>JAWDJN010000045.1:74478-582916 GCA_037788925.1 Mytilus galloprovincialis | reverse complement strand
AGAGGCGAATGTACAGGACAACATGAGCAAAGAAAGTGCAAAGGGGTATAGAAAGGACGGAGGCAAATATACAGAACAACCAGAGCATAGAAAGGGCAAAGGGGAGTATGGAAAGGACAGAGGCAAATACAGAGGACAACATGAGCATAGAAAGGGAAAGGGGGTATAGAAAGGACAGAGGCAAATACACACGACAACAAGAGCATAGAAAGGGCAAATGGGGTATAGAAAGGACAGAGGCGAAACCAGGTGCTCCGCAGGGCGCAGCTTTATACGACCGCAGAGGTCGAACCCTGAACAGTTGGGGCAAGTATGGACAAAACATTCAAGCGTGATACAGCTCTGAATTTGGATTGTGATCAAATTTTTGACATTACATGTTTTTTTTTACACAAAACAAATGTCAAGATTTTACAAATCAATTAAAGATTTCTTCTTCAAACTTTTTAAATCTAAAATTAAATAGTTGACACAGCATAGGTTTCTGACACAGAATGAATGTGGTCTAATGAACTTAGAAGTTTTTTTTTGCCTTTGAGCAATTCACTATGCTGTTGAATATTAATCCTCTCAAAAAAATGTTGAAGAAATTTTCTTTTTATTTATGAAATCTGAAATGAGAAAAATTTAACCCCCCCCCCTTTTTTCACATCCCCATTTCCCTTTTTCCAAAACTAATATCAATTCAAATTTCTAATGGAGTTTGCAACAATAACTACTCTTTTAAATACATCATAAAATATTAAAATGTAAAATAAAGTGCTTGTTATCACTGAATGGTAAAGATTGGTTGGTAGTAAAAGTGAATATACATTGTTTATTGTATAAAACAATAAAAAAAAACTTCATCAGCAACATTTTATATTGGCAAATTTCCAATGAAGTTATTTACATAAAGTTATTGGCAAATAAAAATAGAAAATGACATCATAGTCATGTCTGGCAAATGTCCAACATACATTATCTAAAAACATTTTAGATAAGATAAGGAAAAAAAGCTTCATCAGCAACATTTTATATTGGCAAATTTCCAATGAAGTTATTTACATAAAGTTATTGGCAAATAAAAATAGAAAATGACATCATAGTCATGTCTGGCAAATTTCCAACATATATTATCAACTACTATTCTATACAAAGAAAGATAACTCCAATTGAAAATTAATTGCTATTGCACAATATTGTGCAATTAGATATTTCTTGCTATTGTGCAATACTGTGCAATTGAAATTTTTTTTGCTATTGCACAATACTTGATATGGAATTCTGATTTGGACCAACTTGAAAACTGGGCCCATAATCAAAAATCAAAGTACATATTTAGATAAAGCATATCAAATAAGCCCAAGAATTTAATTTTTGTTAAAATCAAACTTAGTTTAATTTTGGACCCTTTGGACCTTAATGTAGACCAATTTGAATTTGGACCAAAAATTAAGAATCTACATACACAGTTAGATTTGGCATATCAAAGAACCCATTTATTCAATTTTTGATGAAATCAAACAAAGTTTAATTTTGGACCCCCATTTGGACCAACTTGAAAACTTAGTCTAGGCCAATAATTAAAAATCTAAGTACATTTTTAAATTCAGCATATCAAAGAACCCCAAGGATTCAATTTTTGTTAAAATCAAACTAAGTTTAATTTTGGACCCTTTGGACCTTAATGTAGACCAATTTGAAAACGGGACCAAAAATTAAGAATCTACATACATAGTTAGATTCGGCATATCAAAGAACCCAAATTATTCAATTTTTGATGAAATCACACAAAGTTCAATTTTGGACCCTTTGAGCCCCTTATTCCTAAACTGTTAGGACCAAAACTCCCAAAATCAATCCCAAACTTCCTTTTGTGGTCATAAACCTTGTGTTAAAATTTCATTGATTTCTATTTACTTATACTAAAGTTATTGTGCGAAAACCAAAAATAATGCTTATTTGGGCCCCTAATTCATAAACTGTTGTGACCTCAACTCCAAAAATCAATCACAACCTTCCTTTTGTGGTCATAAACCTTGTGTTAAAATTTCATTGATTTCTATTTACTTATACTAAAGTTATTGTGCGAAAACCAAGAATAATGCTTATTTGGGCCCTTTTTTGGCCCTTAATTCCTAAACTGTCGGAACCAAAACTCCCAAAATCAATCCCAACCGTCCTTTTGTGGTCATAAACCTTGTGTCAAAATTTCATAGATTTCTATTCACTTAAACTAAAGTTATAGTGCGAAAACCAAGAAAATGCTTATTTAGGCCCTTTTTGGCCCCTAATTCCTAAAATGTTGGGACCAAAATTCCCAAAATCAATCCCAAACTTCCTTTTGTGGTCATAAACCTTGTGTTAAAATTTCATTGATTTCTATTCACCTTTACTAAAGTTAGAGTGCGAAAACTAAAAGTATTCGGACGACGACGACGACGACGACGCCAACGTGATAGCAATATACGACCAAGAAATTTTAATTTTTGCGGTCGTATAAAAACAGGACAAAATGAGCAGAGAAAGAGCAAAGGGGTATAGAAAGGACAGAGGCAAATACACAGGACAATAAGAGCATAGACAGGGTGAAGGGGGTATAGAAAGGACAGAGGCGAATAAACAGGACGACATGAGCATAGGAAGGGCAAAGGGTGCATAGGAAGGACAGATGCAAATACACAGGACAACATGAGCATAATAAGGAAAAGGGGGTATAGAAAGGACGGAGACAAATACACAGGACAACAAGAGCATAGAAAGGGCAAAGGGGGTATAGAAAGGACGGAGGCAAATACACAGGACAACAATTATTATAGCATAGGCAGGGAAAGGGGGTACAGAAAGGAGGGAGGCAAATACACAGGACAACAAGAGCATATAAATGGAAAGGGGGCATAGAAAGGACGGAGGCAAATACACAGGACAACAAGAGCATAGAAAGGGCAAATGGGGTATATAAAGGACAGAGGCGAATACACAGGACAACATGAGCTTAGAAAGGAAAAGGGGGTATAGAAAGGACGGAGACAAATACACAGGACAACAAGAGCATAGAAAGGGCAAAGGGGGCATAGAAAGGACGGAAGCAAATACACATGACAACAATTATTATAGCATAGGCAGGGAAAGGGGTATAGAAAGGAGGGAGGCAAATACACAGGACAACAAGAGCAGATAAATGGAAAGGGGGCATAGAAAGGACGGAGGCAAATACACAGGACAACAAGAGCATAGAAAGGGCAAATGGGGTATAGAAAGGACAGAGGCGAATAAACAGGACAACATGAGCATAGAAAAGGCAAAGGGGTATAGGAAGGACAGAGGTGAATAAACAGGAAAACAAGAGCATAGAAAAGTCAAATGGGGTATAGAAAGGACAGAGGCGAATAAACAGGACAACAACAGTATAGAAAGAGCAAATAGGAGTAATGAAAGGACAGAGGCGAATAAAGAGGACAACATCAGCATATAAAGGGAAAAGGGGTATAGAAAGAACAGAGGCAAATACACAGGACAACAAGAACATAGAGAGGGAAAAGGGGAGTATAGAAAGGACAGAGGCGAATACACAGGACAACATGAGCATAGAAAGGAAAAGGGGGTATATAAAGGACAAAGGCGAATAAACAGGACAACATGAGCATAGAATGGGCAAAGGGGATATAGAAAAGACGGAGGCAAATATACAGGACAACAAGAGCTTAAAAAGGGCAAATGGGAGTCGAGAAATGACGGAAGCAAATACACAGACAATAACAGCATAGGAAAGGAAAGGGGGTATAGAAAGGACGGAGGCAAATACACAGGGCAACAAGAGCATAGAAAAGGAACCAGGTACAGGAAGGACGGATGCAAATACACAGGACAACAAGAGCATAGAAATGAAAAGGAGGTATAGAAAGGACGGAGGCAAATACACAGGACAACAAGAGCATAGAAAGGGCAAATGTGGTATAGAAAGGACAGAGGCGAGTAAACAGATCAACATGAGCATATAAATGGAAAGGGGGCATAGAAAGGACAGAGACGAAAAAACAGGACAAAATGAGCAGAGAAAGAGCAAAGGGGTATTGAAAGGACAGAGGCAAATACACAGGACAACAAGAGCATAGAAAGGATGAAGGGAGTATAGAAAGGACAGAGGCGAATAAACAGGACGACATGTTCATAGAAAGGACAAAGGGTGTATAGAAAGGACAGATGCAAATACACAGGACAAGAGCATAGAAAGGGTGAAGGGGGTATAGAAAAGACAGAGGCGAATAAACAGGACGACATGAGCATAGAAAGGGCAAAGGGTGTATAGAAAGGACAAATGCAAATACATAGGACAACAAGAGCATAGAAAGGGCAAAGGGGAGTATAGAAAGGAAAGAGGCGAATACACAGGACATGAGCATAGAAAGTGAAAGGGGATATCAAAAGTACAGAGGCGAATACACAGGACAATATGAGCATAGAAAGGGAAAGGGAGTATAGAAAGGACGAAGGTAAATACACAGAACAAGAGCAAAGAAAGGGCAAATGGGGTATATAAAGGACAGAGGCGAATAAACAGGACAACGTGAGCATAGAAAGTGCAGATGGGGTATAGAAAGGACAAAGGCGAATAAACAGGACAATAAGAGCATAGAAGGGACAAAAGGGAGTATAGAAAGGCCAAATGCGAATAAACAGGAAAACAAGAGCATAGAAAGGGCAAAGGGGAGTATAGAAAGGACAGAAGCAAATACACAGGGCAACAAGAGCATAGAAAGGGCAAAGGGGGGTATAGAAAGGACAAAGACGAATAAACAGGACAACAAGAGCACAGAAATGGCAACGGGCAGTGTAGGAAGGATGTAGGCGAATACACAGGACAACATGAGTATAGAAAGTGCATAGGGGAGTATAGACAGGACAGAGGCAAATATACAGGACAACAAGAGCATAGAAAGGGTGAAGGGGATATAGAAAGGACAGAGGCGAATAAACAGGACGACATGAGCATAGAAAGTGCAAAGGGTGTATAGGAAGGACAGATGCAAATACATAGGACAACAAGAGCATAGAAAGGGCAAAGGGGGTTATAGAAAGGACAGAGGCGAATAAACAGGACGACATGAGCATAGAAAAGGCAAAGGGTGTATAGGAAGGACAGATGCAAATACATAGGACAACAAGAGCATAGAAAGGGCAAAGGGGAGTATAGAAAGGACAGAGTCGAATTAACAGGACACTTAGAGCATAGAAAGGGCAAAAGATAGTATAGAAAGGCCAGATTAAAATAAACAGGGCGTCAAGAGCATAGAAAGAGCAAAGGGGAGTATAGAAAGGACATAGTCGAATAAACAGGACAATAAGAGCATAGAAAGGGCAAAAGGGAGAATAAAAAGGCCAGATGCGAATTAACAGGACAATATGAGCATAGCAAGAGCAAATGGGAAATAGAAAGGACAGACGGGAATAAACAGGACAACAAGAGCATAACAAGGGCAAAGAGGAGTATAGAAAGGACAGAGGCGAATAAACAGGACAAGAGCATAGAAAGGGCAAAGGGGAGTATAGAAAGGACAGAAGCAAATACACAGGACAACAAGAGCATAGAAAGGGCAAAGGGGGGTATAGAAAGGACAAAGACGAATAAACAGGACAACAAGAGCACAGAAATGGCAACGGGCAGTGTAGGAAGGATGTAGGCGAATACACAGGACAACATGAGTATAGAAAGGGCATAGGGGAGTATAGAAAGGACAGAGGCAAATATACAGGACAACAAGAGCATAGAAAGGGTGAAGGAGGTATAGAAAGGACAGAGGCGAATAAACAGGACAACATGAGCATAGAAAGGGCAAAGGGTGTATAGGAAGGACAGATACAAATACATAGGACAACAAGAGCATAGAAAGGGCAAAGGGGAGTATAGAAAGGAAAGAGGCGAATACACAGGACAACAAGAGTATAGAAAGGGCATAGGGGAGTATAGAAAGGACAGAGGCAAATATACAGGACAACAAGAGCATAGAAAGGGAAAGGGGGTACAGAAAGGAAAGGCAAATACACAGGACAACAAAAGCATAGATTGATTGATTGTTGGTTGCTTTACGCTGCATTAGCACAAAATTAAGAGCATAGACAGGACAAATGGGAGTATAAAAAGGATATAAAGAGCAGTACAGAGTGTAGTACAGAAAGGACACTCATACAGAGTGACTGGGATAGAAGGACAGAGTGATATATAAATAATTAAGCAGTTTGATTAAGAAAACACATAGTATATAAATTGTTGAATTCATTTGTACATTCAGTAGATAATTTGAATAGGAAGGCTAGAAGAAACAATTTAAAATTGTCACTATAACATACATGTATAAACACTGTTGTTACTTATGGGATTCCCCACACAACTTGTCTTATATGTGTAATATAAGATAATATATCATATTAACCAAGCGTGGTGCAAAATTTTAGCAATACAAACATAACATTATCAAATGAAGTATTACAAAAAATAGCAAAGTAAATGATTAAATGATTAACAATGTTAAAGGGATTGAAGTACATATAAACCATGTAAACAAAAAAACATGAACAAGTAAACACATTTTAACAAAGCAACATACAAACAATGTCAAATACAAAACATTATATATATAATACATGTGAATACCTCATTTGGAAGCCATTGTGACAGTGGAGAAAATTGTTTTTCTTGTTCAATTTATATAGACCTAGGCATATAGGTCTATGGTAGACATATATGCATAGGATCTGACTAACTTAGCTTAATCTGATTAATTGTAGCCATTTCATGCAAATTAAGAACAAGGCTAAGAAAGACATTAATTCATATAAATTGGAGAAATGATATATTAAATAATTATGAAAAAACTAAAGGAACATCAATACAACATCAATGAACAATTGGTGGATTTTGTATTTCCAAACTGCCCCCTGTGCTAGCATTTATATATAAGCAGGTAATACCCACCAGAGACTAAAGCATGAAAATGGATGTTTACAAATTAATTTAATAACTACAGGTCTCTGATACTGTTATCATGATAATGGAAAACATTAAACAATTATTATACAGTTAAAGAAGAACAAATATGACAGACATGAACCAATGACAACCACTAAATTACAGCTTCCTTACTATGGACGTCACAGGCACATACAGAATGTCACCCCAACCTGCTCCTAACCTATGAAAATGTATGAAAGTGGTGTAACATCACACATCCTTATTTTTCTCACATTGCATTAATGGTTTAAATTGATCTCTTTATTGCCCTTCTTATAAAAAGCTGCACTATAAGCACATCATACGCCCGTTGCCATTTTAGCTTGTCTTTAACATGTTTTTAGCTTTAAATGTGTTTTTCTTTGTACATTAATTAGGCTTTTTTAAGTATAAAAATTCATAACTGAAAAATGTAAAATCTGAAATTTATAAAAATTGAAAGGTAGCTTAAGTCAACAGATATAAACAATTAACCAAAGTTTCATAAAATTTTGTGAAAGTATTTATTAGTGATTGTCCAAAAACAGGAAAATCCCCCCTTTTTAAGCATAAAAATTCAAAAAATGGAAACGTAAAATCTAACATGTTTTTAGCTTTAAATGTGTTTTTCTTTGTACATTAATTAGGCTTTTTTAAGTATAAAAATTCATAACTGAAAAATGTAAAATCTGAAATTTATAAAAATTGAAAGGTACAGATGGGTGCGGTCCTAACCTTGACAAAAGTTAACTTAGAGTTAACTTGTTGACTGCTTTTTAAGTTAACTTGAGAATTTTTAAGCAGACCAGCAAGTTAACTTCGTCTACGGTGGACCAGACCTACGGTCCGCTTTTTTATGACTGCTGCAGACCTATCGACGGGTCTGTTCCAGACCAGACCTGTGGACAAGTCTGCTTTTGACCAGTCCTGAGGACAGGTCTGCCCTAGACCAGACCTGTGGACAGGTCTGCTCCTGACCAGACCTGTGGACAGGTCTGCTCCTGATCAGACCTGTGGACAGGTCTGCTTCTGACCAGACCTGTGGACAAGTCTGCTATTGACCAGACCTGGGGACATGTCTGCTTATGAAATGTTATCGTTTTTGCGACTTTTCATATCAGACTTGAGCTTTATTAAAATATGTATAAACAACATTCGCATATTGTTCTTCCCTAGAAGGCCTCTGATAGCAAATTTCTTTACTCGCTATACTCTACTATAGACATTATTAATAACAACACAATTCTTTCTTTTTTTATTTTTATATATTCTTATAAACATTAGTCAATTACATAGAGCTATCATATTTTTTTAATTGGAAGGCGGATAGAAATTAGGGTTATCCAACGTATCGGAACGACATTCATATATCATGGGATATCAACATCTTTGTCGACGTTACTTCGTTCCCCGTGATTTACCTGTCCCTTCATAATTTTTACTTTACGCATTTATACATGCATGGATATTTCATTGTTATTCTACTTATTTGGATTGGATTTACTATTCTTTTTCCGCAGAATATTCTTACGAAAATTGTACAGTTGTACAGTGTCCGGATATGTACGATGTGGTAAAACTACCAACAATCTCGCCAAATTCGTCAGATTTGTCGAGAGATTTGTACGCATGAATGAAATAGTTGTCACTTGAAGTTGACGTTTAACTACAAACAAAATCAATCAACCGACATAATAGATTAACAGTATACTATTACCAGAAGAGAACCTCAAATACATTTTTTATTAAATATCACAAATGAATTCAGTCATGTCAGTGTTGGTACATGTACTTGGATGATGCAGCCTAATAGTTTCGTTTTACACACCCTAGTGACTGTTCAATATTATGAATACAGAGATGAAACGCTGACATTCTCAATGTATGCGGAAAAAAATTGCATTAATTGTTTTCCTTATTGCTTACATTTGCCGTCCTACTAACATGTTCAAAGGAGTGCCAGTAGAAGACATAATTAGGCACCATCCCAACAGTGGTCATTTATTTTATACATTGAATCCAGACATAAAAAATATGGCTGATTTACTATGCGGATATATATAGATTTTTAAATTAAAGTGCACATATGCAGGTCAGTTTTTGGTCGATGCAGTCAAATAATTTTGTTGTATAAGTCAGCATGAGGTATCAAATCTACTGAAATTTTTTTACGTATCAATATTTTGAATAAAAGGAGGACATGCTGACATCCAAAATTAATGCGAACAAAAATTTGTTGTTATTATATTGCAATATTACTGTCCATTATATTATACATTGAATCCTGGCATAAAAAATATGGCTTATTTACTATGCAGGTATACATGGTATATAGATTTACAAATTAAAGTGCACATACATGTATGGTCAGTTTTGGTCAATGCGGTCAAATCATTTTGTTGTACAAGTCAGCATGAGGTATCAAAACTACTGAAATTTTGTTACGTATCAATATTTTGAATAAAAGGAGGACATGCTGGCACCCTAAATTTATGCGAACAAAAATTTGTTGTTCATGTTGTTATTGTATTGCAATATAGCTGTCCGTTGTATTATACATTGAATCGTGACATAAAAAATATGGCTGATTTACTATGCTGGCATATAGTTTAACAAATTAGAGTGCACATATGGTCAGTTTTGGTCTTGGTCAATGCAGTCAAATTATTTCATTGTACAAGTCAGCATGAGGTATCAAAACTATTGAAATTTTGTTACGTATCAATATTTTGAATATAAGGAGAACATGCTGGCACTCAAATTTATGCGAAACAAAAATTTGTTGTTATCAGCTGGTTATTGTATTGCAATATTGCAATCCATTGTATTATACATCATGTACATTGAATCCTGACATAAAAAATATGGCTGAATTACTATGCGGGTATATATGGTATATAGATTTACAAATTTAAGTGCACATATGGTCAGTTTTGGTGGAAGCGCTCAAAATATTTTGTTGTACAAGTCAGCATGAGGTATCAAAACACTGTAATTTTGTTACGTATCAATATTTTGAATAAAAAGAGGTCATTCTAGCACCCTAAATGTATGCGAACACAAATTTGTTGTTATTGTATTGCAATATTGCTGTCCATTGTATTGTACATTGTATTGTACATGTTGTACATTGAATCCTAACACAAAACATATGGCTGATTTACTATACAGGTATATAACTTTACAAATTAAAGTGTACATATGGTCAGTTTTAGTTGATGCGGTCAAATAATTTTGTTGTACAAGTCAGCATGGTCAGCATGAGGTATCAAAACTAGTGAAATTTTGTTACGTATCAAAATTTTGAATAAAAGGAGGACATGCTGGCACCCTAAATTTATGCGAACAAAAAATTTGAAAAAATATGGCTGATTTACTATATGCGGGTATATAGATTTATAAAAAAAAGTGCACACATGGTCAGTTTTGGTCAACACGGTCAAATAATTGTGTTGCACAAGTCAGCAAGAGGTATCAAAACTACTGAAATTTTGTTACGTATCAATATTTTGAATAAAAGGAGGACATATGCTGGCACCCTAAATTTATGCAAACAAAAAATTGTTGTTATTGTATAGCAATATTGCTCTCCTTTGTAATATACATTGAATCCTGACATAACAAATATGGCTGATTAACTATGCTGGTATATAGATTTACAAATTAAAGTGCACATATGGTCAGTTTTAGGGGATGCAGTCAAATAATTTTGTCGTACAAGTCAGTATGAGGTATCAAAACTACTGAAATTTTGTCACGTATCACAATTTTGAATAAAAGGAGGACATGCTGGTACCCTAAATTTATGCGAACAAAAATTTGAAAAAATATGGCTGATTTACTATGCGGGTATATAGATTTATAAAAAAAAGTGCACACATGGTCAGTTTTGGTCAACACGGTCAAATAATTTTGTTGCACAAGTCAGCAAGAGGTATCAAAACTACTGAAATTTTGTTGCGTATCAATATTTTCATGATTTTGAATAAAAGGAGGACATATGCTGGCACCCTAAATTTATGCAAACAAAAAATTGTTGTTATTGTATAGCAATATTGCTGTCCATTGTAATAAACATTGAATCCTGACATAACAAATATGGCTGATTTACTATGCTGGTATATAGATTTACAAATTAAAGTGCACATATGGTCAGTTTTAGTTGATGCAGTCAAATAATTTTGTCGTACAAGTCAGTATGAGGTATCAAAACTACTGAAATTTTGTCACATATCAAAATTTTGAATAAAAGGAGGACATATGCTGGTACCCTAAATTTATGCGAACAAAAATTTGAAAAAATATGGCTGATTTACTATGCGGGTATATAGATTTATAAAAAAAAGTGCACACATGGTCAGTTTTGGTCAACATGGTCAAATAATTTTGTTGCACAAGTCAGCAAGAGGTATTAAAACTACTGAAATTTTGTTACGTATCAATATTTTGAATAAAAGGAGGACATATGCTGGCACCTTAAATTTATGCAAACAAAAAATTGTTGTTATTGTATAGCAATATTGCTGTCCATTGTAATATACATTGAATCTTGACATAACAAATATGGATGATTTACTATGCTGGTATATAGATTTACAAATTAAAGTGCACATATGGTCAGTTTTAGTTGATGCAGTCAAATAATTTTGTTGTACAAGTCAGTATGAGGTATCAAAACTACTGAAATTTTGTTACGTATCAAAATTTTGAATAAAAGGAGGACATGCTGGTACCCTAAATTTATGCGAACAAAAATTTGAAAAAATATGGCTGATTTACTATGCGGGTATATAGATTTATAAAAAAAAGTGCACACATGGTCAGTTTTGGTCAACACGGTCAAATAATTTTGTTTCACAAGTCAGCAAGAGGTATCAAAACTACTGAAATTTTGTTACGTATCAATATTTTGAATAAAAGGAGGACATATTCTGGCACCCTAAATTTATGCAAACAAAAAATTGTTGTTATTGTATAGCAATATTGCTGTCCGTTGAAATATACATTGAATCCTGACATAACAAATATGGCTGATTTACTATGCTGGTATATAGATTTACAAATTAAAGTGCACATATGGTCAGTTTTAGTTGATGCAGTCAAATAATTTTGTTGTACAAGTCAGTATGAGGTATCAAAACTACTGAAATTTTTTTACGTATCAAAATTTTGAATAAAAGGAGGACATATGCTGGCACCCTAAATTTATGCAAACAAAAAATTGTTGTTATTGTATAGCAATATTGCTGTCCATTGTAATATACATTGAATCCTGACATAACAAATATGGCTGATTTACTATGCTGGTATATAGATTTACAAATTAAAGTGCACATATGGTCAGTTTTAGTTGATGCAGTCAAATAATTTTGTTGTACAAGTCAGTATGAGGTATCAAAACTACTGAAATTTTTTTACGTATCAAAATTTTGAATAAAAGGAGGACATGCTGGTACCCTAAATTTATGCGAACAAAAATTTGAAAAAATATGGCTGATTTACTATGCAGGTATATAGATTTATAAATAAAAGTGCACACATGGTCAGTTTTGGTCAACGCGGTCAAATAATTGTGTTGTACAAGTCAGCATGAGGTATCAAAACGTAACTAAATTTTTTTATGCATCAATATTTTGAATAAAAGGAGGACATGCTGGCACCCTAAATTTATGCGAACAAAAATTTGTAGTCATGTGTTAAAATGATGCTTCCCTCTTAAATACGTCCTTTCATAGATATACATATAAATAAAGTGCAAATATGGTTAAATTTGATAGGTATTGGAATATATATTCAGTGCCCGTTATCATTGTAACCAAGATCGTTTTTTAATTTATAGATTGGCAGATCTCAGATAAATTTGTGTTTCAAGCAACGTTTTATGCGAACTTTATTTTCAAATATTTGTATTAAATCCTGTTTATATAACGGAAGTATTAGTTTGACTTTATTTTCGATGTTTATACTACGAAACAAAGATATTAAAAAATATTTTTAAAAAATCGACGTAGAGCGGTCCTGGTTACAAGTTAACTTAGTGTTGAGCAGACCAGTGCAAAAGTTAACTTGGGAACAGGTCTGGTTTCGATAGGATTTGTCAAAGCAAAAGTTAACTTTGTGGCAGGACTGGTCTCGAAGTTAACTTATGTTAACTTTATGGCAGGACAGGTTTCGAAGTTAACTTATGTTAACTTTACGGCAGGACTGGTTAGAAGTTAACTTATATCAATAGCTAACCTGTCTCGAAGTTAACTTTTTGGCAGACATAAAAACAGTCCTAGGACCAAGTCCGCTTTTCAAGTTAACTAGATTTTGGTCCTAGGACTGGTCAGAGCAGTCCTAAATTTGGTCACAGGTTAACTTTGACCAGTCCAAATGACTGGTTATCAAGTTAACTTGCTGTACAGGTTAGGACTGCACCCATCTGTAGCTTAAGTCAACAGATATAAACAATTAACCAAAGTTTCATAAAATTTTGTGAAAGTATTTATTAGTGATTGTCCAAAAACAGGAAAATCCCCCCTTTTTAAGCATAAAAATTCAAAAAATGGAAACGTAAAATCTGAAATTTATAAAAATCGAAAGGGAGCATACGTCAATAGATATAAACAATTCACCAAAGTTTCATTAAAGTTGATGGAAGCATTTTGGAGTTATTATGTACGAAAACTAGAAAATTCCCCTTTTTATTAAGGATAAAACTTTTAAATAACCATGATAACATGGAAACGAAAAATCTGAAATTTATAAAAATGGGAAGGGAGCTTACATCCATAGATATAAACAATTCAACAAAGTTGGTGGAATATATAAAAAAGAAGATGTGGTATGATTGCCAATGAGACAACTGTCCATCAAGAGACCAAAATGACACAGACATGTACATTAACAACCATAGGTCACCGCACGGCATTTTTTAGTAATTGTCAAAGCATGGACGCCAGATGGACAACGGTATACCATAATATGTCCTGTCTTAGACGGGCGTATACAAAAATAACAACTTGAAAATTGGTAGGTGCTGCTTTTATGCAAAGCATGCAACATTTAGAAGATAAAACATGGACTGGTCAGCTTGAAGTCAAATAATGTGTTTGTGTATCTTCTTCTTCTTCTTTCAATACAGAGTCAGACTTTTCTTGAGGGTATAATGACTCTTGCTCGTGAGATCTTATGTAATTTGTAAACTAAAACATTCAAAATCTGTCACATCTTTTCAGTCTAGTACACATGTACATGTACAATGTCGTATACAATGTATGTATGCTTACTATGTTAAGCTGACCATAAACATGATAAACATCAGTGGGTTGTAAGACTAATCTTTTGCCGGACTAATTGGACCTTGCTATATTAGGCAGTGACTGATCCAGAACTTTTCATAAGGGGGGCCCACTGACTGACCTTAAAAAAGGGGGGGGGGGGTTTCAGTCATGCTTCAGTGATTCCTTATATAATCAACCAATTTTTTCCAACAAAATGGGGGGTGCCAGATTTGCGCATGTAGGGGCGACTCCCTATATATCATATATTTATACAAAATAAAAAAGAAGATGTGGTAAGAACTGTCCACAAGAGACCAAATTGACACAGACATTAACAACTATACACATAGATGCCAACCCCCTTTTGACACAATCAGTAACAAACTATCAAATTTTCCGTATTTTTGAAAAGTTTTCAGTAATCATTTATAAACGTGCATTTACCAATCAAAATTACTGACGAGTGGTTGCAAAGTGATGTACACTAAAATTTGTCATTTAACATGTTGTCTGTAGTATGTATTCCATTCATTAATTGTTCAGATGTTCTCGACTCAAACATTTTTGTTTTGTCAAGGAGAAGTAGAGAAAGGGAAAAAGCTATACTTAATAAAATGCAAGTTTGACTCTTCGGAAGTCAATTAGTTACCCAACAATAGGTTGATAACTCCCGAGAAACCGGAAGCATTAGATTGGCGTTTCCTAAATACTGGACCCGGACGGAAAAGTAATGATAAAAATCCGCGTTTTACACAATTGAACGTCGATGATTGGGAATCCGTAACTATTCGACTTTGACCGTAATAGCGTAGTTTATATCGCAAAATCGGAAAAACTACGGAAAAATCGTAATAGTTGGCATCTATCATGTCTATGCTATACATATACTAAAGCCCATACCGCATAGTCAGCTATAAAAGGCCCTGATAGGACAACGTAAAACAATTCAAACGAGAAAACTAACAGCCTTGTTTATATAAAAAAATGAATGAAAAAAACAAATATGTAACACATAAACAAACGACAACCACTGAATTACAGGCTCCTGATCACTTGGGACAGGCACATACATAAATTATGTGGCGGGGTTAAACATGTAAGCAGAATCCCAACCCTCCCCTATCCTAAGACAGTGGTATAACAGAACAACATAAGAACGAACTATAAAAAAAATCAGTTGTAAAAGGCTTAACTCATCAGATGGACAAAAATACAAGTGGACGTGGCCGGGTAAATATTGTACTGGCATTAAAGTCAGTTTAGAAGAGGGTAGTAATGCCTTTTACTGTCAGGCGTCATACAGTCATTTTGAGATACAGTTAGTGTCAAATTTTTTTATACCGTGATTTGTTAAACTATCCTTACTGTTTTTCGTCAGAAGTCTCAAATAATTAACGCTACCGTCATTTTGGTGTAAAATTTAACATGATTCGTCAAAATCAGTCAATTTTCTTATCGTTTAAAAGAAAGTGTACATTTTATCGTCATGCATAAAAAATTACTGTTAACGTAATTTGGCAAGAATTTTTACTGTGATTTGTCATGAAGGTATCCCCATTACCACCCTCTTAGAAGTATATGGGGTATGATGTTTGGATTAGATCTGGTTCTTAATTGTTCTATTAATGTGAACGACATTTCTGATAAAATAATTGTGATGATTTGGCATAGTGTCCATGTTTAATGTGAACAGCCCACTTCAATGCCAATATATTGCCCCTAAAGAGGGCCTCCTTAGTTATAAATAATATTTCTAAACTATAAAACGAGGATCCGATTCCATTAATACGAACCTCCTTAACGATATGATCTGCATTATTGTGAATTACAAACCGAAAACAGTTTAAAGTTATAATCGTATCTTTTCCAGTATTAAAAGTTTGGAAAAGGGGGGTGGTGCTAGTTAACAACTTTTTAACCCCAGGATGAATCTAAAACAATTTTTAAACGATAGTAGGTACGTACCTTTCGTCCCTCTTAATAGCGGATAGAATCACTTGTTAAGATGTACCAAACTACGACTACTCATACATAATTTCAATATTTACAAAAATGTATAAACATTTTGGAACAAAAATAGACATTCGATTATCTCCCTTTGTAATTTTTCACCTGTGTACATCATTTACCTGTATGATATCCGGAAATTTCTTCTTTCGTTATTAATTCTTAATTCGGAATTATTTTACATGCAATCTAGGCCTTTTGTATTGTCCTCAAAACAATGAATATTAATTATTTTCTGAATGAAAATTATCTTTTACTCTGGATTTCGTAGACTTCCTGATGTAAATAGGGGTCCTCTCAAGGTTTATAAATAAAACTTATAGACTTCGAGGTTCACGAGGGGAATTATCAGAACTGGTATGTTAGGGATTGTCATTTTCTCTCATTGGGAGTGGGCGGATAGGGAGGAAACATTTGAATTTCTATTTAATTTTCAAGACCCCACCTTGAGGAAGCCAACCAATATATTAGAAACCCCCTCTTCCAAAATTGTACACCTCCTAAAAAAAATAGACTAGAAAAAAGAAAAAAAAAGTTTCAATATACTAAAAGCTTAACAGCAAAAAATATAACGTAAGGGTACCCAAATTGCACCGAGTACCCAAATTGCACCTATTTAGAAAAAAAAGCAACGGAATCTTACAAGATTTCCTAGAGACTAAACAATTTGTATTTTTATGATTTGATACTTTGCACGTCTTTCAACATAGGTAAACATATTTAGATATACACAAAACGTTCACAGTCTTTATCAACAGATGGACTTTTTACTGAAAACGCAAAATGTACGAAAACGTCACCATGCGACGTCATCAAAAAGTCATCTTTTTAAAATTAACAAATACAATATATTATGACGTCGCGTACGGTGTTGGTGTTAGTTTTGGTAACGTTATTTAGACGTTATTTTTCATGCATTGTATAAATAACGTCGTACTTTTTATTTTTTTTCGTGCAGCTCAATCATACAGCATAATTTATATGAGCGGTTTGCTTGACTTGCTACGTATAGAACCGAAATGCAAAAGTGGCACACATTTTTTTAAGTACAGTGGATTGGGAAACAAGTTATTACAACTTATATTAATCCGTTTCAACGTTGAGGGTGCGAGTGCTTCCTTGTAGCCTTAGCCTGCTCTTTCAGATGGGCGCAGATAATTTTAGCGCAAAACTAAAAGGGGACATTTTAGCGCAGACGTTAGAGCCAATTTTAGCGCAGGATTAATCCGTTCAGCTGTATTTTCGATAGCCCATTAAAATGATTTTAGCGAAAACTTTCCTAGTTGAATAAAACTAAAACCACGAGCATTAATTTATGCTGGTTTAATATTAAAGTTGTATGTATATATATGTTCACTTTGGTTCATCATGGAAATAAAAGTAATTATATAGTTGTCACTCAGCTATTTACGTTTTTCTTGATACTATCATCAACTTGCAAACAAAAACATATATAAAAATACAATGTATAGGCGAATGTGCTCCACAATCTAGACAAGATAAAGAGAAAAATCAGCAACTTTATCAACAGCATTGTACTGATTGTGCTTGGGTTTTCTCTTCTAGATCTCGCGCATGGGTCTTTGTTTTTTAATAAAAAGTGTGCAAACAAAATAAATATTGAAACAAATATATAAAGAAAAATGCAAGGATGAACTTAAGGATGTTTCATTTATCCTTGTATGTGCCCAACGAAATTGATAAAGAAGCATGCCAGCATTTTTTATCCTTGCATTTTCCTATGTCCCTAGAAACACACTATTCATTCTTTCTGATTTGCAAATGTGCAATATAAATTTATCCTTTTCTATTATAATCGTTCGTTCTAAGACACCAGGTCCCATGTACTGAATAGAGAATCTTCAAACTAGTCCCCCAAACTGCCTCGAATAATAGATAAAAGGGGAGGGAGAGGGTTTCAGAAACATTAAACCTGTTAAGAAAGTTTTGAATAAGCATTCAATGACATATTTGTCGCTGGACGTCAGATAAACAATGAATCAATACACAAAAAAATGCGCCAATTTGGGTTACGCAATGTTTCAAACAATCTCGTTATTATAATTAAATCATACTATTGGTAAAGAAATTCACAATTTGTTATATCAAATTGACAATTTGTTATTTCTAATTGATAATTTGTTATATCAAATTGATAATTTGTTATATGAAATTGATAATCTGTTATATCAAATTGATAATTTGTTATACCAAATTGATAATCTGTTATATTAAACTGATAATTTGTTATATCAAATTCATAATCTGTTATTTCAAATTCATAATTCGTTATATCAAATTGGAAAAAGTTAATTAGCATGGCACGTAAAGGCTTCCGCAATTTTCGACGTTAGGCACTACATGTCAAGTTTTACATTTACTCTCAAATTGCAAAAAACGAAAACTTCCACTTGTATTTATAGTATTTGTTGAAATAGTCCTCGTCTCACAACGTATAATACTCTATCTATTTGACCAACGATGTTCAAAAACAAAAGACAACGAATTTTATGTCATCTTTCCCTATTTTTGAATGTAACTTATAAGGCTGTTCAACTGGCAAGAATACCGCTAAAGCGGATAAGCAGTTTATTCTTTAAATTGCTATCATATCACGGCAAGAAAGAAAATAAATCCCGAAATTGATTTGAAACTTTAATACTCAATAGTTTTCCTAGAAAATACTCACACCCCTTTGGGATTATTAGTGTACGTCCAGTTGCATATATTTTACATGAATGTCGGAACAATTGTGATGATGACGAATTTCTTCCTTTATTCGAGAAACAATCTAATTGATATATAAAACTGGGATTTTACTATGTTCATAACTTCGATGAACCAAAGCAAGATATATATCGACCTGTATTTAAATCAAACTGGTTCTCTTCTTCTTCTTCTTCTTTTGGTATACAATATAGTCTGATACATGTATATATTTTGAATTGCACTATAGTTCCGTAACTTTCTATCCAGGCGTATAAGCCAACATCGACAAGTGCGTACATTTTTTAAATCAATATTTTTGGTATGTTCCAGTCTGTCCTTTACTATTGACAAATTACATTTTCCCAAATTAGCCCTCGGAAAAAATATGTATATAGATTTTTATTTCTTCAAATCTTTTTTTTTTTGTGGTATTTTTTATATTTTCATAAATAATATTCTTTACACCAGAAATGTTATTTATAAACAAGCGTACGAGTTAAGTTATTGGCATCATATCACTTTCGGACACACAAGACAGAGATGTGTATTATACACCTGATAGTTCAGAATGGAAAGTTATTAGTCTGCCGTGTACACTGATCAATACCTACAGAAGTGAAACGATGCATGAACTTGCAAGCCCGACAGGAAATCGCTTGAATACCTGGACGTGTCACCTGAGTCCTCACACCCCTCACAATACCTTTGGGAGTAATACCTTTAGCCATGCTAGTGATCAGATGAGGAAAGATCCGAATTTATTTGAATAAAGTTTATTACTTTAAAGAATTATGAAAACAATTTTCACGGAACACTTATTTATTATTTGAACTTTGACTTTTTAACTCATTCCAATATTAACAGTTTAAAAATAACAGATATATAATAATGGTCATTTTCCCTCAGCATTTTCCGTATCAAGTTTATAGTTAGTCAGATAAAACAATCGTACGATTGACAAGATATCGACACGCAATTACGACTACATCGGTTACTGTAGTTTTGGTTCTTTGTGTTTTATAGACATATCGTGATTATAATCGTAGAAGATGACAAAATGGCGGAGCGTAGAAAATTGATACTCAAAATTTAAAATAGATGTTGATCTCTTATCTAGCGGAATAAAACTTTAATATCTATAAATTTTAGCCTTTTTATACAGAATGGACATAATATCAATTTTTGATTTTTTTGCGAAGTTTCCCTTTAATGTTTTAATTGTGCATGATGTTTACTGACCAGGTCCCGGGCAAAATTGGCAAAGCTTCTATATTAAAATGTAGCAGATTTGGACCAAGACTAAGAGCCATCACCTATTCGACATCATTCTACTAAGTGCACGTGGTTGCCCATGTTTTTTCAAATTTCGTTATAGTCAAATTCGAGAAAGTAAGAGAAACTTACACAGAGTGAACAATTCGTCCCCACCGCAACCAAAGATAGTATTCCTTTTTACAATTAGAGGAGTAGCTATTTAAGGTAAAACGAAGACAATAATTATTGCGCTTCAAAGTTTAGTGGTTTCAGGAGCAGAACATATATCTGATCTGGATGTGAATGATTTAATCTGTGAATTGTTGATTGATGCCAATTTATTTACGATTTGCTTATAATTTGCTTCAGGTAGGAATATATGATTTACTTCTGATTTGTTAAAGATTTGATAACAGTTTGTTTCTAATTTCTTAATAATTTGAAAACAATTTGTTTATGATTTGCTTGAGGTAGGAATATGATTTACTTCTGATTTGTTAAAGATTTGATAACAATTTGTTTACAATTTCTTTACGATTTGAAAACAATTTGTTTGTGATTTGCTTGAAGTAGAAAAGCAATTACCTCTGATTTGTTAATGATTTCAAAACAATTTCTTGACAATTTGTTTATGATTTGCTAATGAATTGTAAGCAATTTGTTCGTGATTTGTTATTGTGATTTGTTAGCTCATTTGCATGTGAAATTTTATCACTTTCAAATCACAAAGAAATCATACGATTTGTTTATCATTTTTTACCATGATTTGTTCCTCAATTTTTTTTGTTTGGGTACCTTACTTACATGTGTAAAATTTACTAGAAATGAATATTTGACATATCCAGGGTTTGCGCATGCGTGAAAATGTATCAAAATTCATTAAAAAACATTTGAACTATTTACTATAAAATTAGTGTTTCGGGATTTTCAATGATCTTATGATTTGGTTTGATAACATTTTTCAAGGTTATGATTCACACGATTTAACAATTTTGCGCATGCGCAAACTATTTATAGACATAAAGTGCGATTTTTATGCACTACCAAGGCACACTGGTATAAATCGTAGTTCATCTCATTAATCTAAAAATCGAGGCTCTTGTAGAGCTGTTCAAGTAAGTGTAACATCTATGATACCACTGTTTAAAAACAAGCCCATTCAGTTGCAATGATCAGGTATTCGATGGATAAGGCGAAAATGGTGGTTAATACGGGAGAAACATCAATAGTAACGACAGATCAGCCACTTTTGGTAATGGCTATTCAGTGGGAATGACATGATTTTTACGGAGAAGATAAGTTTATCGTCATGTGAGGTGGATTGAACATTGAAATGACTTGTTATAAAATTCTGAGTGATATACCAATATTGCAACACCTAGAACGGCAGATTCTTTGTATGTATGTTCAAATGTACCTAGGACTAGGCACGCGCATCAGATAACTGTATGTGTTTTGCTTGAATTGTATATATCGGCTTAAGAAAGCTAAACACAGAAATTATAATCATGCCATGACTCTGTGACGTTCAATGATTTGATAGACTGGTGTAAGGAAATATAGTCATCTAGACCACAGTTTAATTCCTTGCGTTCAATTATAGAATAAAAACTTCTTGTGAATTTGGTAGTATGCTCATTTTATTAGTCAGATTTTGTACAAACAGTCCATATAAAGCATGATGCCGTATTTATCTAGGTCTTGATCGTGTTAATTATTCTCGATCGTTACCGACCTTCTCCGAGATGTGGCTTCCCTTCTCTAACATCACCCACAGGTGGCAATTGATTTTGAAAATGATAATTTCACTGTACGTAAGACCAGTAAATATTTTTCTTATAGCACAATTGATCAGGCAAAAAAAACAGAATAATGCAATTGTGAAGGGTGATGTTGTTGTCATAGGGTTAACCGAAGATCCCTTTTAGACATATGGAAGGTAGCTGGACCAGAAGTTAGTAGACTATCAGATGAATTTGAAAGATCTAGTGGCATTCTATAACAGATGATCCAATTAATGAACACTCTACAAAAACACAAAAGGATTTCTTTAAAAAAGATCAAAGGCAAACAATACGAAGATCGTTTGAAGCAAATACAAAACGAAGAAGAACCTGTTTCTTATAACCAGATCAAATAGAACAACTTCCTATTATGTCCGTAAAATAAAACTGCAAATAAACTCATCATAGATACCATGCAGGACTAAATTTAGTATATACGCCAGACGCGCGTTTCGTCTACAAAAGACTCATCAGTGACGCTCGAATCCAAAACAGTTAAAAAGGCCAAATAAAGTACGAAGTTGAAAAGTATTGAGGACGTAAACGTCTTTGTCAAAAACAAAGCTAGAGAACCTTAAAAGTGATTGCGATATCTTTTCTAGACTTGTATTTCTTGTCACAGTAGACAAATTGACTTGGAATATTGCTTTATCCATTAAAAACAAACTGCTCCTCCGTTTTTTGTCTCAGGATGTCACTTTAAACAGTGGTATTAAATCGGTGCAAATGGATATACTTGAAACATTTTGCGATTAGCTGCATGATCCAAATTCTGACGCATTTATTGTTGGTGGGGCAACAATGGTTTATTCCAGGCCACCTTGTTGGGCAACAATATTTGATGATTTTGCAAATGATGTTATACTGTCTTACATAAAATCTTGCATCGATAAGTATTCAAGAGTAGACATTGTATTTGATGTTTACTAAATGAATAATTTAAAGGCTAGATGTGACAAGACAAAAGCAAGGTTTTTGTGCTAGACGGAAAGGTGTTGGTTCTAGTAGAACACCAGGGGACTGGAGTAGTTCTCTCTGTGAAGATGACAACGAAACGAAATTTTTCAGGTTTCTTACCGACAGAATTGCTTCTTTAGAGACTAATAAGGATACTTTCCAACTACCCCTTGTAATCATGGAGAAGCAGATACACGAATGTTTGTCCATGTTCGGCTTGCTTCCTGTACGTCACATATCAAATGTGTTTGGTCCTCGTGTAGCTACTCTTCCTTTCGTTCATGCATTCAGTGGATGTGATACTTTATTGGATTTTCGTGGGAAAGGGAATAGGTCAGTTTGGATGACATGGGAAGTATTTCCAGATGTAAGGGACGTTTTTTTTTTCTTCGCTGAAGTATAAAGACACATACATGGACATCATAGAAGCATTTGTTTGCATCATGTATGACAGAACAACATCAACATTTGCTGTTAACGAGGCGCGATGTAAATTGTTACCCAGGAAGCAGCGGCATCGTGATGCAGTTCCGCCTACAAGAGTTTTTTCTCGGAGCACATTCAAAGAAAAGCATATCAAGGAGGACAAGTTTTGGCTCAGCCTGATTGATGTATTCGACAGGTACATATACCAAGTCATGAACACTGGGGTTGGATGAAAGAAAAAAATCGATGACAATTGGAAACCAAAAAGGACTTCTTCGTCTGCCGTTGCATCATCCTGTCAGGAACTTATGAAATGCGAAGGCAAAAAATCCAGCTGTGTTGACAACTGTAAATGCTACCGTTCTGTCCTTCCTTGTATGGGTTTTTGTATTGTCTACTGTCAGATAAATATAAGATAACCAACCTGTCTATCTAACATAACTAGGCATGTTAAATTAACAAAGAATGTGATATCACTTGTTAAGTTGATGGAAATTATAAAAAAAAAAATACATTTTCAAAATTTTGGCCGCCATTTTGGAACCGGAAGTCACTTTTTTTTGTCATTTATGTGTTGTTTTGTCGTAGTTTAGGAACTGTAATTTACGTTTTACCAAAACTTACATTGGATTATACCTATAACACAGCTTTCAAGGATTTTCGAAATGTAGCCAATTGGATATGACGCCATTTCCAAAATGATCGGTGGCCATCTTGAAAAAATGGAAATTTTTGATGGCCAGCACCTGATTTTTTTTAATTATCATTTAGTTAACCTTTATGCCAAATTTCATGCTTGTATCACGATTTGCACAATTATGTCCATAATATCTCCCACAGGGATCATTTGAGTAACAAAATGAATAAAAGTACTGATTTTAAGGCATATTCCATTTCT
Organism: Mytilus galloprovincialis; assembly: GCA_037788925.1. NCBI lineage: Eukaryota > Metazoa > Mollusca > Bivalvia > Mytilida > Mytilidae > Mytilus > Mytilus galloprovincialis. The sequence continues at coordinate 558,646 of JAWDJN010000045.1, read as the reverse complement.
ACTTTTAATTACGCACATTTTGATATTTACATTTATATAGTTATCAATTCCGAAACTTCTAACAAATGCAATAAAGGCGAACTAGAAAGCAAAGCCCGTATTATCACCAACACCGTACGCGACGTCTATAAGTATCCATTTCGTAAAATATGAAGAGTAAGCATGGACTAATATCCAATTGTTCAAAATATTTGAAGAAATTAAACAAAAGCTCGGTTATTAGACTTTTGACGATGTTAATTTAAGCATGGATGCAATTTGGGTACTCCTCATTACAGAATCATTGATAGTTTGGAGGTTGATTCAAACCCATTTTTTTACGACTCAATCATGGATTAAAAATCAAGTTGGTGTACCTATACAATAAAGAAGGATAGGGCTACAAAATAAACCCAGTATGGACATTTTTTTCTTGATCATTAAACAACGTAGGTGAAAAAACTGTCAAAATAGGTGCAATTTGGGTACCGTCACGTTATGTACGCAATTTCTATCTATATGATTAGCTTTCAATACAATAGTGCACATGATATGCAGAAGTGAAAAATGTCTTCAAGTGTGGATGTTTGTAAAATATTGAAAACAACACGTTTAATAATCAGTCTATGCGTCCGAAGCGCTTTTCTGGATTTACCTTCATCAGGAACGCTCAAAGTCAAACATTTGAAATCCGAAGATGTATAAGTACCGAAACAGTTGAAGAGAAGTATGACAAAAATACAAAAAATAAATAGCCAAATTCATCTGAACTTCAACTTTGCCTGATGGAGTTGAAACCTTAGTTTCTTAATAATTTCAACATTTATAATCGGTCAATTTTAGAAAAGTTTGTTAAATCATGTCAGTACCGAAGTACTGACTACTGAGCTGATGATACCCTCGGGGACAGTCAACCAGCAGAGGTATCGACCCAGTGATGTAAAAAAAATGAACACAACACGTTTAATAATTCTGAGTATACGTCCGAGGCGCTTTTCTGGATTTAACTTCACCAGGAACGCTCAAAGCCAAACATTTGAAATTCATCCGTATTTGGACCTTTAATCTAATGTATTATATATAATATTGACATTTACCAAACCTTCGAATCATTTAATTTCAACACGCTATTCCAATACAATCTTTAACAACTCTCCGTAGACAAAAAGAGGACTACTGGATTAGACAATTGGGAACTGCGACACCTTATGGTTGCAATGACAAAATTGATGGTATAGGTATTCTATCTAGTCCTTCGTGTAACTCGGTCAATGTGATGAATATTTTCAACTCGACTCCTCGACGTAGACGCAGTCATGGTCATCGTCATTATACATCACCTTCTCTGCATAATGTATCTATTAATGACTTGCTGCCATTTATACAAAAGCCGTTAGGTATTCATCACATTCGCACGAAACTTTATTCATTACCCCTTTCAAAACTTCATTCTCTGTTCAATTTATGTTTGGAATCCACTGTTACAAACCCTCATTCAAACCTATACAAAATTACAGCTATAATTTCGGATATTGCAAGTCACAGACTTTTCAAGCCAGTCCGCATTGGCAAAGATGAAAAAGAGAAAAGATCTTTCCTTAATCTTTCCTTTGCCAACAAAGGTATCGATGGCGTCAACTTAGGCAATATCCTTCATCATAAATTAGTTCAATCGAAAATACCTCCTTATTTCAAAGACCAGTCTGTACCAATCATTTCTTATACCTATACCAAACCTGTTGCAACTAAAATTTTCAATTACAAACACGTTTTGCAGGATCTCGATATTGACGACTTCAAGTCTAAACCTCCCGATTGCACTTGTGCTAGTTCCCAATTCACATATAATCCCGCTGGCCACGTTATTACTGGTGACCTCAACATTGTTAATAACACTTCTCTACGAAATGTGTTATCGAAAGGTCCGAAATATCGTGAGCCTAAATCCATCAATTGGAAATTCAACTTTAAAATTTTGATGGATTCAGTTGAGGATTATGCCAGGCAATGGGCTAAGCGCGAGAAGGAAGACGTAGACACTCTTTCCGAATGGATTAAGGCAGTGAGGTCGTTGATACAAATCAGAATTAAGAAACTGAATGGGTCTATCAATGCCCATGCTACGTCAATCTTTAAAGAACCAAATGTTGCAAAACACCTATCCTACCTCCATGACAAATATGTTATTGTCCCCGCAGATAAAGCCCCAAACAACATCGTTTTTGTATGTAAAACTCATTACATTAACTGCTTGATAAACGAATTAGGTATTGACAATTCACTTGGAAACTCAACATATACCCTCACGACACTTACCAAAGAGGAAATCCTGGATAATCATAGGTCTGTTCTGTGTTCCTTTGGAATTTCAACCAAAGATGAAGAACTGGATCTGCCATCACTGTATTGGATACCTAAACTACATAAGTGTCCTTACAAACAACGGTATATTGCTGAGTCTTCCAAGTGCTCCACGAAACCTCTTTCTAAATTATTAACATCTATTTTATCAGCAATCAAAGACGGGCTTCAAAGTTATTGTGAAACTGCCTATTCTAGAGGGGGCGTGAATCAGATGTGGATACTTAAAAATTCCAAAGATCTTTTAGAGTACATACAATCTAACTCTCTTTCATCTTGTAACAGTATTAAAACATTTGACTTTTCTACTCTGTACACTAGTATTCCACATTCCAAACTAAAAGACAAATTGAAAGAGTTGGTATTGCTTTGCTTCGTCAAAAAGAATGGCCAACGTAGATACAAGTATCTTGTCTTAGGGAGAGATAAATCCTACTTTGTAAAGGATCACTCTGATTCGAACAAAAAATTCTCTGAAACTGATATTATCATGATGCTTGATTTCTTGATTGACAACATATTTGTTACGTTCGGAGGACGTGTTTTTCAACAGACTGTCGGCATTCCAATGGGAACAAACTGTGCCCCTCTACTTGCCGCCTTGTTTCTTTATTATTATGAGGCTGACTTCATGCAGGAACTTCTTAGGAAGAAAGATAAGAAGTTAGCACTATCCTTTAACTCTACTTTTCGCTATATAGATGATGTTCTTTCACTAAATAATTCAAAATTTGGTGACTATGAGGGTCGGTTGAAAACATAACTTTACGACAAAAGAGATGATTTCAGCTTTCCAATTGTGAACTTTCCATTTCTAAGTAGCAACATTCCAGCAGCACCTGCATAAGAAAGAAGTGAGAAAATCTGCTTCAGGGAAAATTCTTTCCAGAAACAATTTGTTGAAACTTTGGATTTTTATATTAAAAATATAGCCGAGCTGAGCGAGGCGAAAACAATGATGTCTTTCCTACCAAATTAATTTTAATATAAGCGGAAGATGTGGGTTTCTTGACTCCATAATATCCCGGTCATAAATGAAAACTTATTCAAAATGCCACATTTGACTCCTATAGATACCATCTTAACCCTTACGGAACTGAAATGTTGGCCTCAAAATTGCAACAGACTTGCTGCAAACAAAAAGTTTGCAGGAACATAGAAAATAGTGCTTGCAGGATGAAATTTTTTGTCTTGCAAGCACTATTTTCTGTGTTCCTGCAAACTTTTTGTTTGCAGCAAGCTTACAGCAAGTCTGTTGCAATTTTGAGGCCAACATTTCAGTTCCGTAAGGGTTATATATATCATGTATATTGAACTGTATTTTAATTCTTTTTGTCTCGTATACGTTTACCAGAAATCTTCTTTTATTCATATTAAAAGACTTGATTGCTTTTGTTCATGTGTTCCTGGCACATAAACTTATACCCGACATCTTCTTTGATTAATAATATACTGTCTTTTGATTGCTTTTGTTTATGGGTTGTTGGTACATATATACGCGTGCACTACACCTTTTTTATTTTTATTCCTCTTAAATTGTCTTGATTTATTTTGTTAATGTGTTTCGGTTTTAATCCAAAATTGTTAGAGGCAAAGGTGGAAGGTTGGAGTCTCACAAATCTAGAGTTTAGCGTGACGCCCATTTTCGGTGAACTAGTATATTTTTTAAAGGGGCAAGCTTAAGCCCTCCTTCGGGTGCGGGATTTTATCGCTACGTTGAAGATCCATAATGATTGATGGCCTCCAGCTGTTTTCTTCTCTTTAGTCGGGTTGTTTTCTCTGTATGTGACACATTTCCCGTTTCCATTCTCATTTTTGTATACGTAAACACCACATCTTCGACTTATTTCGTTGATGTACTTCTGTTTCATATATGAATACTTAAAATGTTTTTCTATTCATCTTGGATTTCTTATGCTTATTTTGTGTGTGGATGGGTTGAAGTCTCATCTACTTTATATACCTCCAAAATATCTTTTGATTTATTTTGTTGGTATCTTGTGGTCTTATATTCCTGTACCTGATATCTTCTTTATCTTTTCATGTTACTATCTCATATACCTCCGTTCTCTTCACGTAAAACCGACATATTCTCGGATTCATATCGACCTGACTTTTGTTTACAGTTGTCTATGGGTTGTTGTCTCATATAGGTATCCCCGATATCTTATTTTATTTTATTGAACTGTTTTTTTTAAATTTCGATTGGTGTCTTTATTTATATTGTACTGTCGTTTGTCGATGGGTTGTTGTCTCATATTCTTAAACCAGACATATTTTATTCATTTTGAACTATGATTTATTCATTTGGTATATGGGATGCTGTCTCATATACATATACCCGAAATATTCTTTTCGTTCATTTGAACTGTTTTTCGGTTACTGTTGTCGATGGGTTGTTGTCTTATATATAGGTAAACCTGATATACATTGAAATGTTTTTTTTTATTTTAATTTTGTCGATAGGTTGCCGTATCATATATCGGCATAAACAGGACATTTTATTTCATTTCTTCCGGGAACTTGTTTCGATTGGTTAGTGTCTCATATAACTATACCATCTTCTTTCATCCAATTTAATTTTTTATTATTTATTTTGTCGTTCGGTTGCTGTCTCATATTCATATACCCATAATCTTATTTTATTCATATCAAATTTTCTTTCGGTTACTGTTGTCGACGGGTTGTTGTCTCATATAGGTATACCCGACATCTTCTTTTATTTAGTTTGATTTTTTTTGTGTGTACAGTTTGTTATTGGGTTGCTGTCTCATTTATATATACCCGACCTCATCTTTCGTTTATTTTGAACTGTCTTTCGTGTACTGTTTTCGATGCGTTGCTGTCTCAAATTACTATACCAGATATCTTCTTTTATTCAGTTAAATGTAATTTTGTTATTTTGTCGATGGGTTGCTGTCTCATATACATTTATCCGACGTCTTCCTTTTCACACTGTACTGTGTTTCGTTTTTTGTTGTCGATGGGTTGTTGTCGCATGTAACTGACCAGAATTTTTTTTCCCCAGTTTGAAATGTCTTTTATAGTTTTATTCATTTTGTTCATTGGTTTGTGTCTTATTTGAACTGTTATTTATATAGTTTGAGGATGGTTTGCTGTCCTAAAGATGTTTAACCGACATCGTCGTTTGTTTATACTGATCTGTCTTTCTGTAACTGTTTGCGACAAGTTGCTGTCATATATACGTAACCCGAAATCTTCTTTTATTCATACTCAACTGTCGTCGGTGGGTAGCTGTCATAGATATACGTAAACCCGACATTTTCTTTAGTTCAGATTGATAGTTCTTTCGGTAACTGTTGTCTCATTGGCGTGTATTCCACATTTATTATAGCTAGTATTAAAGTAAAAAAAGTATTCTAAACTTTTTTTTAATAATCTATTTCTAATTTGAAAACGTAATTGTTTCTCTGAATAGTTTGGTAGGTACATGGGAGAAAACTATCCTTATATTTAATCAGTCCGGGATTTTTTTTTTATCCAGCTCTGAATACCATATCTTCAAAGATTATTAGATACTGTTCAAAGGGGAATAATCCTTACATATTTATTGATTGTCTCCCATATTAACTCATGCAATACCTATTCAGTGTTCTAATGTGTTGTATTTTATTTTATTATTATTTCATTGTCATAACAAAAATCATTGTAATCATTGTATGTTATTTAAAACCCGCAAGGGTCAATAATTGGATTAATAAAATATTTCTATGTCTATACCATCTTTTGAGGATCTTTGTTATTTCACAATCTACTGTTTTTTTTTATGAAATGAACCATTTTTTTTTATATTAAAATAAACCTTACGATTTAGTGTAATCTGTTTTTTTGTTGTTGTCAAAACTATTTTCATCATATAAACACCTTGTAAAATAATTAAAAAAAACCTGAACTGACTATTTGCACCAAAAAGAAATATAAACATGTGATGATCCCAATAAACATACACACATTACTTTGAATAAAATTAGATCACATAAAATACTTCATTTGAAAGCTGAATACAAGAAATATCAAACTTCATTTATTATCAGTAACTTCATACAACCACGCTTGATTGGAATCACTTGCACTCATCATGTTTATTTTTTTCATCACATTTTATCAAGTTGTATTGAACATTATTATCATACTTGACTCTTTATACTAATGTATGCAATGTATATGTTTGCATTTTGTTTGATTTCTCATGATGAGGGCCTCAGGGAAGATTAGTTATATAGCTAACGGTGTAACCCTCTTAAAATAAAGTATTGTTGTTGTTGTTGTTGTTGTTGTTGTTGCAACTAACAATGAATCAGTTGATTGGTCATAATGCAAAACCAATGGAGAGTCAAGTCCATCTACAATTGATTATATTTGTCTGTAGAGTTGCCCATCCGGAGATATTACTACAACATTCTGAGTCCACACTCCCGCAACATATAAGTTACCATCATTGTCTACAGAGATACCATTTGGCCAGCCAGGACACTTTTATTACGGAAAGTCCACAGTATATTACCGTGGTAATCACGACAGGTTACACTGTGATTGTCACCGTCTGTATAGAACATTTGTCACCGGCAGTTGTAACGTATGCAAACGTAGATAGTTTCTTGTTAGTTACATTTGTAATGGATTCGTCATTTAAACTTAGCAAATGTAGTCCTTTTCCCTCAGCACAATAAATCAAATGTCCATCTTTGTATACTACTCCATAATTGTTTGAATTAACCTTTTTTGTTTTCCGAACTTTTCTTTTCTTGAAGTTGATTATATCAATTTGATTTGATTCGCTAGATGTAACAGCGATAGAATCTTCACCAATAATTACCACATCAAACGTGTAACCAATTTTGTTTATTTCAAAATCTTTCGATCCGTCTGTTTTCAGTACTAATATTTTGTCTTGGGCATAACAGGAGAATAGCATCCTACCATCAGGTAGCATTGAACAACCACAAACGCTTGTCAACTCTGTTTCGATGCGTTTCTGAAACGTCAGAGTAAGGTTTTCTATCTTTCTGATTGGAAGAGCTACCATAGTCTGGGCTTGTCTGGCTTTCCGTTTGAGAATACACAAATCGCATTGATTAGAACTGACTGTGATATCCTCAAACTTCTGCACGCTTGATGTGATGTGTTGTAATGACGGGTTGATTTGGAGTGAAATATCTATTTGATTTGTGTTGTCACTTTTAGCGAGCGATTGAATAAATTTTTCGTCGGCTGGAATATCTTTTTCGATTTGTTTCATCACCAAAAATGTTTGAAGTTTGGACGCATGTTGTTTAATATAAGCAATATTTTCTTGGTATTCTGTGATCTCTTTTTCCTTCGTGCTGAGAGAAGTCAAAGAAGTTTGTATTTTACTTCTTTCTTTTTTTTCAACTTTAATAAATGCGTTCATCAAATCATCATGAAGTTTATCAAGATGACGATTTACCTTGATCCTAGTTTCTTTTATTTCTGCTTTAATTTCTCTCTTCTTATCGTCTAACGATGCTAAATTTTCTTTTTGGTTCGTACTTAGTTGTTTAATATTCCTGACAATTTCCAGCAGGTTTTGTTCGATTTCATAAAATGCATTTGAAGTTTTGACATTTTTTGTGAGTTCACTAATATCTGTTAAACCTTGACAATCGTTGTGAGATTTTAAACATTTTTTACAGCAGGGACAATCATGTCTGCTACAGAAAAGCTCGTACTTCTCATTATGTATTTTGCAGACAGTAGCATTTAGGAGGACTTTGGTCGGTAACATCTCGTATAAGGTAATAGCAACAGTTTCATGGTCTTTTGTTTCCATGGAAATAGCATGTTGCTTCTTACACTCGACGTATAGTCCTCTGTCGTATTCAAACCACCAGATTTCTGACAATTTCGTTATCTGACTGTTATCAGAAACACCACATATACTCTAATTATTGGCCATGATCCTGCAACATGTATTTAAAAAGTTTTAAAAGTGCAAGCATGGATACATTATATTCAAAACAGATAATTATCCTTAATTGGTACTTTAATTTGTCTTTTTATTACCGTTGGACAAGCATTAAGTTGCATATATTTCATGAATTGAATCAACAATGTGTGTCTATTAATACAACTTCCTGACCCACTCACTCTATCTTATTTCTTTTTTTATTTGGCCATTAATTGGGATCAAACAGTTTTGTGTAATATAATTAAATATGATTCATCATAATGTATATGTGTTCTTACTTTCGTATTGGTGTAATACTACATTTACAGCAATTTAAAAGGTAATTGTTATCCGTCGTAAAAGGCCCTTAATTATAGCTGACTTTTCAGTTAGAAGTTTGCTCTTTTAGACGACCATATGGTTAACTATACTGATAGAACTAATACCAAAATATAAGAAGAAGAAAAACAGACATTGCAATAGCCACTTTTAGAAAGAAAAAAAAACCCCGCAGAATTGGACCTGCATATAATTGATTGAGGTTAAAAAGTCTACAAAACATCACAATACGGCGAAAAAGGACTGAGCAGTACCAACTCTACCAAAGAGTGGGATGAGCATAACGCTACGCAAATCCTTGACTGAATTTAAGTTCCTTTACCTAATTTTAGCCTGGAATTTTAGTATTCATATTTCTATCCAATAAAGTCAAGCCGGCTAATAATATTGAAAACACTAACATGTAAATAAACCAGACATTCAGGAACGGGGGAGGGAAGGTTGGCACAGACATAAAACTTGAAAATAACAAATGAAGGAGGGTTTCGAATAACTTCTATAGAACGTCTTTGTTAATTTGTTGTTAAAAATTACTTTCAGAAGTATGCCCTACGAAAACATACGTTGTTCACTTACAAAGACGTAGACATAAGGAATCATGTTATACTCTGTTTAATAGTATTACGCTTATTTCGCATACATGTAGAACTGATATCTTTGTATTACTACATAACATACAGTACAGCCTGTGACATCCTCTTAATTATGTCCACCCTCTTGCATGGTCAACATCCAATGGTGGCCATTTATTGGGGTATTCAATCTTGAAATGTTGGCCATTTATTGGGGTCATAAAACATAGGTTGATGTTTTATCTAATAAGGTTACCTGTTGTAATCAATCAGGGTTGAAGTTTTCAACTTGTATGTTTCTTAAAAATTTACCTGTACAGGTAACTTGGGTTTCTTTCAAAATTGACATTTCACCTTTTTTGGAAAATGTAGAATAAGACATTGTTTTAGTCTTTGTTAATTAATATTATTTTTGATTTTTCTATCTTTGAATTTATTAAAAAAAATAATTAATTTTTAATTTGTTTTTATTCATTTTTGTATGGATTTGTTTCTTATTCTTTTAATGTCTTCTTAGTAAGAATCTTGAGAAGCAAAAAGACAAAAATGTAAAAGATAAAGTTATTGACTAGCATTTGAAAGACAACAGACTTTAATTAATTTTTTTTTTTAAAAGTAAAAAAAAAAATAATTAATGTACATGATGTTCATTGTATTTAATTGTTTATTTGCATTATCATTATTTAATGAATTATCATTAATAATAAGTAATAATCAAGCAAATTAAATTTTTAAAGAAACCATGAAGCAAGCCTGTTTCTTAACAAAATAAAATGATCAGACAATATCAATCCTCTTATAATAATTTTTTATAACATCTATTATTATTCTGGAAAACTACAAATATCATTTAACCTAATTAGGTTTTAATAGGGAAAAAAAAATTTGTCTACTTTTTTTTTTTTAAATCTAAAATCAGGAGTTAACATTGTGCGTGAACAATTAATGGACATGTTGAAGAGACTTATTTTCCAAAAAAATATTTCAAGAAAAAAACTGTCTTGCTTTGCTTTTTTGTAACAAATGTGAACTTCTTCAGTTTGGCTAATATCTGTCAGTTAAAAGCCAAAATTTGACAAAATACACTTATATAGATTGTTACACTTTTATGGTCTATTAATTAAATTATTTTTTTCTGTGTACATTTATATTGTTGGAAGTGCTGGACTGGTATGATACATATTCTTGGTATACATTTGCAAATATTTCCCTAAACCAAGGCCTTTTAGATAAAGTTAACAATTTCAGGGACTTGAATAAATTAAGACTTTAAAACCCTTGATCATGTTGATGAAAAATCACTTTAAAGAAAAATATAAGAACATTTTTGAAAATAGATTTAAGAATAAAAACTTTGTAAAAACTGTATACTCAAATGTGTCACATAGAGAGTTAGTGGTCGTGATTTAGAAATAGAAAATAGTGGACAATATAAACTTCCTAGAAAGGATAGAATATGTAAACTGTGCCACTTGCTGGACAATGAAAACCACTCCTTCCTTAATTGTGAAATTAACAAAACAACTTAAGATTATATATTTGAAAATTGTTTACCTTCTCATAATATTGTCTTTTACCCAAGAACAAAAAGTGAAAGAAATGCTAAACCTTTATAACATGAATATGTTGAAAATATTGGCTCCCTTATAAAATAGTCATTATTAGAAATGAGGGCAGAAACCTAAAAAAAAAATCCATGTGTTTTAATTTCTTAAATTATAGAATTGTTAATTCTTTGCATTATGATTGTTTTTTTGTCACAAACTAAATACCATATGTTTATATGACAATACAAATATGATCAAATTTTGTTGAATTAATGAATATTTTGAATATATTTATTCAATAGAGACATAAGGAATTGTATTTAGAATAAGTTCTAAAGACAATCTTTAACATTTGTAAAACAGTACTGAATGCAGATAAGTCTATCTACTATGATTTAAGTATAACTAATTTTGATTTAAGAAAATTTATTTGAGAAACAACTTTTCAATAGAAAAAGGCAGGCATTGGGAAAGTTTGCATTATATTAGAAGATGATATTCATTTATTCTTCACTTACCATAAAGTACATGTAAAAATTAACTTAAATTGATTAAAAGGGTATAATGTCAAAACAAAAAGTCAAGAGTCAATTTAAAAAAAAATCAGCTATTTATTCAACTAGTTATATTATTTAATTTTATTTTTGAATTTTGCTTGCCATAATCACAGTAATTAAATTTCACAAACACATACATGTATATTTTACCTGAGACACATGACCTGTAAGTTATATAATTTTAAAACTTCAATGCAGTCAAGATTTCCCTTTATCCTTGACTAGTTTTTGATTAATACCTTGTGTATTAATTAAGCGACAGGAGGTATAATGATGAACATATAGGGCCACCATGGTGGACATAATTTTTATGGCCACCATGAATAAGATAATGTCACAGGTAGTACTGTACATATTCCTACTTTTATCAAGTCAAACGCAGTACAAATATTGGACTAAGATTAGAAAAACAAATGCAGTAATCTAGAAATAAATTAAACAACTCATCCTACCATGCATATGGTACAAATATATAATTCTATCAAGGAGACATCACCTAGAATATCTACCCATATTCTAGTTCTAAGCAAAGTATGGATATAACCTACATAAATATAATTAACCAATTGCTAAAATCCATTCGTTTGAACGTTTTGTTAGATAGTTATGTTATTGGCAATCATACCACATCTTTTTTATTTTTATATCAATTGTATCTGAATAATAATTGCAAACAATAAGTATTATATTTACATAGAACCTTTATCAATAATAATATATCTGTACCAACATCCGTAGTATTAAGATATCTATAAACTATAAATTCACATGAATTAGTGAAAACAAACCTTCTTAAATGAAATACATATCCTTCATGCACAAACATTCTGATTTATAATAAAAAAATAAATAGGAAAACAGTGCAAATTTTGAAGACTTAATATATAGTTTAGTAACTTACCTGATTGATAATGGATGAGTGTCCAAATTACATAACTGTATTATTTTGAAAGTATGAATGATGTATGAACAACTTACGTATCTCGTCGTATGATGAAAAGTGTGGCAAAACTGAACATTGAACTCAACAAGCAAGCAGTGTGACAAATGGAAAACCAGATGGCTTGACACATGACTGATAGGTTTAATTTGACGGGTATTCATTATTTTAAAATGTAACTCGCGTTTATCCTATTAGTTTGAAACAGCGGATGAGGTTAGTGTTATCGCTATGATGGAAAGATCGAGAGACTTGTATACGATACATCGTATAATTTCACATAATATTTTTTTTAATTTTTGATGCTAAAAGATATATGAATCCAGAAAATCACAAAAGTGATTCGAATTAATTATAAAAGAGAGAGGCGAAAAATGTCAAAGATATTCAATCTTTTAAGTCTAAGATAAACTGACAACACCAATGGTAAAAAAGATAAACATACAAACGCAAAACACAACATCATGAACACAGAAAACTAAAGAATGTGCAACATAGACCCCACAAAAAACTGTGGTGTTGAAGGTACCCCGGAATGGTAAGCGTTTGTGCTTTGATCATGTTATATATTCTTGTCGTTCATTTTTGCTTAATATGTGTTTTTACTGCATGTCATTTTTATTTGTTTTTTGTTAACACTGGTGTTTGTTTAATAATGATTAAAATTTTACAATGTTTTGCTTAGTGATATAAATAATAAATATTTTTGCTCAAAAGATTTTTAAAGGTGAAAGAGATTCATTCCATATATGTGCAAAAAGACGAAACAGTTTGAAAAATATCTTTGGACTGTTTATCATGTTGCGTGGAAATAACTGATTAATGATAATGGCATGTGCATATTTGTTTTATCAATGTTTGTCTACTAGGTACGTTTTGTTTTTATTTAGAGAGGTTGATATTGGTGTTCGCTGACTGCTGTACTGTCGTATATTATTGATAGTTTAAATTAGATGCATTAGGCAAAAGAAAATCATTTATTTTCTACTTACTGTTTTTGATAGGTTGTTGTCTCACATAATTATTAACATCTTCCTGTATTCTCTTTGAAATGTTTTTTTTAATTTATTTTGTCGACGGGTTTGTGTCTCAATTAGCATCAGTAGGTGTAATATCAACATTTATTTTATCCTATTAGTCTTTAAAAAAGTGCGCAGAATTTTTCTTTGTTTTGATTCAAGAAATACTTGGCAGGAGTAAACTGTTATCCTGTTCTTTACTTTATACAATATTTCACATAACATTTAATTGCATACAATTAGATAATCATCATTGGAAGTTGATGAATGACAATTTCACGCCTTATTTTCATGTAATAACGACATCGCTATATATAAAAGAATATGTATTATGATTGCCAAGAGACTATATAGCTAAATGACACAGAAATTAACAACTATAGGTCATCATAATGTCCCCAATAATTAGAAAAGCCCCCGCATAGTCAGATATAAAAGAGGGAGGAAAGATACCAGAGGGAAAGTCCCCGAAATGCTGTGTGGCAGACAGTGTTATTAATTAATTATTAGCTCCCTTGGTAAAACTCCAAATTTCATATTTAATGTATTTCATTGTTAAATACTTTACATGAATCTTAATAAGTTTATATTTGTTAATTCCATAGCTTTTGCTCTTTGAATTCATTGGTTAAAGATTTTTTATTTATATTGTAAAGTTTGATATTTAAAATTGAGAATAAAAATTGGGAATGTGTCAAAGAGACAACAACCCGACCATAGAAAAAACAACAGCAGAAGGTCATCGAGAGATTTTTAATGTAGCGAGATATTCCCGCCCCCGGAGGCGTCCTTCAGCTGCCCCCTAACCAATTACATACTAGTTCAGTGATAATGAACGCCATACTAATATCCAAATTGAACACAAGAAACTAAAATTAAAATAATACAAGACTAACAAAGGCCAGAGGCTCCTGACTTGGGACAGGCGCAAAAATGCGGCGGGGTTAAACATGTTTATGAGATCTCAACCCTCCCCCTACACCTCTAGCCAATGTTGAAAAGTAAACGCATAACAATACGCACATTTAAAATTCAGTTCAAAAGAAGTCCGAGTCTGATGTCAGAAGATGAAACCAAAGAAAAAAGCATCGTTGCAAGTTCTTTGGTTACCTTCTTTGGATACCTTCAGTGAGAAACTTATATATTTTATAGCTTTCATCTAAGTTCAATAAGATACCGGCCGAGGAAGGGCTGTACAGCCAGACAAGGTTGATATAAACTTCTATTTGTTGGAAGAATCATACGTGGAATTTTATGAGGACTGACATTACAAGCCAAGCATTCCATCTCCCTTTAAATAAGCGCAAACTACATGGCTTCTTGTAATAAGGGTGAATTGAAGTACTGATTGCTCTATTTCTACTTTCAAACATTGGGCACGATGTTCCTACAACCCCAAGGATTTAAAACAGTATCTTCGAAATTTCATCCGCAAAACAAAATAAAAATGATAGAAAACACGAACCAATATTAAAACAAATTCAATATATGTTTAAAATTATGTTTTTACAGCTCTTGATCCTATACTAAGTAATATCTAGTATATTTGACGATTAAAATAAGAAAGCTATGTGAAAAAAAAAACGGATGTCCAACGTTACATTTATGAAAAACTGTTTTAACTCTTATGTATAGTGATCCTATTTCTTATTCTCTGATCTTCTTGATTCTTGGCAGGAACAACGACATGTGTCGGTTCTTTGTGGCGTTAAAGCCGTTATTTTGCCAAATTACATTTGACTCGGTGGCTGCATATTAAGCTAGAATAAGAAAAATGTCCAACGACGTTTTTCTTTTACTTAACGACTGAAAGTGAATTTTATAAGTAGATATAGCAGAAAATGAATAAAAAGAGTAAGACAATAATAATATCAAACAAAAGTACAAATATTTGCCTCATGTGAGTTCAAATATTGCTGATTTAATAATATCTTCTCTACACAGTCGTTTTTCAAACGGTAGCCATTTTGTCCAAGTTGATATTTTATTTTTCAAAGCAGTTGACGCGTATTTTTTTTATAATTGATCAAAACAAAAGTTAAATACACGAAGAGTAAAAAATGCCAAGATTCTTTTCTTATTACCTACACATTTGGGTTTTAAAGGAATAAAATGCTTCCACACATTACAAAACGGTAGCCAATTTGTACAAACGTCTGAAAACGTCTAAAATCCTAAAGACGCTAATTTCCAACGTCACATGTTCTAAAGTTTCAATTAAATGTTCATTATAATTAAAACAAATCGTGTTATGAAATTTGGAAAAAGAGGTTGATGATACCTGCCGAAAAAAAAGAATAGTGCATGTTGCTATATACTCCGCCCGGGGACATAGATTCGACACAGAATAAATTTTGCAATTTTTAATCGTTTATAGCTTTTAACGATTTATTCAAAAGAATTGGGCAATGGGGAAAAAATCCCTTTACATGAACTTCGTCCAACTTTTGCAAAGACAAATTGGAGACACGAAGACAGTCCTCTAAATGTAAAATGCGAACTGAAATTTATGTTACGGAAGTACTCCGAAATAGATCATTTAAAGTCATCACTTCAGTAAGGTGCAATCCCCAATATTAAAAGACTTATTACCAGTTCGAGGAATGTTTTACTTCGCGATTTGTCCTGCTATTCATGTTATAACTGTCGTGATGAAAGTAATCCCTGTACTAGCGAAGCTGGAACTTTTCGTCAATATAAACTTGTGCATGAAATAGAGGTAATTGAAAGACGAATCCCAAACAGCGACGAAAACCGTTTCATCGAATTGATAAAAACCCGGGATTATATTTGCCGTTTTCGCGGACGATCCAGGAGTACATTAATATATTTTAAAATGTATATCAGAAGTTGAACACTATAGATGAATTGGGAAATGATTCTCAAGCCAAGGTTCAAGTAATTGAAGGGGTGTATTTCGACAACATATGTGCCAGGGAAAATACAATTCTATTCAAATTTAACCAAGGGTAAAAATGTTCGATTTACTTGCTGAGTGTCAGTTATTTTTGTATTGGGGTTGAATTAAGATATAGAAATTTTACAATGACAAATGATATGCACCTTGAAAGTTAAACATCCTATGATAAAAAAAATTATGGAAAACCGTATACATGTCCCATCTTTCCTTCCTACATTACTTGCGATAGTACTGCATTTTTAGTTGAAATAACTTAAAGGGTAAACATTATTAAATCGATTTCCACAACTCGAGGTAGTTTTTGATAAAATGACATCATAAAACAAACAGAACTAGAATCAACCAACATTTTAAAAAAACCGAAAAAACCTTATCGAAGTCAAAAACCCTCTTTGACGCCGCATTTAGAGATGAAATGCTTGGCTTGCAAAGTCAGTCCTCATTTTATTCCACGTATTATTCTTCCAACAAATAGAAGTTTATATCAACCTTGTCCGGCTGTACATACCTTCCACGGCTGGTACCTTATAAACATCAGATGGGATCTATAATAGTTATCAAAGGTACCAGGATTATAATTTAGTACGCCAGGCGCGCGTTTCTTTTTTTTTTTATAGTGACGCTCATATCAAAATATTGGTAAAGTCAAACAAATACAATGTTGAAGATATAAAATACTTAAGTTTCTCACTGAAGGTATCCAAAGAAGGTAACCAGAGATTTTGCGACTATGCAAATAATAAACTTTACAATATAAATAGAAATCTTTAACCAATGAATTCAAATAGTAAAAGCTATGCAATTAACAAATATACTTATTAAGCTTCATAAAAATTATTTTACAATGAAATACATTAAATATGAAATTTGGAGTTTTACCAAGGGAGCTAATAATTAATTAATAACACTGCCACACAACATTTCGGGACTCTCCCTCTGGTATCTTTCTCCCCTCTTTTAAAGCTGACTATGCGGGGGCTTTTCTAATTATTGGGGGCATTATGATGAACCATAGTTGTTAATTTCTGTGTCATTAAGTCTCTTGGCAATCATAATACATATTCTTTTATATATAGCGATGTCGTTATTACGACATAGCTATGTCGTTATAACCACATAGTGATGTCGTTATTACGACAGGATATGTCGAAATAACGACATAGCGATGTCGTTTTAACGACATGTTATGTCGAAATAACGACATAGCGATGTCGTAATAACGACATGTTATGTCGAAATTACGGCATGCTATGTCGTAATTACGACATAATTATTTTTTTTGAATGGCCCTTATCGGCTTCCGTAATCATCTGTGTGCCATGGAAACATTCACAATTTATCGAGAAAGTAAGTCAGGTGAATAAAACGTCAGTTAAACGTTTAATATGCTAATTCATATCTACTGAAGGATGTACTTAGGTGATCTAAGGTAAAATTATATAAATCAAGAACTCAAAATTGACACTTTAAGCTGGAAGAGTGTTAGTTAACGATCAAAATAAGCTAAAATATTAATAGGTCATGGAGTTCCTTTTCGAGATATTTGATTTATAAATTATGACGGGAAAAGGCTGACTCGGACTTTTACCTTATATTTGCATTAGTATTATTTGGGTCTCAAATCAAACGAAAGAAAATAAAAATATCTGATTAAATTTCATATGGCCTTTTGTGAGCTATTAAGTCTAGTGTTAAAAGATGAATAGGTGTTATGGGACAAACTATTTTACCTTGCATCGTATGGAAAAACACCAAGGAGTCCGAACATTTGACACTTATTCCAAAACCTCACCTAACATGCCTAAGTACATCCTTAATAATGGTTTATTATTTAACGCATATATTTGCAATATATAAATTAAATCTAAAAAATGTTATGTAAAACATATTGGAGATGATCATCTATTTCATATGCGTTTTATATCAAGAAGAATCTCTTACCTTTTCTTGAATGTGACCTACCAAATTAGACTATTTACCGATTTTGTAATAACATGAGCAACACTACGGGTGCTATTATTAGATCACTCATACTTGTTAAACCGAAATATTTGTAAGACTATATAATATTTGCAGGTAAATATGACTTACAGATAACTACTTTTATCAAGATATACCGCAGTGCATATCATGATCTTATATTTTTACAGTCAAGTATAAATAAATCAAAAACACTGATATTATCAAGTATATGGTACAAAGGTCTAGTTGTATTATTATAACATCGCAGATCATCTACATATGTTCTACCTATATTCTGATACTGAACATGATATCCATATAACTCACAAAAAACCTTGACAAATGACAAACAAATTTTTGCTGTTTCAAAATCGTGTTTTAATCAGATCAGTAACATTGGACGAATTCGACCATTTATTACCGAAGAAGCATGCACAACGTTAGTATGCTCTCTTGTAACCTCTCGTTTAGATCATGGGAACGCATTATTGTATGGACTCCCAGCAACATCCATTCAAAGATTACAACGAGTTCAATACACAGCAGCCAGGGTCATAACAAGGAAGAGGGAGTACGACCACATAACTCCAATCCTAAAGTCTCTCCATTGGCTGCCCGTAACATATACCCATGACAGTATAAACGTCTAGTGTATGTGTTCAAGGCTTTCCACGAGAAGGCATTGGTCTACCTACCATAACTCGTGCAAATATATAAACCAATACGAGCACTTAGATCTGAAAATTTCATGATTTTAACAACGCCACGTGTAAGAACTAAAACATATTGGGAAAGAAGATTCGACAAAGCAGCAGCCGTTCTGTGGAATGATTTACCAAGTGGTCTACGGAACATCCATTGTGTGAACGTTTTTAAGAAATACCTGAAAACTCATTTATTCAGACATACTTTTCATAGTTCTTAAAATATTTCTATATCATTGTAATCTTTTTGAATTTTTATGCATTTACTTTTTTGAATTTTAAATTTACTTTTATTGGTTATTTTAGATTTTTTTTAGCAAATAATTTTGAAGTTTTAACTTTTATTGGTACGGATTCAATATTTCCTTAATTTTATCATGCCCATTTTATATAAATTTTATTGTTAATACTGGTTCTCTGTACCTATTTTAACTCTTACATAGGGAGTGTGGCACACATGGTCATGGATTTTCTTCAAACTCCACACATTTACTAGTCTTGATATTTTCATATTCATTTTCAATCATAATCACATACACCCCCCTTTTTATGTGGTTTGCATAAGGTAATAAATACCCTTTTGAGGCCATTTTTGAACGCTCACAAAAAAATAAATTGCGGACACCTGAGTTAACGTCAACCATGAATTCATAAAAACCATAGTCTTATCTTATCAATGATGTAAAAAAAAGTCATGGGGAAGTATGTCTCTTTTTTTTTTGATACCATGGATACAAAATGCCAAGTTTTCATTTTTCTAGAAATTTTTTTTTTTTTTAATTTTGAAAAAAAATGTTTTAAAACCTAATTCTGCAGTCAAAAAAAATAAATATAAAATTATTGTAATCATCAAAATTTTAAACAGATTCATATATAATGGTATTATAGTTTAAACTGTGTTGCTATATGGGAACAATTTTATGATGATACACAAGTTTAAATCAATTTTGAAAAAGTTTCAGTTTCTTCAATTTGTACAAAAGCAGGAAAACTAAAACGTTTATTAAGTTTCAATGTATACTCATGTGTATATATAAATGAGTATGCTAGTATAGTATATCCATAATGGTGTAACCACTTAAAGGATACAAACACAATTTCTCTATTCTGGTTAAAAGTGCTGATTATGAACACATTTCAGTCTGTTTTCATGATAAAAAAAATATACAAGAACAACAATTACTCATTCTAGAAAAAACAAATACAATCATTAAGAAAATAATATATATTCAATTGTGCAATATTTGCTATTGAATTCGTTGTCATAGAACATGCAGTCCATTTTCAAAATTATTGATGAGTGCTGATTTTTGCAAATTCGTTTTAATGAACCTCGATACATATATCAATAAATATATACTATTTTGTTTACATTATCCAGGTCTTCTTGTATTTGAGATTTATCAATAATACTCCAGGCATTTTTAGTGATAGTGTTGAAATAAATACAACAAATTTTTGCATAAACTTGGAAAACACTTTAAAATAGACTAAATCTCTCATACAAAAACTATCTTCTGTAAGTTTTCAATTTAATGCAGTGTCAAAGAACAATGTTTTTTTACAAGTTAGTTTAAACTATAATTATTCAAATGCTGTAGTGAAGTTGAAAAAAAAACAATTTCAGAAATGTCCTGCAATTGGGGTTCTAGGCTTGGATGAAGGCGGAAAATTTGAAATATCACTGAAAATGGGGATCAATTAGAAACGTACAGATATTTCAACTGGTCAACTAGGGAGCCCCTAAAAAAATTAACGCAATGGTTCTTTAGCAAACTAATGGCGTAATCAGCCATGGTGGGTACAGTCGGCCGTTGACCAAATGGTCCCTGCTATCCTTCCGGAATATTTCTTGTTTACCGTTCTGGCCGGGAGGAATTTTCGAGATTTTCCAAAAGGTTTCATTTCCCTACATGGACCCACGGAAAATCTATCAGCGGTTAACCTGGGTTCTTAAGGCGAGCAGCCGGGGGATATAACATCCAGACAATTTTCATATACATGTAAGGGGTGCCACTGCCTGCCTCAAGAGAGAGTCCGTTACATACATGCTTCAGTGATTCCATATGTAATCAACCAAATGTTCTCAATGAAAGGAAGGGGTTCGCACTCAGGGCACCATCGATCCGAGTAAGGTAGCACCATCTTAACATTAGTAATAGGAAAATATTGAAAATATGATATCTTTACACAGGGTAACGTTAAAAGAAATATATACATGTACATATAGTTTGATTTTCACTGAAAGCCCATTACAGAAAGATGTTTCTCAAAATATTATACTTTCTTTCTTTTAACAAACAAAAATAAGATCATACTATATAACAGGTCTCAATGTTTATAACATATTATACATGTGACTTTTTGTCTGTGACTTTCTGTCCTACATTTTGACAGTTATCACGATCAGGAAAAATGACTTTATACCTATTTATATGTAATAGGCTATCAAATTGTATTAAATATTTAGAAACACTTAGATTGGACCATTAATTTTATCAAAAAAAATAAAATAAAAAATGATTTTCAAACATAATAGCCAATGACTTTCTGGAACATTTAAACTAACACAAGGCTCTACCGTGAAATAACACAGAAAGTTTCATCGGTTAGGTCATTGATGTTGTTGGTCAGGTCATTGTCAACGTTGGAAAAGTCTCATACTTGGAATTGTTTAATAATTTTTTCCTATATTTAAATGATAAAATCTTATTATTATTTCAAGTTTAACATAAATCTTTTAAGAAATAAAAAAAAGTTCTTAGCATTTCCATTTGGTCCTATCATTGTCAGCGTTGGTCATGTCAAGTTTTCAAATATTTTTTCTTATATTTATGTATTAAATGGTCTAAATTTATTACAATTCGAATTTGACATGAAACCTTTGAGAAATAAAACAATTATTAGCATGTTCGTTTTGGTCCAGTCATTTGTGTAACCCACAAAAGGGAGATAATTGTATTGTGAGGAATATTGCACGATGACCATTTTTTAGAAATTAATTTCACATGTTTCTAGGTAGATTACCCATAACTTTTTTTGATTTTTGACTAAAACAAGAATGAAATTGATTGTTTTTGTGTTTCTTTTTAATAGAACTAGCCGCATAATTTCACAGCACTACACCAAATATTGTATTTTTCTCAAAAATCGCAACTTTCTCCGCTGTTACCATGGTAAATAACCAATATAAATATCGGTTGGCATTATTTTTCTGACTAGTCTAATAGGATCTACATATCAGCCAATTTTTAGAAAGATCAATGACTATGTGTGCCGAAAAAGTTTAAGTGGTTACAGAGAATGAGTATTAATCCATGCTATATTTTTAAAATCTATTTTCTGTAGAAGTTTTTAACATGAGCTTCCGTATTTTATTGT
This sequence comes from Mytilus galloprovincialis, assembly GCA_037788925.1. Lineage (NCBI taxonomy): Eukaryota > Metazoa > Mollusca > Bivalvia > Mytilida > Mytilidae > Mytilus > Mytilus galloprovincialis. The sequence goes on along the minus strand of JAWDJN010000045.1, from coordinate 536,436 downwards.
TATTCTTATATATGTGAATGTATATATGTTGTTGAGAGCTTAGGGTAATTTTAATATTATATAATGCGCTGTTATAAATACTGAATAATAATAATAATAATAATAATAATAATAATAATAATAATAATAATAATAGTAATAATAATAATAATAATAATAATAATAATAATAATAATAATAATAATAATAATAATAAAAATAATAATATATTATGTGTACTTTACTGTTTGTTTACTTCTACTTCATTTTAACTTTGTTTGATAGTTGTCTTATTGGCAATCATACCACATCTCCTTATTTTCACATAAATTACATCTGGATATAACAATAAGTATCATCAAAAGACATGATGATTCATTCCAAATCATTCTGTTATTTAAAAGAAAGAAAAGCTGCAAATTAAAAAAAATTAGATAAAAAGTAACTGACCTGACTAATTTTGAATGGGTATCCAAATAACACAACTATATACGCATTTGAAGTATGAATGATGTAGGTCTATCTAACATAGTTCGTCGCTGATAAGGTTATTCGAAAAGTGGGGTAAAAACTAACTTTGGACTTAATCAGAGTAACCAATAGAAAACCAGATGGCTGGACACATAAATGAATGGTATAATTGTACGGTTCTCAATGTAAGATGTACAATGAATCCAAAAGTATTTGAGAACATCCTTTATATATTTTTTGTAATTGGCTTTGAACTAGGGTTCATCTTCTGTACTCTAATATGAATTATGTTTATTTTTTCATGTTCGTTGTTTGATGTGCTTCCTACCGAGACTTTCATTCAAAAATATGTTTCCATGGTTATGTAGCTTATTGCATATTAAGATTATACAGTTTAAAAGATGTCTATGGGATTTTTAGCATGTTTAGTGCAAAGTATTAATAAATTCTAATATCATAGATATCATCAATTTTTCCTTCTTCTTTGTCCGATTGTGTTTATTCAGAACTGTTTGTGGAGGTCTTTTTTACTGTCGTATATGTTTGATAATTCTAGTTAGGCAAACCATATAAAATTATGTGTATGTTTACGGTCATATACATACTAAAACATAGGATTTAATGGTACTGGAATACTACTGTACTATACATGTACTTGTACAATGTATAAACAGTATGGTATATGTATACTATCTTAGATGTGTCAGATGGTGTTTAAAGATTTATTTGAAAGATTAAGAAAGTAATTAAAATTTCAAAAACTTTAACCACAAAGTGAATGTAATGTTTCTTGGCAAGAAAAATGCAGGGAAAAAAGACTTTTCTTTTACAAAATTTACTTCTGGATACTATCTTATAATCATAAACAAGCTTCTGTCCAAGTTTGGTAGAAAACCAGGATAATTTAAGAAAGTTATTAAAATTTCAAAAACATTAACCACAGAGTTACTATTTGTGAAGGCCGCCGCCGACGACGATATGTATCAGCATGATGTTTTTCGAAATTTAAAGGTTGCTTATGTATTTTTGTAAACAATAAACGCTTGCACATCATAGAACCAGGTGCTCTGCAGGGCGCAGCTATATACGACCCCAGTGGTTGAACCCTGAACAGTTGGGGCAAATTTGGTCACAATATTCAAGCTTGATTCTGTCTGAATTTGGATTGTAATCAAATTTTTGACATAATATAGGTTTTTGTCACAAAATTAATTTGGTCAAAGATCTTACAAATCTATTGCACAATACTGTGCAATTGAAGATTTCTTCTCGAATCTTTTCAAAATTCGAAATTTGAAAAATTTTGAAAAAAAGGAAGCCCTTCAAAAAATGGTAAACAAAAAATCCCCCCCCCCCAACTTTTTAAAACTCCCTTGGAGCAATAACCCTCAAACTCAATCCCAGGCTTTCCATTGCAGTATTGAACCTTGTAGTACAATTTCAGAGAGATCCATACACTGAAACACAAGTTATTGTCATGATTGTTGATGGAAACTAGAAACATGCTTCTTTTTGGCCCTTTTTGGCCCCTTATTCCTATATATTTTGGGTCATTAACCAAAAACTTAATCCCAGCCTCCCCTTTGTTATATGGTACATTGTGGTACAATTTCAGAGATCCATACAATCACACATAAGTAATGGTCTTGAAACTAGACAAATGCTTGTTTTGACCCCTTTTTGGCCCTTAATTCCTAAACTTTGGCCCCATAACCCCTAAAATGAATCCAAACCTTCTACTTGTAGTTTTAAACATTGCGATATGATTTCAGAGCAATTGAAATACTTCTACACAAGTTATTATCCTGAAACTAGAAAAATGCTTGTTTTGGGCCCCTTTTGGGCCCCTAATTCCTAATCGGTTGGGACCATTATCCCCAAGATCAATCCCAACCTTCCTTTTGTGGTATTGAACGTTCTGAAAAAAATTCATGAAGATCTATTCACTTAAACTAAAGTTATTATCCGGAAACCAATGTGTCTTCGGACGACGACGACGCAGACGACGACATCATACCATTATACGATCCCAAAACATTTTTGGGGTCGTATAAAAACTAGTGAGTAAACTATGTTTAAATTTTTATAGCAAAATTCCCTGTGTTAAAGTCTGTGGATTTTCTACAAAAATATTGGTTTTATTTGCCATAAAACGTCTTTTTTTCTATTTTATGCAAATATATATAATACATTAGATAATAACGCTATGCTATTCTCCTTGGTATATGTACAAAATGGCACATCTCTATTATTAATTATCTTTGCTGTTTTTATACAACTGTAGTTTGAAACTTTATTATTTACAGGTAGAAGAAGGAGTCATAAACCTTAAACATATTTTAATCCCTCTTTCAGTTTATGATCGGTCAAGGTAAACAATTCAAGCAGGTGTGAATTGTACTGACAAATGTACATAAGATGAATAAACATCATGCAGCGTTGAGTGGCTTCTGATCACTTTAGATGAGTTATCTTCTAAATATTGTCAGCTACCAAGGATTACTAGCTCGATTTTTATCGATAACATCCGTCAATTAATTACGGTAAATCGAAACTATTCAACATTTATCCGATTAGGGAACGACCATTCTGGAGGTGGGATAACTATTTCGGATGGACTATTTTCATCTTGCTACGTTTTTTTATTTATTTTTTCGACCCCTCCTCCTAAATCAAATGATCGTCCAATTATATAAAACTTTAAGTTTAACCCACTCTAACCACAGTTACAGGACAAATTATTTGTTTCCTCGCCCTTTTTACTGAACTCCGTTTTTTAAATTTACTTGTATTTACTATTACATATTTTTCTGCGAAGGACAAGTCTTATATTTTTGAAATTTTCAGAAATGCAATTGTAACGTCACTTTGTGCGTCGATTTGTGACTTTTTATGTGCTGGTTTCGGTTATTTTATGCATTTGGTTTTTTTTCTGTAGTTAGTAACCACTTCGGTGTTATTATGTAGATCTATTATATGGTCATTTTTATAAATTTACTGTTTGCAAAAGTGTGAATTATTCAAAATACTAAGGATGTTCTTATCCCAGGCAGAAAACCTTCCTGGATTGGCACAACGTTTTGAAAATTTTTGTCCTCAATGCTGTTCAGCTTTGTACTGGTTTTGGCTTTCGACTTTTTTTTTATCTGAGCGTCACTGATTAGTCTTGTGTAGACGAAAAGCGCGTATGTCGTATTAAAATATAAACCTGGTACCTTTTGATAGCTATAACTTGTGTGTTTCTCTGTCCTATATGTTCTCAGATTTATTTGCATTGTAGTCCTGACATGTAATGTTGTCATGTTAATGTTATATCTAACATTGCCATAAAAGCAGAATGTTTGGCAAGCCACAAAATCAGGTCCAACCCACCATTTTTTTTTCTTAAAATGTCCTGTACCAAGTTAGGAAAATTGCCATTGTTATAGCATAGTTCGTTTCTTTATGTGTTACATTTTAGTGTTATGTTTCTATTGTGTCGTAGTTCTCGTCTTATATTTCATGTATTTCCCTCAGTTTAAGTTTGTAACCCAGATTTGTTTTTTTCTCAATCGATTTATGAATTTCGAGCAGCGACATACTACTGTAAGACCTGTTGGTGACCTTCTGTTGTTGCTTTTTCTGTGGTCGGGTTGTTGTCTCTTTGACTCATTCCCCATTTCCATTTTCAATTTTACTGTTGCCTTCATCTATATAATTACACTAAAAATTATTTCGTTACTACAGTACATGCCGTGACATGGTCTGTAAAATGTCACAGGTTTTAAAAGGCCCAGCATCAGCGACCTAAATGTGGATGATTAGATTACCTGGTGTCAATCAAATCATCAGCTGAAAACAGGTGCAATAAAATCAGTCAAGCACACATGGTCGGTTGCACATTCTACTTAATAATTTAAATATATGTAATAAGTTGTGATAATGTTACAGGTAAAATCGATCGATTTATTAGCCAGACAAATGGAAAAACCAAAAAGTTTGGTACAAATCCAGGATAGTTTAAGAAAGTTATTAGAATTTCAAAAATTTTAACAACAAAGTGAATATTTGTGGACGCCGCCGATGAAATAAAGGATTGCGATGTCTCACTTTTTCGACTAAAATCGAAGGCTCGACAATAAAATGTCAAACAATCACAATATTCATGCAGGAAACTATATCCATATTTATCAGTTGGCAAGTCTTGTATAATCTGATATAAAACAAAATATAATCCACATTGTTCCTCACTATATATTTGTAGTATAAGTAATGATGAATCCATTCTAAACACAAAAAAAAGAGATAACAAAAACAAATTTAAAATGTTTTTATCTCTCCAATATTTTTTCATATCTTAATATTAAATTAATATTTCAGATCTTAAGGGTGCTTTGGAATGTAGACAGTTACGTATCATTCATTATCTGGTATTGTTTTTAAATTCTGATGGGTACAATCCTTGCAGTAAAAAAATCTGATAGGTCAATTTTCCCCATAAAAACCCATCCACCCAATATGAACAGAAACTCAACATCTGATAGGTCTTAATTTAAAGACCTGATAGGTCGTTTTTCATGATGTTTTTTTCTGATAGGTATAAAAAAATCACCTCTTCAATCCCCACCTGTCAGAAATTAACTGGAATGGCCCAATGTACAATGTAAACCTAACAATTGTTTGATTAACAATTACAGTAGCATACATCATCTACATGTACAACTATTTTTTTTTTATAAGAAATCCCATCTATGTTTAGGAATGTGATTTTGAGAGGCAAAATTAATATGACAACTAAGATAAAGAAATATTTATGTAGTTTAATCTATATAATGAACTTAGAACTCTAAATTATAAGATCACTTGAATACAATTTATACATTATAAGTGAAAAGACATATAAATAGCAGGACATTAAAATGTTATCCATGATTTTATTTACTCCTATCTAACAGATGAGTAATTCTTAATACATTTGAATAACACTATAACAATTCAGTAGCACTTATCATAAATAAAAGATTGTAAATACATGTGTTCAAATTTTTGATAAACATGCAAGCAAAAAGATCAATCCAATTTTTGGCAATAAAATTGAGAATGGAAATGGAATGGAAACGAGGAATGTGTCAAAGAGACCCAAGTCCCACCAAAGATAAAAAAAAAACATATCAAGCTCACAATGGGTTTTCAACACAAAAAAACCACACTTGAAAGTGGACTACAGCTGGTTCCTAAACAAAAAAGTGTAATAATTCAGCGAAAATAGTTAAAAGTCTTTGCACTGGTGCATATAAACATGTCAGGATATTTTTCGTTTTCATTTTTCATCACCTTTGCACCAAAACAATTATTTAATTCTAATATTACTACTACAGTAAACTGTAGTCAGCACTTCTTTGTTGACAGACACTATCACTGGTATGGCCATAATTATAAATTAACTGTTTAAAAACTTTTTTTTTTAGATAATGAGGATTTTTCTACACCAGGTATAGATTAGGCAAACCATCAGAATTTTGGCTCTTCAATACTTTCCAAATTCATACTTTATTTGGATTGTTTCACTTTTTTTTATTCTCCCGTCATTGATGAGTTTATTGTAGACAAAACCCATGTCTGGCATATAACATATAAATCCTAGTATTTATAATGAGTTTATTTGCAATTCTATATTATATTTACAAGGTATGTGCTTCATATGAATTTTAGAATCAAATTTAATTGCAATATCATGCATGATCATTCATTCTAAATCAATGAACAACAATAAATAAAAACAAGAAGATGTGGTATGATAGCCAATGAGACAACTGTCCACAAGAGACCAAAATGACACAGACATTAACAACTATAGGTCACCGTACAGCCTTCAACAATGAGCAAAGCCCATGCCACATAGTCAGCTATAAAAGGCCCCCGACATGCCCGATATGACAATGTAAAAAATTCAAAAGAGAAAATTAAAGGCCTTATTTATATAAAAAATGAACGAAAAACAAATATGTTACACATAAACAAAGGACAACCACTGAATTACAGGTTCCTGACTTGTGATAGGCACAGACATAAATAAAGACAACTTCAGCCATTAATAACCGCATGGTGAAAAATTTAATGTGGTCTACATGTTTCGCCAACAAGCATGGTGTCTTCAGGACAATTACAATATGATAAAAATTACAGTGAAGTACTGATTCTGCGGTTGTGTGGTTCACAGAATTAAATATCGTCATGACAATGTTATTGTGTACAAAATGAAAGTGAAAGTAAGAACTGTAAGTATGAATTGAAATTAAAAATGTAAATAAAAAGTTATAAATAGAAATGTTAGTTTTTTCTTGTCTTGTAGCAATTAATTGTATAGTTAGTGTCTATGCCATTTATCTCAATGTTAGGATATTCTCCTGGAATATGTCTATATCCTTCCAGGCCTTCATAGCTGGAATTTACGGCTAATTTCAAGGCTGCTTCTAAAGTTGTCACTGTGTATATATATTCTGGTACCGGTGGTGTGGCTATTTCTTGTGGTTGGAATTCTTCTTCCTCCTCTTCACTACTAATGTATAAATCTGCTTTTAGATTGAATGTGTTATTGGTGAGGTCTGATTTTGGTATTACACGGATACTTGGTGTTTTTTTCCAGTCAATTTTTGTAGTGGCCTCCATTGATGGTATCCACGGATGGATTTTTTTCGCTAAATCGCGTGGGTTTTATCTTCTATTATAAGTCCTTTGGTATTTGATATGTTGTGTCCTCCTTTCATGTGACAGTGTGCAGAGTCCTTCCTGATGAAGATCTTGTTACGCCAGGAGCATGAAAATTCGGTAAACGTTGGTTGGTGATCCCTATTGAAATGTCTTTTTAAGCTAGTCACATTCTTGTATTTTTGTATATATACTATTAATAATATTCAATTTTTAAGGCAATTTGGACACGCAGTAATTCATAATTAGAACTGTACATACAAAATCAGACAAATTATTCATTCAATAAGTTCTGAGTATTATATTTTGATAACATCCTTGTCTTTGGCTTTTGTCAGCTTGATAAGTTCTCCATCAAAGAATCTGCCTGCTTCAACTCTGATAAAAATATAATAATCATATATATAAGTTATAGAGACAGCGTTCTCACCACACAGATAACATAAATATTTTATTTCATGAAAAACAATTTTCAATATATAATTCAGTATTGATTTACACATCATCACACTTTTTTTCACTTAGATTATAAGAAATTACATGGATGTTCATGATTAACTAACCTAACTATATCTATTTGTTTCACTAAATAACTTGATTTAGTTTAATAGTCAAAATTAATTTTCAAAATTTAAACTATCCCCCTTACATGCATATTCTTTTATTTTTATTTTTATTTTATACAAATAAGAATGCGGTGTAAGGATTAAAAAAAATCTTCTCTATGTATGTGCCTGTCCCAAGCTAGGAGCATGTTATTCAGTGGTTGCCGTTTGTTGCTTTGTTCCATATTGTTTTGATTCATTATTTTTTACATAAATTAGGCTGTTAGTTTTCTCGTTGGAATAGGTTTATATTTTCATTTCAGGGCCTTTATAACTGACTCTGCAGTATGGGCTATGCTCATTGTTGAAGGCTGTATGGTGACCTATAGTTGTTAATTGCTGTGTCATTTGGTTTCTTGTTAAGAATTGTCTCATTGGCAATCATACCACATCATCTTTTTTTATAAATATTTGAATACAAGAACATGAAGAATATAACATTAAAGTGTAACTTACCATTCAACAAAATCCTAAATTTATCAGCTGTGACAGTAAAGGTTACTGGTTTTACATTATCTGTATTTGGATCCCTGACCTTTAACCTTAGTTGTACACAAGGTTCATCTATACTCTTTAAGTGACTAGAACTTAATATGTAGTCTACTCTCCATTCAACTGAATCTAACTGTGATACTGAAATAAAATTTATCTTAAATCAAATAAACGTATGCTCTTTTGACTAGATGTTTCAAATTTAAATAATTACATTACATGTAGTTTATTTTAATACTTTATTTTGATTGGCTACCAGCTATCTCGTGTCATTCTTAGGTTTACCTTTATTTCAAAATGAAATGTTACATTCATGATGTATTGCACTTCCAGAATAAAGTGCACAGGCAAATAAAAGAATGACTTGATAAAAATCGTGTTTTCATGATCCTAGCAAAAAAATGCAATTACAAGTATTGAATATTAATGCTTCTTTTGGTAATTTTATAGGGATGTAAAAGCCTCGAACATATGCTCATTTTTAGAATGTAATGCTTCCAGGGTTCATACAAAATGTACTTCGGTCATTGCTTTTACATCCCAATAAATTCACAAAAGAAGCATTGAATTTTCATTTGGACCATACAATATTCCATATAACAGATGGTAGACTACTTGAGGGACTTTATTCACAGCTACTGGACTGGTATTCTGTACTGAGATCCTATTCCAATTCTATGTTTGTTTTAAGGCGATGTGGTAGGATTACTAATGTCAGAGACATCTATCTACAGAAAACTAAAGGACTAGCGTGTTAACAACTATAGGGCACTACTAGCACTTCAACATGTTTTCCGCCTTAAATAATGAGCAAAACCAATAGCCACCCCAGTTTTTTTTGCAGGATTGGTGTTGCTCAGTCTGAAGTTTTCTGTGTTATGACTTGTATACTGTTGTATAAGTAAATTAGTTTTATGACAAAATACACTTAATTATAGTCAAATAATTACTCTGATTAAGAAATATTTTCAAATCATTAAAATTTAAAGTAAATGCTGTTAACATTCAAGGATTGAGGAACCCCACCTTAAATATCTGTTTAATTAAGATAATGAATATCCATGGTATTATTAGTTACATAGTGTGTTAGTGACCGAATATGATATATACAGGGTCAGTAAATTCCATATTGGGTGAGAGCGAAGCTCGAACCCCATATGGAATTTACTTTCCCTGTATATATCATATCAGATCACTAGCACACTACGTAACGAATTTATCTAACTGACTATCTTTATTTGTTGAATTTAGACTAAAGTTGTCTTATTTGCTATCATAACATATCTTTTTATTTCTGTATTAAAGTGTTCAAGAGTTCAATTTGAAGAGCCTTCTTCAATTGGTCTGCCCCTAAAAAACTAATGTAAACGATAAATATCTATTATCAACAAACTTGATATAACAATATTAAACAGAACTTTCAATATTTTTAAATAATCAAACAGTGCCTAAGTCGTAAATCCACTTCTAACCGTGTATTGAAATAAGCCCCGCCTTCCTACTAACCTAATATGGATTCTAATATGACGTGCTTCTTTTGCTTTGTAAACAACACTGTGATAAAATTCTCGATATATCTATACTTAGCGCAGACTCCGAGATGTACATAATAATGGCTGTTACAATATACTTCCCATGTAAATCCACATGTATTGAAACCTAATTTGCAAACCCTTTGCCGATTTTATTGTTTTAAAAATTGCAATTAAAAAAGACAAAATCACTTTTATTCTTATTCGGATGCATAATAAAAAGAAGTAATGCAAAACAGCTCGGAGAAACCAACAAAATAAAAATAAAATAAAATTCCGCGAAAGTTTATTCATGTATTTGGCGCTATTAAAGTCATTTCAAAACATGACGTCATATAAATGAAAACGCTAGAGTTGAAAGTTTTCTGTTACGTGAACCATTTAAATTTCGTTTACTATTGTATTAAAATTGATTCTCAAGGTAGGTTTTGTTTGATTTTCTATTCTATTGCATTATTCGCATATTTACTGATTTCAGCAAGTCAACATGGCGGCTCCTTAGTTACGAAATGTCAACTTTGGATTTAACGAAATAATCCATGCAAGCTACGGATTTATTAGAATGTTCGAGCTTTATCTCACAGGGAGTAAAAAAGAACAGCCGCACACACAGCATACCCACCCTCGCTTCAGTTTTTTTAATGATCGTATTTGTCCTATTAGAATCGAAATAATTCATGGAAGCCATAGATTATTGGAAATTTACACATGGCCTGGGCCGTGATATTCGAATTTTAAAATTAACGAATATCACGGCCCAGGCCATGTGTAAATTTCCAATAATCTATGGCTTCCATGAATTATTTCTTAAATATACATGGTCTCCACGAGGTCGCTTTTAACCAATCTTATTTCTAGAAATGTATAGGAGGTAAGATAAATTTATATGCAGTGTAGTACACTGATTACTTACACCTCAGACTATGTTTTCTAAGTTGAGCCTGTAACTTTTCTAAACTGTCACTATAGGATTTTGTTAGTGCTGTAGCATGTTCTGAAAAACAACAAATTTACAATATTTTTAGAAATCTTTAAACTTTCATTTTCATTACACATCATAAAATAAAAAAGCCTCAAAGTCCAAGTTGTATCAGTTATTCATAACTCATAGCAAAATTTGTTCTGACTCTATTTTTAAACAAAGATAAAACTTAATGCCTCTCCACTATGAGGGGGGCATAAACATTGCTAGTTGGTCTTGGTTTTCTGTGAGTACTCATGCTTTACACCACTGTCCCAGGTTAGAGGAGGGTTGGCACCTTCAAACTAGTTGCACCACACCCCATTCTGTATGTGCCTGTCCTAAGTTAAGAGCCTGTAATTAAGTGGTTGTCGTTTGTTGCTATATACATGTATCATATTTGGTTTTTTGTTAATTATTTTGTTCATAAATCAGGCTGTTGAACTGTTTTTCATTTGTTATTTCGGGGCCTATTATAAATACAGCTGACAATGCAGTATCAGTTTTGCTTTTTGTTGAAGGTCATACTGTGACTTATTTTCAGTTGTAATTTCTATGTCATTTTGGATTTTGTGGAGAGATGTCTCATAGGCATTCATATCAAACCTTCTTTTTTCATATTCCTTAAAGAAAAAGATCAGATATGGAATACATCAAATAGACATCAACCCATTGACACAACAAACATTTAGAGGACAACTAAGACTCCCATGTGCACTATAGTCTACATTAAGCATGTGTTAAGTGTATATATACAATATGTGAAGCAATATGTGAAGCTTTATATAGTAACTAGAGGCTCTCGAGAGCCTGTATCGCTCACCTGATTCTACTTGGGTTTTTGAAATCATATAAAAATATATAAAATTTGGCTAAAAGTGACAACACAACCTCATTTATAAGGAAAGGAACATGTTTAATTTCATTCAAAAGTCCCCCACTGGCGGCCATCTTGGATGACGGATCGGCTACAAAGTAACAACACTTGGTCAGCACCTCATATGGAACATTCATGCCATGTTTGGTTTCATTCCATTCAGTGGTTCACTAGATGAAGTGATTTGTATGCATTTCCAATAGGGTCCTATGTTAAACTAAGTCCCCCGCTGGCGGCCATCTTGGATTATGGATCAGCTACAAAGTAACAACACTTGGTCAGCACTCCATAAGAAACATTCATGCTATGTTTGGTTTAATTCTATTTAGTGGTTCTCTAGAAGAAGTCATTTGTATGCATTTCCCATAGGGTCCTATGTTAAACTAAGTCCCCCGCTGGCGGCCATCTTGGATGATGGATCGGCTACAAAGTAACAACACTTGGTCAGCACCCCATAAGGAACATTCATGCTATGTTTGGTTTTATTCCATTCAGTGGTTCTCTAAAAGAAGTCATTTGTATGCATTTCCCATAGGGTCCTATGTTAAACTAAGTCCCCTGCTGGGGGCCATCTTTGATGATGGATCAGCTACAAAGTAACAACACTTGGTCAGCACCACATAAGGAACATTCATGCCATGTTTGGTTTCATTCCATTCAGTGGTTCACTAGAAGAAGTCATTTGTATGCATTTCCATTAGGTCCTATGTTAAACTAAGTCCCCGCTGGCGGCCATCTTGGATAATGGATTGGCTACAAAGTAACAACAATTGGTCAGCACTCCATAAGGAACATTCATGCAATGTTTGGTTTCATTCCATTTAGTGGTTCTCTAGAAGAAGTCATTTGTATGCATTTCCCATAGGGTCCTATGTTAAACTAAGTCCCCCGCTGGCGGCCATCTTGGATGATGGATCGGCTACAAAGTAACAACACTTGGTCAGCACCCCATAAGGATAATTCATGCTATGTTTGGTTTTATTCCATTCAGTGGTTCTCTAAAAGAAGTCATTTGTATGCATTTCCCATAGGGTCCTATGTTAAACTAAGTCCCCGGCTGGCGGCCATCTTGGATGATGGATCGGCAACAAAGTAACAACACTTGGTCAGCACCTCATAAGGAACATTCATGCCATGTTTGGTTTCATTCCATTCAGTGGTTCTCTAAAAGAAGTCATTTGTATGCATTTCCCATAGCGTCCTATGTTAAACTAAGTCCCCCGCTGGCGGCCATCTTGGATGATGGATAGGCTACAAAGTAACAACACTTGGTCAGCACCTCATAAGGAACATTCATGCCATGTTTGGTTCCATTCCATTCAGTGGTTCTCTAGAAGAAGTTCAAAATGTAAATTGTTAACGACGACGACGACGACGGACGACGGACGCCAAGTGGTGAGAAAAGCTCACTTGGCCCTTCGGGCCAGGTGAGCTAAAAATAGAGAGTTGTCTTATTGGCATTCTAACCACATCATTTCTATTGTCTACTAAAAAAAGTCTATGTTGATATAGTTATTTGTTTTTTATAACAATATTCAAAGATTGTAACACAATATTGAAAAAAAGTCATGTGCATCTAAACTGGTACATGTTTACGAAAAAAAAAAAAAAAAGATTTCAAGGTAAAATTTTCTGACAATACCTTTTGGCAAACCTAACTGTTGTAGTTCATTACTCAGTGATTCACCATCTACATTATACTTGGCAGCAGAACACAATATAAATGACAACACAGCAACACTGGCTTTTACATCTCCAGTCTCTGCAAAAGAAATATTGTTTTACCGGATAATTATAAGGGAATGTTGAACACAGTGGGGGAACCAGGGGGTTCATAGGGTATGCACCCACATTTTTGGGGACCATCAATGCATTCATTTGAATGGAAACATATTGGACCCCCCCCCCCCCTTTCTCTCCTGTATCCTTGGTTGGGATCCTTGGTTCTAAAAATAGATGGATCTACCCCTGAGACACATGTCTCAAATACAGTATTTTTATAAATTATGGTATCTTGTTCTTTGAAATTTCTAGATCTCAAAGCATAAACATGTACTAAAGTTCCAAACTTTTTAATTTTTTTTATTTAATGTAATTTAGATATATCTAATAAATAGTTTATACCATATTTTCAATCTAAATTTTAAAGCTTTTAAATAGGTAAAACATGCTTTTCTTCATTCTTAATTTCCTTCAAATTTTTTATAGCATGCTATGTGTGAGATTCTATATTGCCAGTTATTTTATGTCTTAGACTGATTTTACGTTATGTATATGATTTTATATTTTGTTAAACGCTACTTAGATCTTGTAAATTTATTTGTATATTTGACTTATGGTAAATCAAAATATTTTTTTCTTATCTTATCGTATCTTAATATTATACAGTAAACAAACAACAGCATAATACATTGTCTTGAAAGTTTCTGTAAATTAATCTTTTTCCTTGTTTTAAAAATTCGAATAGGGAACATACTTTACTTTATTTTAGTATTAAACCAATTTTTAAGATGTTTAGGCCATTGACCTTCTTCGTTATTTTTTTTTATTTTCCTCTCAACTACATATATTTTCTGAAAAAAAAATAAAGGCATAGTGTGCAGGTTGCCATGTTAATGTAAAAATTAATCTTTAGTTGTCTTTTTAACATTATGGACTACTGTAAACTTATTGATGATGGCAATTGATAGCTACTAAATGCCCAGAGCAAGTTTAACAGAGGCAAATTCATTGCATATTTAAGATGAGTATATGTTAATGTAATACGAACACTAACCCTGGTTTGTACTAGACTGACATCGTGCGATTGATATTTCATATGGTTACAGTTAGTAGGAAGACATGTCACTGTACAGGACACAATATTCCGACCTTGAGCTGACTAGTCTTTTCTCTTATTCCTTAATGTCAAGTACTTAATGGAGAAGTAGAAAATACCAACTTTAAAGTCTTTAATATGACACAACCTGATTCCAATTTAACGACCACATGCACTCAAGGCAAACCCACTATAACTAAACCCCCTTGAGGCATTTTTAAACTTATTGAACAAAATATTTTCTAATTTTTCTTAGATTTTCAGAAAAAAATAAGGGCAAAGTGTGCAGGTTGTCATGCATGTAAAAGTTTTGCCCACTGTGCATAATGTGTGGATTTGTAGAAATGACAAAATCCCCCTGAGTAGAATATGTAGAAGAGCAATGAAGAGTACCATGTACTGATATCCGAAAACTTTATTGAGATTCAAAGAGTTATCAACTTTTAAACATCAATGAAGTATGGCAGCCACCATTATTTATTAAAGAACCTTTGAGAGCAGGCTCACATATTCTGTTGTGTGGTTGCAGAGGAGTTGCTATGACAAACTGCTGCAGTAGTATAATAAGTTCAAATTGAAAGTTTACAGGGGCATAAGTCCTAGGGAAAAAAATGGATAATATTTAACCTTACCAAATTTAGCATCAGCTGTCAGTTTGTAGACTTTATCATACTGAAAATAAAAATAAAATTAGGATAATTAATTCAGTTTATTTCAAGCTCTAACATTGTCTAAACCAGAAGATCTTGTTGTAACTATTTTTGTAAAATTTGAAGTAAAAAAAATGAAATTAACAAAGATCTCTGACAATACCTTATGAAAAGAGGGACGACTCTTAATTGATTGTTAAAATCTTTCAGATTCATACAAATTTAAGTAAACAAATA
Organism: Mytilus galloprovincialis; assembly: GCA_037788925.1. Lineage (NCBI taxonomy): Eukaryota > Metazoa > Mollusca > Bivalvia > Mytilida > Mytilidae > Mytilus > Mytilus galloprovincialis. The sequence continues at coordinate 521,127 of JAWDJN010000045.1, read as the reverse complement.
TAGTAAACCAGGTTGTTTGTGCTTATTCATCATTTTCAAGCAGAATAGCATACATCCCACCATTTTTTTCATAATTCACTTATTTTGCAATTCATCACCCAACAAACACATGATTATTTTTTGGTAATAAACCTTTTTGTGCTCTGCTGTTTTAAGACAATGTATTTTTTTCTTCTATACATAATAAATTGTAAAACTCATGTAATGGCTTACTGATTATGTTTCAGAAAATGCATATTGAAATATGGAATGTGACTTAATTATATCTGTTTCAGCCATGTCTGGCGAGGATAAATAAATCAAGTAATTATAACACATCGTACATCAATTCCAACATCCAGTAGATCTTTGATGACTTGTATGCAGAGTAATTTGATCTTCACTGATGTCTGTAAAATATAAGAAAGAATATAAAAATGACGAAATGTAGAGTTTTTCAAAATTTTATTTACAATACAACATATTGTAAAAACTATTCTTATCTTTTCTTTCTTTAAATTAAAATAAATTTATTATTGTTTTAACAGTAAAAAAATTCCAACTACAATTGACAAGACAATGATTGAGGTACATGTACAGTAAAAATTGGGTAAACTTACTTCGGACTTCTCTCGAACTGAATTTTAATGTGCGTATTGTTATGCGTTTACTTTTCTACATTGGCTAGAGGTATAGGGGGAGGGTTGAGATCTCATAAACATGTTTAACCCCGCCTCATTTTTGCGCCTGTCCCAAGTCAGGAGCCTCTGGCCTTTGTTAGTCTTGTATAATTTTGTTTCTTGTGTACAATTTGGAGTTTAGTATGGCGTTCATTATCACTGAACTGGTATATATTTGTTAAGGGGCCAGCTGAAGGACGCCTCCGGGTGCGGGAATTTCTCGCTACATTGAAGACCTGTTGGTGACCTTCTATAGTTGTTTTTTCTACGGTCGGGTTGTTGTCTCTTTGACACATTACCCATTTCCATTCTCAATTTTACGTATTACTAAAATGGCTAGAAAATAATAATTTGCCTTTAGAAAAAATATTGCTGTTTCATAAATACATGAAATATGTAAGCAATAAATTAAATGTGACTTAAATTTTAGTTCTCTAGATTTGAGCATGATTAGGGACAACCTTGAATTGGACCACTCATTGATAATTGATTAAGATTCATGACCTTGTTATTTTCTTTCTACTAAACAGAGAAAAAACCAGGTGATAGGCTATCACTTTCTACTGGACAGAGAAAAACCATATCACTAGTGTTATACAAGTTCAAAACAAACATGTTTGCAAAATAATCTTAGACAGTGGCAGATCAAGAAATTTTTGTAAGGGGACCCACTGACTGCATATGAGGGGGTTCCCTCCAGTCATATCTCAGTGATTCCCTACATAAGCAACCAAATTTTTTCCCCCAAGGGGGCCTGGGCAACATGCACCCTCCATAATCTGCCTCTGAACGAAGATCACAGCAAAAGTTAAGAAACTAGTGACAATTAGTTATCTGGAATTATTCATACAATATGTATTCTGTACACGGGCTGATTTAGAGTTTTTTTTAGGTGGCTTGGGCTCCCCTTTTCTGGGAAAAATTTGGTTAATTATATAGGAAATCACTGAAGCATGACTGGAGTGGGCCCCCTCTTAGGCAGTCAGTGGGCCCCCACTTATGAAAATTTCTGGATCCGCCACTGGTACATGAATATATAATAAACAAATCATTTTTCTACCTACCACTTTTGATAATGTACTAATTTCTGCCAGAACCCAATCAGGGCAGTCAAGATCACCACAAAACCTAAATCTCTAAAAATATACAACAAAAGAGTCAATTAAACATTAAAAAATTGAGGGCATTATATACATATACAAAAGTTGTTTTTTTCAGAAATAATTGATTTGATTGTCATTTTTGTTCCTTTAAATAGCTTCAACAGTAAAAACATTAGATCTAGATATTAAAATATGAAATGTTAAATGTATGAGCTATTTCATCCAGAAAATTTAGTAACACTTGAACATGTTGAAAACTTTTCACATTAATATTTTAACTTTCTTGTCAAGTTTTTGTTTTACATAAAGTTAACATTATTATTGTTCTTTTCCTAAAAGGACTTTCGGTTTTGGATTAGAGGACTGTTGTCTGATTACATGTTAGTTGGCAATGGTTCGAGTTTACATTGATAATACATTGTAGTTGAATTTTTTCTGTATGATGTATTGTAAAATTATTATGTTGATTTATGCCTTCAACCCATATGGGTAAAAATGTGCATTTATATATTCAATTAAACAAATTTAAGTGGTACAAATTGAAAACGGACAAATACGCAATAGTAGGAGTTGATCATGTTTACTTGCTACATTTAGTTGAGGCAGAAACCAATTTTATGACTTACAGACATACAGCAGTCAGGGATATAACTCTATAGGGTTATTACAGGAAAATAACATACATGTACATTTGTTATTGTGGACTAAAAAATCAAAGAACTGTGATAACATACGTATGTTACATGTTCCAAATGGACAATATACATCATTAGTTTAGGTAAAATGTATATATATACAAGTTCTATTGATCATGTTGATATTACTATTGTATTTATGCATACTTAACTATTGAAAGATGTAACAGTTCATAGCATTCCAATTTAGGATAGTACACCTATATATGTTATTACAGAAAAAATATGCCTGTTATAACTTAAGGGTGTTATCACAGCTTCTCTACATCACATCAAAGCATTTGCTCAGACATACATCATGTTTAATTACAATGTATTTTAATTTATTGTAAGAAATGATGACCAGAGCAAGTAATGAGGTTCTGCCCAAGTTTCTCAGTAACTCCCAAATGTCTTATATAATAAGTTACATTCCTGTAATAACCATACCTGTCAACCTGTGACGATGAAAATGCAGGTCATGACCTGCATTGAAGAATCAAATCTCAGGTCATAACGCGTACAAACTTTTTCGAGCTGAATTTCAGTATTTATGGTAATTTTTTCTTATAATTTAAATCAAAGTTACCAAAACATCAATGCATGTTTACTTGGTTAAGTAATTTTAAATCTTATTAATTATTATTTCATTGCACTTTTAAAGTTCTTTATAAATTTGTGTAATACAGTCTTGTGTTCTTTATTTTACCCTCAACCATCAGGATTTATATTTGAAGAGTAATCTTAAACTGTTCCAGACCAGCTATTCAGCCGTAAAACACATTATCTAATTCTTTCATTGCAATTAGACATTTTCATTGAAATTATTCTATAATAAAATTAAAACAGTTAAAGGAAGTATAGATGTACAAAATAATTTTCAACTTTTTTTTTCAAAATTGTATAAAGGTATAAAAATAATGAGAAGTTATATATTTCAATATGTATTTGAATTTGATTTTTTTTTAAGATTTAATCTTTTCCCCCGAAAAAACGGAAATATCAAGGAATAATTTTGAATGGTGACAAATAAGGCAGGGGTTTAAAAATCCACTAGCCCGACGCCCAGGACTAGATCATTTACGCCTCGGGCAATTAAAATGTGTAATCCGATATGCCCGACGGACTAGTAACAAAAAATTCTTGACGTTTCTAAAATAGAAAGTGAAAAATCCCTTCATCACTATTCTATGTTAGCCATTTCGATTCAGTTAAGTCATCCGGGATTCCAATACCGGTAATTTGAATTGGTTTGTACAGGTCCTGTTGTACATATATATATATATATATATATATATATATATATAGAGTCTATAAGAATCTACCAACCAGTAAACTTAATAGGTATTGGATCATCAAAATTGACAATACTACACAAACAGGAAAAATTATATGAGTCTGAAAGATTGTGTAACAATACCGATAAATAGATGGAAAACAAAACACTAAAAAGTGTTGAATATCATTGCACAAAGATGGAAAAACTGAACAGATGATATAAATTATACAATAATTGCAAATATTTCGGCTCAACAAATGGCCTTCTTCGGTGACAAAAGTTTTAACAATAATGAGATATAATGTATAAGGTGTAAACATAGATCACTAATAATACAGGTAAGTTTTGGTCGATTGATTTTAATCCAAAATCCTGAATATAATAATATCAGTCAGAGCTCAGACATAAACAAGTCTATTTTTGTTTTTGACTTAAATAAGTCGAAACATGTATTTATTATAAAAATGTAGTTTCAATTTTAGACTTATCTAAGTCAGAAAATGACAGACTTGTTTAGGTCTATTTATGTTGGTGAAAAAACTTAATGTTATTTTGTGGCCAAACTACACCACCTATGACAGCAAAAACCTGTATGAGAGTTCACAAGGACTTGAGCTATCTATATTTAATTATCTGATTGAACATCCTTACTAAACACAGATGTTTTACCTCATTAAGTGTGATTCCAGGTGGTTGCATTGTAAGGTTAATTAACATTATCTCCGATTTTTTAGACTCTCATTCATATTTTTCTTTAGAAGACAAAGCATTGGCTTTCAATGTTGTCATTATTTGATTTAGAGGCATGACTTCCTTATAAATATGCGTGGGTCTTGAAGTTAACCAATTTTGATCACTTATCGACCTGTAGGAGTCGATATTTGCAACTTTTTGATTCTGGTCAATTATTTCTTGTCTAACAATATTGGACTTATTCAAGTCGTATTTTGTCTTACATTAAAGGGAGACAAATCCTAAAACTTACAAATTTAGACCTCTATGAGTCAAAAGCAGATTCAGACTTGTTTATGTCTGAGCTCTGACTGAATATTAACACTAGACTGTAAATTAAATTATTTCTTTCTATTGATTCCATCTGGATGGAGGACACCCAGTGTTTTTATCCATATATATATATATATTTTAAAAATAGAACAAATTACTCTGGCATGTCTGGGTGGCCTGGTATCATGTGTTGATTGCAATTCTGGTACTTTAAATATCGATTTCTCATACCATGGATTGGGGTATTGTACATTGCTTATCGTGCCGAGATTTTCAATAAACGGTATTTGGGGGTATGATGTATTGATTGGTATTGACCTGTCTTGTTGCACAGCTCTTGAGCACGAAACCATGCAACAAAATATTTCTTAATATTTTAGTACGGGAACCCCAGGAACTTCGTCAGTTTCAAAACGAAAAACGGTAGATGAAGGGAGTAAGGAGGCTGAAAATTCATCCCCCCAAAATGCTAAATACGAGTCGACAGGGAAAAGCCGCGGAAAAAAAATAATAGTGTCCAGGACAGCAGGGCTGTCAAGTCTTTAGCGCGAGACTCACACATGTTCATGCTTATTTGGCGGCATTTTCCTTTGATCTATTGTTTTTTCTCTTTGATCTTTACAATTTGGCAAAAAAATCACGAATTCACTTCCTGAAAAGTTGGCAGAACTGGGACACAATGATTCCCCTGGCAAGGTTGGCTGTTGCTGATGAAAAAAAAACAGACAATGCTCTGTGAATATTGCCGTTATTTGCCCAAAGCACGCCAATAAAAAGTCTGCTTTGAATGTGGGAACAACTAAGTGGTGTTAAGCACCAAAAGAATAAATAACAGAACAAAAAATATTAAATACAGTGTATAGTGTCTCCTTCAAAACAAAGGACATCCACTTTGTATTATGCAGCAAACTCTTGATTTTTACGGCATACTAGGGCTAGCAGGTCAGTTTTGATGGACTAGCAGTTCTTCCAACAGGGCTAGTAAAATCCTGCTGCCAATAAGTCCTGGGCTAGTTAGCTGTAACAAAATTTTTTAACCCCTGTAAGGGGAAGTAACTCTAGTAGAAATATGTTTGTAAAACAACGATGCAATTTATTTACGACCTAAAGCAAAGGTAATTGCTGTTAATTAACAGTGTGTTTGACACCAAAGCTGTTAAGTGAAGCCATGCACTTAGTGGGTCACTTAATTTGACAGTTTACACAGCTAGATGAACTTCCTGTTCATGGAACAATTACAAATTTGCCGGTATTTCAATGGAATATTACTTATGAAATCAATCTCAAAGCTAAGAAATACGGGTGAAAACGGGTCATTTTCGGAATTCCCTGGTTATTCAATGACCCGACGTGTGTCCCGGGTGATCCCTCAGAATTGTGAAAATCTCGGGTCACACCCGCAGAATACGGGTCAGTTGACAGGTATGAATAACTAAGCCTTGTGGCTTGTTATCTCAGCTAAGTTAATTCCTTAATAGCCTTGTCTCATTGATTTACCATGGTTAATCAAAAATTTATTAATTCAATTAAAAAATTAATTATAAAGGCTATGCATTTAGTTTCTGAGCAAAGTCTAAAGAGTTCCCTAAAGTCCACTATAAATTAAATAATTTTACAAATAACAAACATATATATGTTAATACAGGTTTAGAAAATTTATGGAATAAAGAGTAAACAACTCATGATAGTATCTGTAATAACACATGCAAGTTATTTTCTGTAATAACTATGGCGCGGAATCAGGGTCAAAAATACTTATTTACGTATAAACATAATTATTTCTGTATATACGGAATTCGATTTATGTATATACCTAAATCGAATTCCGTATATACGTTAATCGAATACTGTATATACAGAAATAATTACGTATATACGTAAATGGAATTCTGTATATTCATAAATCGAATGCCGTATATACAGAAATAATTATGTATATACGTAAATATACAGAAATAATTATGTATATACGAAATTCGATTTACGTATATACGAAATTCAATTTACGTATATGCGAAATTCAATTTACGTATATACAGAATTCGATTTACGTATATACGTAAATCGAATTCCGTATATACAGAAATACTATCTTTCTGTCTTTACATATAAATATTTCTGTATATACGGAATTATTTCTGTATATACGTAATTCGATTTCTGTATATACGTTATTCGATTTCTGTTTATACGTTATTTGATTTCTGTGTATACGGAATTAATTTTGTATATACGTAATTCTATTTCTGTGTATACGGAATTATTTCTGTATATACATAATTGGATTAACGTGTATACGTAATTATTTTTGTATATACGTAAATCGAATTATGTATATAAACAAAGAAGTATTTTTGACCCTGATTCCGCGCCATAAATAACCCTATAGAGTTATATCTCTGACTGTACAGCGACATGAAGCAAACAATAAAATAGCCTTTCAAAATGTAATAATTGTTTGGGCTAATTAAACCGCCCTGGTGTAGTGGTTAGTGCATTAAAAATACTAGTACGACAACTTAATATCAGTACAAATCTTCACAAAAATAAACGGTTACACCCCCTTTTTTGATTGATGTATTTTACGTCCATGACAAATATATTTTGAAACCGCAAACTGGTCATGCGTCCTCCCTAATTACTTACCATTCTTTTATATAGTATGTTATCTAAAAAAAACTTCACTATAGCATGTTTTAATAACAGTTAGAAAAGCAAACAACTGAAATTGTATCTTCTACTGTTCCTTAATTGGATTTGCGGAAACCAGTCTTCTTCAAAATACACTATTAATGAGTTGGTCCCGAACCCATTCCCCTTTAATTAAAAATTGACATGCATGCAGTTAAAAATTAATTATGCGCGTATTTAAGCTTTTTAAAACATAAATTTAATGACTAAAGGGATATTATTAGAATAATTTGATATATTTACCAGGGTATTTAAAAAAAAAAGTATTTCTGAGTGAAAGAAGATCCAGACATAAAATTATTAAATTTCACGAAATATTTCATGATCCTTTTATCAAAATTCTTTCCTACCATCTGTTATTTCTCAGCTACGTGGACTAAGATTATGAAAAAAAAAAAACCGAGTTAATCACATTTTTCGATCAAATTGAGCGTCTGAGTAACGGGCAAACCACAGAATAAACATGTTAAATAAGAATTGAAAATTATATTATACGAGTTTCTTATACTATGTTCCTAATTTTGTCATTTTTTTTAAAGGTAGTCGGTTTATATATAAGTTTTCTCGTTTCCGAATCCCTGTATTTATATTGTATAATTATATTTTGTGCACTTTTTGAAAATAAAATATTGTTAAAACTATAAAAAAAAGTACCTTCCTTATATTTCTTCTTTAAATTATTTCTTTTTATGTCATATATAATAGAATACAGTCAAACCATAATTAGAGATAATTGCATCATGGAATTTCAAAATATCTGTTAAAGACATTATTTGTCTCTTTACAATTGAAAATTCGCGTCAGTTTCGCTATCCCAAGTCAGAAAACTGAGTTATGATTTCAATGTTTTGTACAATTCGGTGTTGATATGAAAAAGGGTCTGGATTGGATTTACAGAATAAACAATGTATGTCATTGACATACACGAACCCTATATTGAACGCATCTATCCCATCGAACTAGAGATAAAGGATACAACAGATACAGTTAAGTCAACCTCGTATCTTGACTTACATCTATAGTTATTGACCATGAGGGTCGGTTGAAAAAAAAAAACTTTGCGACAAAAGTCATTATTTCAGCTTTCCAATTGTGAACGTTAAACTTCTAAGGAGCAACATCCCAGCAGCACCTGCATACAAGGTACATATCTCCCATACTCCCGTGCTTGCATTTCCTATCATTATTTTCTTGATAGAGGGTTGCTGCTCATAAGGAAGCTATTAAACCAAGAGTTCCTAATGGTGAAGTTGAAATCATCCCTTCGTAAATTTTATGGAAGCCATCACGAGTTGGTTGACCGTTATGGAATAACTGTTCCACAAATGATATCTGATATGTTCCTTATGTCGTAACTACAATCCACTTCCCTTTCATGAATGTGACCTACCGAATTAGACTATTTATCGGATTTGTTATAACATGAGCAACACGACGGGTGCCCCATGTGGAGCAGGATCTGCTTACCCTTCCGGAGCATCTGAGATCACCCCTTGTTTTTGGTGGGATTCGTGTTTCTTATTCGTTAGTTTTCTATTTTGTGTCATGTGTACTATTGTTTGTCTAAATGTCTTTTTTCATTTTTAGCCAGGCGTTGTCAGTTTATTTTCGATTTATGAGTTCGACTGTCCCTCTGGTATCTTTCATGTCTCTTCTATATCTTGCCTTATTCAGATATTTTAGTTGTCTTATTCCTTCTTACAACCAGTTTCAATCAGCCAGGCAACATTTTATACCAATGACGTATTCTTCAGTTAGAAGTATCTGATCTAAAAAACACTTAACAGCATGCATGTTACCATATCAAGTTCACTCATTTTTTTTATTGTTAGGAAGTGTACCTTAGAATATAGGACACCTATGCCTAGTTATACATTGGCATATGATGATTAATCAAAAGACATCTAGACTAAGATTATAACAATGCATTTTGGTTGTAAAATGAAAATGTAGTTTCATCAACGTACGTCTATTCATGATTTTTAAATTATTCATAACGATTTTTCGTTTAAATATCTACGCTTTAGTTTAGTTCAAAGCGCGAACTATTGTTTAAAAGGGACTGACATTTAGAATGTACTTGGAAACGCCATTATTTATACACGTATACAAAAGCGACTAATCCTTCATGGTTAGGGGTGTCTTTGATTTCTGTATTCCTTAAAGTTTGAAGGCATTTTTCCTTATTTTTACAATAATGTATATTAATTCTGTAAAATTGTCGTCAAATAATTTCCAAATTATGATCTTATTGTAATTGGACGAATTCTTTATTATGTACATCTTTCATTTCTGTGATCATGCAGTATTATATTACCTTATTTTTTTATGTTTCATAGTTATTCTTTATACTCTTGTACTGCATTTTTCTCTATTCTTTATATTTTCGTCTCCCATTTCCTTATTCTTTATTTGTAAGACATTATTCTCTACTCTGTAAACCCCACCCAGACAATCACCTAGCTATGTTACTGTCCTTGTTTGACTAACTACCTGTTTTCATGTTTAGTAAGCAAGTTTTACGTAGAAAAACATAAGTAAATAAGGATGAGACAAAATTGTATATTTCTAGTTTAAATATATACATCAGAAACGAGAAAGAATGAAAGAATATGAACTGTTTCTAACCTCGGACCAGATCAAACATTTTTTTATGTTTTTCCTCTACAAAAAGAATATTCTACAAGCCCTTTATCATGCAAAGTGATTAATTGAAAATACACTCAAAATTAAATATCAAGTTTGAAGGGGGTTTTGATCTGTAGACACTGCACAGTGGCGGATTCATGGGGTGTTGGTTTCGTGTGTTGGAATCAACAAATTGTTTTTTTACAATCAATGATTTAGAGTAGGGACATATTGTGGGAACCCTCTTTTAGGAATGACAATGAGATGAACCCATACCGTTTAGTCTCAGTGTTATAAATGGTCCCGTCATGAAAGATATGAAACAATTAAGTTGTGAAAAACTAACAGTCTAATGCATAAGACGAGACAATATCATTAGGACACAAAAAACAGCGACGACATTTTTGCTGCCGGATAATTTATTTCTAGGATTTTGACTTAATCATTCCTCATTTCTTGTAATTTTTGTTGAAGTTTATATCCTGATCTTTGTAAGCTTTTACAAGTCCAACATGATCATATTCAAAACCATCCACTCCACCCCCCCCCCCCCCAAAAAAAAAGAAGATATGAAATAAAACAAAATAAACAAAAATTGGAATAGCCATAGGACAGGACAAAACAAAACGAAAAAATCAGGTTTTATACCGTTGGACTTCCTGTTTGAATGGTTTTACACTAGTAATGTTGGGGTCCTTTATAGCTTTTTGTTCAGTGTGAGACAAGGCTCCGTGTTGAAGGCCGTACGTTAACCTATAATTTCTTCATTCAAGGCAGATGAGTACTTTATAGATAACACATAACGGAGAGGGTAATGGAGCAGATTGTTGCATGGCCCTCGGTTGACAATCACTTTTCTCGTTTAACAATCTTCTATGTTACCTACCAGCAAAGTTTAATTCAATTTACTATACTTGAGGTTTTGTTACTACTGCCTATCAAATTTCAAATTCTGAGTAATAGAAACTATATGACGTCTGATATGTATTATAGCACACAATAATGATTAACCAAACGTCTCCTCAGAGGATAATAATGCATTAGCTAGCAATGACAGGCGAAAATTACCCCCCCCCCCCTAATCAACCAATCAAAATTTGGCTTTTCAAGATGAAGCATAATAAAATATAACACCGCTGGGGCAGCACATTAAATTTGAAAACAACACAGCATTAAGTGAGAAAGAGTAATATCACAATTTAATACTTTAAAATATCACAAAATTGATTCTATAGAAAAGAAGCAATTATCTGTCTTAACAAATCATAATTTATTTTTGACATAGCTGTTGAAAATTTTGCCAGCCATCTTCTAATGCTTGTGCAAATTTTAAATGTGTCTCGTGATCAAAATTTAGAGTGTCATATGTCTTTATAAAGTAGTTCATTAGGTCCTGTCTTCTTCTTTTCATTCTCTCTTCATCGTATAAATCTTTTCGTTTACTTCTCTTAAGAAGTATGATATCTTGTTCCGGTGTTGTGATATCATTTTTTATTACACCGACAGGTAAAACATCCCATGCGGCCTCCCCGTAAAATGCTCCACATCGAAAAGTATTTCCTGTATACCATGACCTATAAATTTGCTCGGTTGTTAATGGTGTTATTGGTGATCCATATTCAGGCAGCATGTGCCAAGCGCCTTCTGGGGAAAGCTGCAAGTCAAATTTCACCCATTTTTTCATCCAAGGTCTAGTCGACAATGTCTGCCCGGGCAGATATGAAGGCAAAGGAAACGGAACAACGTTTGCATCACCTTTTATTGAAAATCTATACTTCGGAATATTTCCCCCGAAAACATTGTAAAGTTTACAAAATCTCTCCAATAATTCTTGATATTCTATAACGTAATTTGAAGTGTCTCCTTCGTTCTTTAAGTCATCCAACACTCTAAAGGCATCATCACGAATGCGCTTCCAAAAGGCAATGTTTCTTTTAGTATCAATATCTAGAACTTTATCTGTCGCGACCTGCGCCTGCTGGCCATTAATAGGTCCACCTTTTACTGTTTTACTAGGAACACAACCCATATCGAATCTTTACGTTGGAGTAAATGTCATCTAAAAAATGAAGAGTAAAAAAGAACTTTTCAGCTTTATAAGCAATACAATTTTCATAACATAAATAATATACTGAAAAATGTATTTGTTCCAGTATACATTTGTAGGGCATAGTATAGGTATCGACCATTCAATTTGTTGATATTCATACGATTTGATAAATATAATTATACTCCTTCTGCCATTTTAATTCTGTATTTGTTAACCACTCCTTTATATATGTATTTGACGCATATTGTTCATTTTCAGGCGAAGGTAAGGCATGTTTATGAGTCTGCTCTGGATGTACAATTAAGCAACCACGTCCCCTCAGTATTGGGATCTTAATCCTGAGTCTACTATATACAAAGAGTACGACTTGAATGCATTACTGAGGCTTGTTTAGGGGGGGGGGGTGTATCAATATCCCACATCCCATTAAGTTGTTATCCCAATATCCCGTATCCCTATAATGTTTACCCCTAATATCCCAATTAATATTTTTTACAAATATCCCATATCCCTAAAACTATTTTGAAATATCCCAAAAAATCATTATAAATTCATTCCCAAGCCCATTTTTTTCCTCATCATCACAACGTCAACAATTTTGACTGGGAAAACAAACTGTGTTAAAGGAATTTTACGGTGCATACCTCCAGTATTAAATAAGAATTTATGTGTCCAAAAGCACTTAAAGATTAAGTGTTTTATCTGAGAGCCTTGTATAACAATCTCTTTTTATGTGATCTTAAACGATAAATTTAGTGTAAGGGGTCTAATTTCAGACTTTTGTTTTAATTGTTCAAACCGTGATGCATATGACTGTTTAATTTCATTTTGATAGCATTCTCCTTTCATTGATAAGAAAATCCTACACGTTAACCTATGTTGGAAAGAACAGAAAGATTCAACCCTGTCTCTTGTCCGAGATTGCTCTGACATCCAACGGCTGTTTTGCCAGACAAGCCGAGACGTCCATATCAAAAAGTGGATACTTAGCATGCAAGTTCAATTACTCAAAATGTAACACCAGAAAGCTTTCTGCTAATGTACCTACATTACACTTAACTGTTGCAATATTTTTACAGCAGGCAAAATTTGCACAGCCCTTGTTTTGCAAAGAAAAAACAATCAGGCTTAATAGTTGTTAATGTCTGTGTGATTTTGGTCTTTTGTGGATAGTTGTCTCATTGGCAATCATACCACATCTTCTTTTTTATATTAACTCATCAGATGGATACATCTAATAAATATCTATGATTATTTCAAGAAAATTATCAATGCATATGAACTTATAATATAAAAAAAAGATGTGGTATGATTGCCAATGAGACAACTCTTCACAAGAGACCGTGTGACACAGAAAATAACAACTATAGGTCACCGTACGACCTTCAACAATGAGCAAAGCTCATACCGCATAGTTAGCTATAAAAGGTCCTGAAAAGACACATGTAGAACAATTCAAACGAGAAAACTAACGGCCTAATTTATGTATAAAAAAATGAACAAAAACAAATATGTAACACAGCAACAAACGACAACTACTGAATTAAAGACTCCTGACTTTGGACAGGCACATACATACAGAATGTGGCGAGGTTAAACATGTTAGCGGGATCCCAACCCTCCCCTTAACCTGGGACAGTGGTGTAACAGTACAACATAAGAACGAACTATACAAATCAGTTGAAAAAGGCTTAACTCATCAGATGGATACAAATAGAAATACATCTTACAAAAACAGAGAGTGGACGTGACCGAGTACTTGTACATCCCATCAACAAAAAGACACCAAGTACAGATCTGAGAGTACTTGCAGTTACTGACAGCTAGTTCAAAGACAATTACAACTAATAAAAAGTAATGCATCTGAGACTAAATTGTCAACCATTACACATCCAGCATCCAATGGCACGGTAAAAAACATCTCCGTAAAAATGAGGATGTGCTATCCCGTTTGAAATAAGTTTTCTACAGGTAGAACCAAACTTCAAAACCAAATCTAGAATTTAGTAAAGATTTTAAGTGATTTGTGGTAACGAAATCCATGACTTGATAATTTACCAGTAATACATAGATTTCGTTCATTAAAATCCAAAACGTTACAACAGACACGTGCATAGCGGAGGTGTTGTGATATACAAACACCGTAAGATAGTGCCAAAGGAACATCACCATCCAAAAAAGGAAAATTAACAATAAGGAACGAAGTATGGAAAGCAAAACAAATACTTTTAAAATTATCAGTACATATGAGCATATAAATAGATCAATACTTTTCGCTTGTTTTTAAATGACTTTAAGAAAAAACGACAATAAACTCAATTAAAATCAACAAAGCACTAAAATCACCTTTAATATTAAACTTTTTGGGGCAATTTTATCAAGCGAGATGTAAATATTTCTGTACTCAACTTTTAAATTCCACTTATTTTTTTGTTCATGTTAAAAATTCAATATCCTTATAAATGCATCAATATCCAATATCCCATTTACTTTTAGGACAATATCCCATATCCCTAAAATTAAAATGGCAAATATCCCGTATCCCAATATACCCTATACAAGCCTCATTACTTATCACTAGACGCTAAGCAAAAACCAGAGTTAAGTTATCCATTCAAATAGAAAAAAAGTGAAAACATTTTGTTTTTACAACTAGAATTTTGTATGTGTCGTTTAAGTAACATTTCCCCTCACATAGATATATAACCCTTTTTATGATTAAATTTCAAAAGCAAACATCGATTGTAATAAATTGTAATTTTTCTGTTTAGCAGTATAACATGTATAAAAGGTCCTACTCTTTAGTAATGGGATAGGAAAAGCTTGTTGATAAAAATAGAGAATGAAAACGGGGATTGTGTGAAAGAGACAACAACCTGACCTAACCACGGAACAACACAGGGCTACCAATGGATCCACAATGCAGCGAGAAAATCATGGCGGTAGGATTCTGCTGGTACCTGGAATATGTAAACTAATTCAGCGAAATGGCGTCACACTAAAGTCCAAAACATATCTGACATCGTTTAAGGTATTAAAAGTAAAAGGAAGACCCCAAAACTTTGTTAAAAAATGACAACCAAGAAATTCATCTGACACTTTGATTATCATGCTCATAGTCATATCCATAATATTTTAAATGTGGGGCGTAATTTCCTAAAACAGACGAACTATTTTTGGACGATCTGCTGTTAGAAAAGGAAATATTTTCTAATCAGGAAAAAGTGGGCGTACGCACTCTAACCCCCATCCCCCCAAAAAAAAACCTAAACAAGTCGCCACTAATGCTCCATCTACATTTAGCGATCAAATTGTATAATCCCCGTGAATATTTTATAAAAAAGAATTAAAAAAGTTAAGCAAAAGGAAATGTACAGTATTGAGTTAGGCCTGCCAATTGATATTTTATCGTATGGTTTTCTATGTTGTGATGTTATGCTATTGTTTCAGAAAAAGGGAGAAGGTTTGGTACCATTAAAACGTTTAAAACTGTCCTAAGTCAGGAATCTGAAGTACAGTTGTTGTCGTTTGTTTATGTAATGTATACGTGTTTCTCGTTTCTCGTTTTTTTTTATATAGATTAGACCGTTGGTTTTCCCGTTTGAATGGTTTTACACTAGTAATTTTGGGGCCCTTTATAGCTTGTTGTTCGGTGTGAGCCAAGGCTCCGTGTTGAAGGCCGTACATTGACCTATAATGGTTTACTTTCTTAAAATTGTTATTTGGATGGAGGATTGTCTTATTGGCACTCACAACCCACACCTTCCTATATCTAAGTAGTTGTGCTTTATTGGCATAAGACTGATTACAATTGGTAGGCAAATCAATAGCTTACTGTGCAAAATAAAAGGTACGCCGGTTGGTACTGTAACAGTTGTAATCGTTGGAGGGAAATGGTGCTCTATTATAACGATAACGGAGTAATCATACAGAACTAAACGAATACGTTTGTCCGTTTGATATGTGTCCTGTTATTTTAGAATCAACCGTGTAGGATGAGAGTGTTACGAAACAATGGGTTAAACTGTATACACAAAGTCCAACTTATGTTTTCCATTTACTGATTAAGAATAGTTTAATTAGACTCACTTTTTAATTTCCAACTAACGACTGTTACCTTTTCTTTTTTTTAAATGTGAC
This sequence comes from Mytilus galloprovincialis, assembly GCA_037788925.1. Taxonomy (NCBI): domain Eukaryota; kingdom Metazoa; phylum Mollusca; class Bivalvia; order Mytilida; family Mytilidae; genus Mytilus; species Mytilus galloprovincialis. Next base: position 504,898 of record JAWDJN010000045.1, on the reverse strand, counting down.
TACTTTGTATTAAGAGGGGCTAAATGGGGTTAACAGAATAGAAAATAATGATTAAACATAATAATTAGCCAAAGATATAAAGAATAAAATTTTTAATGTGTTTTTTTTTTTTTTTTATAAAACTGATTACAGAACTTAATGATAAAAAGAAGAATTACAATATATCATCAACGTATCATCTTATTATAATATGACCGTAAAATATTTCTCTTAGACAATTTGACAGAATAAGCGTTATTTTTGTAAAGAGAAAGACAAATGCATAAAAAATGAAACAAAAGAGAAATTGAGGAACCGTCATCCATACTCTCTATTATCTGAAATATAGATTTTAAATGAAAGGAATACTAATAAATAGGTATTTTTACTATTATATAATAATAATTGTATGTCTATAAACAAACTCAAGATCACATTTTAGACTAGATACAAATAAATACAAAGTTGTTCTGGCTTTTAGAAAGTTTTACCTTAAATGAAATGGAATGTGTTCCAAATAGCAGCAAAAGAATACAATTACTTCCGTGTTCTTCGTGTTCTTCGTGTTCTTATTATATTAAATATAAATAACTCATTAATCGATTTTATACATTGTAGTTGATTTAAAGTTCATATCATTGTAAGTAAGGTCATAACTGTTTTGTATGCCCGTCTTCGTCTTTTCCATTTGGAAAATTAAAAATGTATTTAAATTTTCTGTAACCAATTCTCATGAAATTTGAACACAGCATTAAGGCTGCTGGTTGAAATTTTTAAAATGCATTTTTTCTATTTTTGTCATTTCAAAGATATCATACCTAATTTTTTGGAAAATTTAACGTTTTCTCACACCGCACACCTACTCGAGTGTTTGGATGGGGTTAACAAAATAGAGAATAATTGGTAAAAAGGTGCAAAAAAAAACAAACCCAAAAAACATATACTTATCAAGAGAAGAAAAATAGGGCAAAAAATAAAGAATAGAGAATAATTGGGTGCAAAATTATAAAGAATAGGGACGAATGGACAAAAAATACAGAAACAGAAAAAATGACAAAGTTGAAGAAAATAAAAATAATTGAAATTAATGAATTTAACAAAAAAAAAAAAAATAGAACAGATTTTGGGAAAATTTGGGGAGGGCCGACAAAATTGTCCTGTCCCCAAGTACCTGCATGATATACGATAACGTCACCTAAAATAAAAGTCTTCAAATGACAGAAATATAACGTTTGGAATTAATCGGACTTAAGAAATTACGTCAAATACATTTTGAATATGAAGAAAGCTTGAATTCGAATTTCAATGTTTTTTTGGTCTTTTTTTCAATTTTTCATGTCGTCGGTAAGGTGATTTTTTATAAGCATATATATATTGACAGCTTTTTAAATACACATAGCTGACGATTAAATATAATACCAAGAGCCACGTGCAAATTTGATATGTTCTGTACCTTTCTATACTCTTGTTGAAAAACATTGGGATCCCGTAGGTGGTCTCTTGCGTTGCCATTTTCCCATCATAGCATTGAATGTTTGGAGGTGTAGCTTAGCATATAGTCAAAATGTGCAAACAAATTGGCATAATCAAAATGTATATTTTAACAATGCTTTTCGGTAGCATCTAGTTGCTAGAATGAACGCGTTTTATATATTTGTCTCATTGACAATCACACCGAGTTATTGATATTTTGATTTTACAGAAACTTTTGTCCCTATAAAGTATGTCCCAATAGAATCCCATTTTAAGTGTATTTTCTTTTTATTTACGTATGATATGACTTCATTATTCATAATGATTTTCATTATTTTTAAACTTTGTATTGTTCCAACTGCAAACTATTGTTTCAGAAGGGACACATTTGGCAGGTACATGCAAATAGCATTAATCACGAATAAAAAAAAAACTCTTTTGTACGTCATTTTACTCCCTTTTCCCCCTATTTTTGCTCGTGCACTTTTCTCTATTCCTTATTTGTATATAGTCATTGTGTTAACCCCGTCCAGACCCTCACTAATATAGCTGCATGCATCATGTTACTTTTCTACATACTAAATACATATTTTGGTACCAGGCCTTTCAATATCTTACTATACGGTATTTGTTTACTTATTATTGAATGTCATAATGTATTACAGTATATTGAAATACTGTGGATTCATTATTATTCGTTGGATACCAATTTTCGTGGATTTCGTGGGAATAGACGAACCGCGAAAATAAATATTCAACGAATACCAGATTTTCTATAGGCTTGTATGCAGATTTTTCCAAAACCACGAAATTAAATATCCACGAAAATGTAAGTTTTCCTCAATCCACGAAAATTGGTATCCACGAAAATAAATGAATCCACAGTACGAAGATGGGACATGATTGCCAATGAGACAACTATCCACCAAAATTCTAATGAAGTGGATGCATACGCAAATTCAGGAAACCGCACAGTCTTCAAAAATGAGAAAAAGCCATACCTTATAGCTTCTTAAAAAAGGCACATCGACTTTAAAAAATATACGAAACAATTTAATTGAGAAAACCAACGGCCTAATTCATAACAAGATAAGTATTTACGAGAAGCAAACATGACAGACATGAAACAATTAACGGCGTCACAACCACTAAACTATAGGCTCTCGAGTATTGGATTTACTCATTGTTGAATGCCGTTTAGTTATATGTCTGATTGATTGTTGTTTGAATGACAACCATACCACATCTCAATATTTTCATATTTACTTTGTGGGCGAGATTGCTTCATTTGAAAATTTCCTTTGACCAGAGATGTCTCTTGTAGACCAGACTATATCATTTTACAAAGTATCCAAGCCAAATATCTCGTTTAGAAGTGATTAATATACATAGTAACGCAAAGCACTATATCCAATATTAACCAGATTTGTAGACGAGACAATATGATTAGGAATACTCAAAACAGCGACAACAATTTTGCTACCGGATACTTTTTTTCTAGGATTTAGACTTAATCATTTGCTGTATTTTGTGTTGCAGAATATACATTTCTATCCTGACTGATCTTTACAAGTCCCTACAAGGTCAACACGATCATATTTAAAACCACCCCACTAAAAAATGATATCAAATAAAACAAAATAAATGAATAAATTCCTAATAGCATAGGATAGGACTTATGGCCTGATATAAAATGATCTAGTTAATTTTTCTCTGATTTCACAATGTTTGTCCCACAGAGAGAATGTATAGTAACTGTAAAATTCAATTACAAACGCCAACATTCACAAAAAAAACCCAGATTTATGATATTGTACATTGAGTCATTTCTTCACTACAGACAGTTGTAAATAACACATAGATGAAAGAGTGTGTGTGTGTGTGTGGGGGGGGGGGGGGGGGGTAGCACAAATTGTTACCCAGCCTTGGTTGACAATGATTCTTCGTGATGACACTCTGCTATCGTGACCCTCTCAGCGGGGGCGGGGGGGGGGGGGTTAATTTACTACTATACTAAGTAATACACTATAACGTCTGGAACGTAAAACGATCCGTATGTAATCACACAATTGATCAAGCGTCTCTTTGGAGGGTAATAATGCATGAGCCATGGCATATACTAAATTATCTCCCTCGTATTAAGCAATCAAAATCAAGCATTTCAACATGAAGCATAATAATAAATAATAATAATGATTTATTTTATTATAGTGTCACATATTTGATCAGACATATATATACACAATATCATAAACAACACAAAATAAAAAGATCAAATACCCAGCCTTATGTAGACTTACGAGACACTTATGTACAAACATTTCTAAAATCAAAAAGTTAAAAGGTTTCATTAAACAAGTCATTGTAGTCTAAATGTTCAAAAATTCAAATTCTAAAAATTTTAAAAAGATTTAAAAAGATAAACTTATCTTCATACTGAGCTTTAAAAATAAGAAATAACAATAGAAAAATATTAATCATCACAGATAAACTTACAAAAAAGTAAAAGTTTTTCCAAAATGACTAAATAAGTTGAGTTAAAATCACTGTTTATAAATATAAATAGAAAAACATTAAATATTTTTGCTTGATAAATTCTCATGTGCTAAATAGTTTTCGTCTCTGAAAAGATTTAAAAATTGCATATGACAAAGAAGTTTGTATATCTTCACAAGACATTATTTCGATAAATTTACTGTCCATATCCAAAGTATCGAAGCTATCAATTAAAGTTCTATAGTGCCTAACAAGATTTTGTGAGGTAGACGAAATTGACTTTAAAACGATCGTATTGACTTTTGATGTGCAGAAATAGGCAGATCGGACATATTTTGACTTTAGTTACTTACTTCTTAAGTTTGGGATTAATTGTAATCAACATATTCCAATGAGACTGAAAAATGCTTTTTTTTATTATGGTAAATAATAATTTTACCTGCCGTAGTCGTGCGTAAAATATATTTCGGTATTTCTCTTACGAAAATGACTTGTTTAATGGAACAAAACGTATTATTTGTAAACTTTCTCTATACTCTTCACAATAGGCTTTTAAAAAATAACCTTTCAACTGTATATTCCGAAAATTTTGTGAAAATCGAATAAGTGGCAATTCTTACCTTTCATACCTTAACTTTCATTGATAAAACATAATATTGACTCGTCCAGTGTCCAGTTTGAAGGTCATTTTAGTTACCGTACACATTCATGCACGTTCTAATTAATCAATAGTCATGTATGAAAAGCATAAACAAGTTTGAAGGTAAACTAATAACAACTTAATCCAATCAAATTGCCTACGATTCAATAACAATGACCAGTCCACATCATAAAAATGTATAGGGGTAAACTGGATAGGGAGAAAATGTCAGATATATTAAGTTCATTATTTTGCAATAACGAGTAAAAATTTGTTAACCAATAGATTTGTTATAATTTCATAAACATGTCGTTATGTATTGGTATAGTTTTTGGATCTTTCATTAGCGTATTTAAGGCTGTAGAAAGTTTGGCCTTCAAAAGTCAACATAATCATTGACTTTATAAAGAAAATTCGCCTTTTTAAAACATTGAATGTTTCACAAATAATACGCGACAACAAAGCAAAATCATTTCTTAAAACACTGCAAAAAAAATAATTCTGATTGATGCAGTGGTATTGTCAAAAATTGCACTGGAGTGAACAGTGGTACATCAAACGTCGAATTCCCTCACACAATGTTATCACACACTATAGCTTTAGCAAATAATTCAAATCTAATATCGTCATATAATGGGCAAAACAACAAAAAATGTTTTTCACTTTCAACATCGTTGCTATTACATAGTCGGCATAGTCTCTCATCTACTGGTGTTCGCGGTCGGGCATATCGTCCTGTCTCGATCGCCAACGGCAGAGACCCGCTACGGAGCAGGGTAACAGTTCGACGCACATATTTGGGGAGTTGTAGCTTAAGGTATCGCTCAGTTTTAACGTTTGTTTTGTATAAACGGTATGTCCTTAATATTTTTCCGTTTACATTGTTCGAATCGTCAAATAACGCTTGTTTGAATTCATCGTTATCAACCACATCAAAGCGTTCCTTAATATATTAATATATACCGATTGGGCAGTACATTAATCTGAAAACAACACAGAATTAAGTGAGAAATATAATATCTGACTTTAATTCTTTGAAATATCATAATATGGATTCGACAAAATAGAAGCAGTGACACAATATGTATAATCAATAAATCATAGTTCAGAGTATTCATATTTGACAAAGCTGTTGAAATTTTTGCCAACAATCTACTATAGTCCGTTTGACTTCTATAAATCTTCAAAAAATAATTCTTAAAATTTCATTTTTAAAGAAAAATATTTTTTTTCTTCATGTATGTTAATGTATGATATATACGAACTCTGACTATGCATATCATAATTTTAAACCTATAATCAAAAAAGTTACTCATTAGGTCTCTATGTTACTTCAATTTATTTTAATATAAAATACTCAATGGAGTACGTATGAGTAGTGTAACAGCCTTCCATTCAAAACAAAAACATTAGACATGTGCTCTAAACCTGTTTTATTGTACCATGTGACTTTACTCATTTAAATAACTCTGGTCATGTGATTACTGAGCTTTCTGTATTCAATGAGAAATACAAAAGCATGCACACATGACCAGAGTTATTTAAATGAGTAAAGTCACATGGTACAATGAAACAGGTTAAGAGCACATGTCTAATGTTTTTGTTTTGAATGGAAGGCTGTTACACTACTCATACGTACTCCATGGAGTATTTTATTTTAAAATAAATTGAAGTAACATAGAGACCTAATGAGTAACTTTCTTGATTATAGGTTTAAAATTATGATATTCATAGTCAGAGTTCGTATATATCATACATTAACAAAAATGAAGAAAAAATATATTTATCTTTAAAAATGAATTTTTAAGAATTATTTTTTGAAGATTTATAGAAGTCAAACGGACTATAACGCCTGTGCAAATTTTAAATGTTAATTTTCTCATGATCAAAATTAAGAGTGTCATATATCTTTATAAAGTAGTTCATTCGTTGCTGTCTTTTCTTTTCATTCTCTCTTCATCATTAAAATCTCTGTTCCGGTGTTGTGATATCATGCTTTATAACGGTAGGCACTTAAAGTTAACCATCGAGGGACGTTAACTACCGAGGGTAGTAATGAATATTCATCTTTACCGGATGATTGACAGCGATGTAAATAAAAACATGAGAGTGATTACCGTGTGTCAACGTCATATCAAATTAATTCAATTTAATTGTTAGAAATACTGTTTTCTGCTGAAAATTAAAAAATAAATAAAATTGAATGGAATGGAATGGAATTGAGCTATGTACATGTACAATACAGTAAATATTAGCAATTAGAATTAGACGGTCGACAAGCATATTTTGCCTATTGATTTTTTTGGCATGCCTATTTGGTTATATTATAATGCACTAATTGTTTTGATACTGTTTAATTTTTAAATAAGACCCATATGTGAACCATTTATGCACTTTTAATATAAAGATCAGATTCACACAGGATCATACAGTTCGAGCTAACTATTTTATGTACGAGAGCTATTACTGATGTAACGGTGATGCTTAGATAATCTCCCTTTGCTAGAATTATGGGATGACGCAAAATGAACTATATCACTGTGCAAGAACGGAATAGCAAAGTGAATATATAAATCAAACTGTATTGGGATGATTTGGTAAACGTTTATCCAACTTACTGGATATTTTATGAAAGATTTTGCCATTTGTGTAGAGGAATTATACCTTTTCAAATAAACTTGGGAGAATAATTAAATACACTAATTATAGAATTTTTTGCAACTCTTGCCAAATTTACATCACATTTTTAAATGTAAATTTGTTGTGTGCAATTGTTAAATATTTAATGCGATGAGTGTCATTATAGCCTGAAATGAGATTTTGATTAATTAATTCAAACGCAATACTTCAAAATGCGAGTCTTAATTATTGTCGCAATAATAAAAACCTCGCATTAATTTCTGAATTTACAGACATCTGTACCGTCAGCGTACCGTGATCTGTTAAAGGTTTTTTTTAATAGTTAATTCCGGTGTCACTTTGTCTCTTTTAGAGAGTTGTCTCATTGGCAATCATGCCATATCTTCTTTTTTTATATAATAAAACAAAAACCTGAACGACTTTACATTATAAATTAAAATGCATCCTAGTCGTGATGGAGACAGAGTCAAATGAACAAATGGACTAGATGAAACTGAACGAAAAAAAGAAAGAAAACACCAATTTGATCTGATAGGGGTGAATTCTATTCTTTATTCAAACTCGAGTTTGGTTTGGAACCGTATCTATTGCGATTATTACCCAAGGACAGATATTACATATCTAAACTTCGATGCTCGAATTTGAAGTTACCTATTGAGACGGGTAGATGGGCGGGGATCGCGAGGGAAAATAGAATATGTACATTATGTAATGAGGGAATAGGGGATGAGTTTCATATATTGTTTACCTGTAAAAATGCTGATGTTTCTGCTCTTAGATCAAAGTTTGTACCAAATTACTATGTAATGAATCCAAGCAAGAAGAAATTCACTGGCTTGTTGTCTATATGTAACGTACAAGTTCAAAGGAAATTATCAATTTTCGTGAAGAAAATCATAAAATACTTAATCTAATTATACCAATTGTCTTTTAAAATATACTATGTATTTGTGTTTCGTTTGTCCTGTCTCGCTATATATTATTTTAATATGGTTGTATATAGTATTGTCCTCTTGTACACAAGTATGTGTCTGAGGTTATGAATAAAATCTTGAAATCTTGATACGAGAAAAGATTATATTTGCTTCGGCTTTTTCCATTTGCGCCAATCTGCACTTAATTAGCGCCTATTTTTTTTATTTCTTTGCGCCAAATTTATTTTCTTCATTTGCACAAATTAACAGGTAAACACAAGTCATGAGGCATATAAGATGTATAGAATTTATTTATATAATAACAAAAATATTCCTTCTGGCCTTTTGCCACCTGCCACTTGCTCACACGTGACGGGGAGGATGAGGGGGATTGAAAGCAGGATAAGTTTATTGCAAGTGTACATCACACTTGAAGTAGCACTTTATAAAATAAGATTGTAACTGTTTGACATAAAAAGCACATTTGTATATGCACAAATCTTTTTTAACTGAGTATTGTCATGCAACACTTCTGTTGAACTGCAACCTTGTGATATCTTCCCTACAATAAAGCATCCCCTTTTTTATCAAAATTTTTATAAGTTAAAGCCTGTTTTTTCTTTATGGCATCGGTTCCATATATGAAAGTAAATGTTCGGGTACCAGAAGTGTGATTAAATGATGATACCCATGAGCTCAACATGAGTCTATACACACATTTATCTATATTGTAGCTTGTGTTCATTGAATTGCTGCGTTTGGTTAAACAAGTTTAATTTTATCATCTAAATTTATCAGACCTAACCTTTCGAATCAATTTGGCGCAAATTAAAAAATGTCAATGTACGCAAATGAAAACAAATATGCTTTTTCAAAATTGGCGTAATTGTCATACGTACATTCACCGATCACATATTACTGGTTAGATTAAAAAATAATATATGATTTAGATTAAGAAGTACTTTAAGAAATTGATTGATTGATTGTTGTTTGCCATCAGTACAGCCGCAAATATTTCAGACAAGTTCAGGGAGAAAACTAAATAATGAATACAATAGGGAATGTTACTGGTCAAATAAATGTCATCGGTCATTCAGAGTGAAGTATAGATACGAAACTTTGGACTGTCGATTGAAAATAGTTTGTTTTGATTACAACCGCCGGTAGGTATAGACAAATACGGTTGATAGACGGTATATAGGAGCACTAAATTCTATGTTAACCACCGACAGTAGGTATAAAGAAATACTATTGAAAGACGGTATATAAAGGAGCACTATATTTTACGTTAACCACCGACGGTAGGTATAAAGAAATACTGTTAATAGACGGTATATAGGAGCACTATATTGTATGTTAACCAACGACGGTAGGTAAATTCAGATACTTCTGACAGACGGTATATATGAGCACTATATACGGACCATATAATACGTAATATTAACCATCGACGGTAGGTATAAATGAAAACTGTTGATAGACGGTTTATAGGAGCACTTTATTGTATGTTAACCACCGACAGTATGTATAGACACATAATTTTAATAGACAGCACTATATTTTACGTTAACCACCGACGGTAGGTATAGACAAATACGGTATATAGGAGTACTGTATTGCTTGTTAACCACCGATGGTAGGTATAAACAGGTACTGTTGATATACGGTATATAGGAATACTATATGTCATGTTAACCACCAACGGTAGGTATAGACTACATACTGTTGATAGACAGTATATAGGAGGACTATATTGCATGTTAACCACCGACGATAGGTATAGACAAATACTGTTGATATACGGTATATAGGTGCACTGTATTGCATGTTAACCACCGACGGTGGGTATAGAAACAGGTTAGAAACATAGTGTTGATAGACGGTATATAGGAGCACTATATTGCATGTTAACCACCGATGGTAGGTTTAGAAAAATACTGATAATAGACGGTATATAGGTGCACTGTATTATATGTTAACCACCGACGGTAGGTAGAGAAAAATAGTATTGATAGACGGTATATAGGAGTACTGTAATGCTTGTTAACCACCGATGGTAGGTATAGACAGGTACTGTTGATATACGGTATATAGTAGTACTGTATGGCATGTTAACCACCAACGGTAGGTATAGACAAATACTGTTGATAGATAGTATATAGGAGGACTATATTGCATGTTAACCACCGACGGTAGGTATAGACAAATACTGTTGATAGACGGTATATAGGAGCACTATATTGTATGTTAACTACCAACAGTAGGTATAGACTAAAACTCTTGATAGACGGTATATAGGAGCACTATATTGTATGTTAACCACCGACGGTCGGTATAGACAAATACTGTTGATAGACGGTATATACACATGTAGGAGCACTATATTGTATGTTAACTACCGACAGTAGGTATAGACAAATACTGTTGATAGACGGTATATAGGAGCACTATATTGTATGTTAACTACCAACAAGAAATCAAGCATCTTTCCGATTCATTTTCAAGCAATTTCAGAGAATTATTTGTTTGAATCAGAGGGATCCTTTAGAAAGTAGGGTTTATCCCTCCCTAAGATAAGATATTTGTATCTTCGTTGACCATTCTTTTTTTATGAAACAAAGCAATACCAACTCTTTCAATTTGTCTTTTAGTTTGGAATGCGGAATACCTGTGTAAAGCGTAGGAAAGTCAAATTTTGTAATACTATTGCAAGATGAAAGAGTAATATATTTTGTTTGTTCTCTAAAAGATCTTTGGATTTTTTTAGTTTCTGATTCACTCTAGAATAGGCAGTTACACAATAACTAATAAATGAATATTTTTTGTTATCCATCATCTATTATTTGAAATGTCTCACTAAAGCAAAACTGAAAATAACACAAATCATTACAAAATTTACAAAGACAAGTCACAAATCCGTAATTCTCTTCTTTTGAATAAATTAAGATAGCTATATATATATATATGACAATAAGAGTGTCCTACTTTTATACTGAATACCTAAACTTCATGGAAAATCTCCGTTTGTAGACTGTACAATTTTTACATCACTCCTTTTTTAGACGAGTGTGTTTTAAACAAATTAAAATTAGTCATCATCATTTAATTGTCATATCACGAAAAACTACAATGAGTTCATTTTTTGCTTTGAATAATATGTAGATCGAATATCTTTATGTCATTAAATTTGACACTTTGTATGGTATGAATATTTGCTTTCAATTAAGGATCTTAGCGATGTTTTGCAATGACCTTCAAAACCATAAAAAATTAAAGGAACATGTATACAGAAACGGTAACAGGCAAAAACGATATACAAGAAAACACATTGTCTGAAACTGTCAGGTCACGATTAATTGGAGTTTTGATTTAAATATTGTCTCCTTTAAGAATGATAATAGCTTTTTGAACAAAACAAAATGAAACTTAAAGATAATGCAGAGGCACTGAAAACAGCAAAATTGATAAAGAAGCAAATTCAGATCCTCAAATGATTTCATCTATATATATATCTTGTGACCGTTTGTGAATGCTTGTGTTATTGGGAATAGAAAGGGGGTTCCTATTATTATCATACACATTTGATCATCCACAATTTATATAAATGTATTACTAAACTCTTGAACTGAGATACATATACATTGAATTTAAGTATAATATCAATAAGTCATTCATTAACTATACAAGTGATGCATTGTGTTTTTCGTGATTTTAACAGACTGAATAAGGGATTTCAATAAAGGTAATCGACAGCGACAAATATGTCAGTAATTTGATATATCATAAAAAGTGAAGTCAGATATATCTTTTATTTTTTTTGGGGTACATTCGTGTAAATTTAACAAGTTAAAATCAATCTTTAACGGCGTGCAGTTAATGCATTTTGGAAGTTTTTTTTTGAAAATAATTCAATAAAAAAGCCTCATTAAAACAAATCAGCAGGTTAAGCAGGTTAATAATTTCAATATGAATCGAATAATTTATTAACATTTCTTTTAAACTTTTTTTTCACATTACTAGTTTGAAAAATTAATTTGTTTGTATATTTTTTCATAAAGTCTATAAACGTATGAATAAGAATATTGAATGGTTCTGTGATTACAATCATGAATAATAAAAAAGTTAAAACAAACTTATTATTGACAATTTCATCATAATCCGATTAAAGAGAAGTAACTTCACTTTCCGAAGAAAATTGTTTACCTGAAATAAAAGTAAACATGCCGTTTCTATAAATATAATTAAATATTACAATTGTCAATTTTACATATATAACAAATAATATTTGAAGAAATTAATCTGTTTCAAATAAGTATATTAATGTTATTAGAAAAGATGCAAAGGAGCAACATCAATCAATCAAAATATTAGATAATCTTTCAGTTTGAAAACATGAACAAGTTCAATACAAACCATATCACCTTTAAAGTAAGAACGTGTGAAACAATCTGAAACTGTGAAATAAAACTGGACCACATAGACTTGTTTGCAGATTTTTTCATGCTTTTTTAAACATCGTCGATGATTGATTGATTGATTGTGTCTAACGCACAATTCAGAACTGTTGTGGAACTTTGTGGTCGTCAGTGTCTAATGGAAGGCGAGGTGCATTAAGTGAAAGTACCTACACACCTAGTCAATCAAGATTTGAGTCAGGCGCAAATGCCATGTGCGGGAAACGAACTCATAACATCAGTGCTCTCAGGCTAGTGATGCAGTAGTTGGATTACTCAGACCACCTGCCAAACTAGGCAATGTTTCCGACAACTGATCTTTTCTTTAAATGTATAAGATAAACCTCAATATTCGGTTTTGATCAAGTAAACTGTAAATGTAAAATTAACTTGACAACTGTATTACATTGAAATCAGGACACATGCAATACACAAGCTACAAGAAGACCCATTGTCTCTAGTTGTCAAAGACAAACTACAAAAAGACGCATGGTCTTAAACAGTCAACGATAACAGACAATCGACAAACTATAAAGAGACAAATTAGCTGAAACCGTCAAGGGTAGCTGGCAATGCATACACTGCAAAAACAAAAATATTAGATTGTGATAATAATTTTTTTTTATCATTTTCTTGAAAACAAAGTTTGATGCAGAAATCACTCAAAACAGAAATATTTGATCAAGAAGCAAGTTCTGACCCACAGATAATTTAATTGGTCATTATTCTTGTGATTACTATTAGTTTGGGCTTATACTTTGGGAATTAAAAGGTGGTTTTATTATGATACAAACACATTTGATCATTCAGGATTATTCATAAATGATGGTAAGCAATGAACTACTAAAACAATTACAATGAATGTGAGAATTATATCAATAAGTCATGCATTAACTAGACAATTGATGTATTGTTTTTGTTTATGTGTTAATCAGACCGAATACGGGGTTTCAACGAAGATAATCAACAGAGTCATTATGTCAGTAATTTGTTAATTCCTTTAAAGGGAGATTAGCAATACTTTTTTTTGTTTATTCAAAATAAACACATATTTACTTCTCTTTGAATAGATACATGATTTGAAAACTACACAGTCACTACTTGATTTATATTGTTTAAAGACTTGTATTTAAAATATCAGTTTTCACGAAACCTACATTATCTTAGTTATGTGTTAAGGCGTATAATCAATACATTTGTCTCGTTAAAAATGGTTACATTTAAAGGTTTTCTAGTAGTTCTCTTTGGCGGTATATGGATTACCTTTTTTAAATGATAAACACATAATACGTAAGGTTAATTGAAGAAAGAGTGAATTGTTACATTAGTTTTTAATCCCTGAACTGCTATTATCGATGTTGATTGTTTGTTTTATTTAAGATACACCATTATGGTTCAATGACTCAAAATAGACAAATATTTAGTATTCTTTCAAAACATGAGGCTTATAATAGAGTAGTAACGGTAAATGTGAATATACGTTAAAGGGACAGCAATCGAACGACACAAACTAGTGCGATTATGTCGGCAACAGCGTTTGAAATGTACAAGCTAATGTAACTTTATACATGTTGTTTTTACTACAGTACATGTTCAATAGTAGATGAGTCTAATCACAAAGCTTAAAAATTAGTCTTAAGTAATAACTTAGGCTACCGCTTACGGGGATTGAACCTCTGAAAATCAAAATAACTTCATTAATTTCATGCATCGAAAAAGCTTTTCATGAATCACCTTCATCAGAAACGTCACCCATAAAAATATTTAAAACCCGATGAAACCTGAATATATAAAGAGGTAATGGACCCAATGAGAGATAGAATTATAGACAACATGAGATTAGGAAAACTTTGTCTAAGGAAGTAAGTAGTACTACGTAGCTTTAATATAAAAGACAAGTAAATAGAAGTAGATATTCATCATGTAAGTACCGAACCATTAACTACAAGCTGACAATACCCTAAATATCAGCAGTGTAAAAAAAACATCCTGAAAAATCTAAATAATACACAATAACTTCATCCTGTGTTTTGTGCGTAAACTTCATCAGAAAACCAACTATTTATAAATGAAATATTTTATTTTTAAGCATCATATTGTATTGTTTAAGATTAAAGAACGTCGTGTAAAGCAAATTTCAAATGTCAACTGTTGAAAGTTCAATAACTTAAATCAAAGTTAACATTAAAAAGAAATGATACTAAAGGTAAGTTTTCATACTGACAAATATATTTAAACAATTAAAATTAAATTAAAAAAGGGACTTGGAGGGCATAAATGTGCCGTTTGTCATACGATCAGGAACACCCGAAAATGATATTAGTATAGTTGATACTACACTTTATCTAAGAAAATAAACAATGCATCATATGTTACCAAATATTTTTATTTTAACTTTATACCAGATTATTTTTCATTTTTTTTTCAAATTTCCCAAGTAATTCATTGACATTCTAATACACAGGAAGTATGTTCATCACGAATCCTTGACTTCAATTTATTTTTTCATTGAAGGCTGTTTTTTTTTTTATTATTTATGGTACAATATATCATGCATCTTGTTATTTTGTTTTTGCATATTTTCGTGTGCATTACTATGTGAATACTAATGAAATACTTACTTTCTTTGGTTTAACAAAAAAACAGCATGTATTCACTCGGTAAAAACAATTGTAATTTTAAAACTTTCGGTTTAAAATGTTTCCTACATCGCGCTTTGAAGTTAAAATAAATAAAAACAGATATTTTAGGAAATCAGATTGTTTTTGTTCATGTAAATCATATAAATGCAAAATAACATTTTAAAAGTAGTTGTATACTTGGTTGAATGTCCAATTTGTATATTCTCTCTACTTTTTTGTAGAGTATTAATACAGCAATACAAGTAACAAAGGTTAACAGTAGTATTAAAACACGTTATCAACAGCAACCCTGTTCATTGGGAATGCATTTGAAAGCTTGCATTCACCCACGTTAATAAGCGATAGAACAAAACAACGAGAACCTGAAAATATTTGCTCAACTGTCAGTTACGCTCAAAGCTATAATAATAAAAACAAATTTTTAGACCTTTGACAAATTAAAAATTTTCATTTATTATAGTTTAGAGCTAAACAGTAAAATAAAAAAAACGAACACCGAGTAAAATTCAAAACGGAAAGTCCGTAATCAAATGGCAAAATCAAAATCCCAAACACATCAAACGAATGGATAACAACTGTCATGTTCCTGACTTGGTACCAATGTTCAACCTTCCTTTGAGTACATACTGCTAATTGCAAAATTTAAATTTAAACAATTGATAAAGATTTTAAATGAATTAAATATTGACATTTGCGTTTTGTTATGAAATTTGTTATTAAGGGAAAAGGAGATAATACATGTTGGTGTAATAAATTCTGTCTTATGAGCCAATTGTAATATATAAACATATACCTTCTCAAACCCAAATAAACTAATAAAAATATGCACTCAAAGAAAATTAAAATGGAAACTTCTTTTTTAAATGGCAAAATCAAAAGCTCAAACACATCAAACGAAAAAAAACCCAATAAAACAGTCATATTGCGGACTTGGTACAGGTATTTCCTTATGATGAAAATGGTTGATTAAACCTGGTTTAATATCTTACTAAACCTCTCACTTGTATGCTGGTCAGATACAATTCCATTATATTGACAACAATGTGTGAAGAAAACAAACGGACATGAAGGTAGAAATGTCAGAAAATATATAGCAATTTCCTCATTCAATTGGTATTTTTTTTAAAGATTAAAGAGATATCATTGTTATTGAATGGAAGAGATTTATCTAAAAAAAATCTTTATTTATTAAAAAATCAATTAAAGTAAACTGAATTTCCTCAATCAATGTCTGCAATAGAAAAGCCACCTCATAATCTTAAATAAAAACTTAAAAATCAAGGAAAACATACAATATTTTTCATTCTTACACTTGTTTCGAAATAAAAAAAAATGTGTTTTACAAAATTTTGATATTGAATACATATAAAGATAAGTTGCAAATGAACTGATTGTAGAAACACTTTAGTGATAACATAGGCTTTACTTAAGACATTTTAGAATACTAAATTTGGGTCTTTGTTTTGTTATTGACAGACATATGGGTCAATATTAACTGCAACACAACTGTTGTTTAACTCTTGTTACATGCAATGCTATATGAAAAATATCAGCGTATCTACTATCTTTAAATAATACCTCTACTGGATGGCATGTACAATAATACGCAACCAATTCTTTGTGTATATTTCAATGAACTTGTTAATAATTTTTAACAGATGACACGTAATGATCAATATTAGTTTTGAAATTTCATTTCCTGGGTTTTGTTTAGCCTTTAGAAATATTGACCAAAATACGTCATCGGCGACTGCTGTTTCAAAGAAACGATTACACTTATCAATGTCCTTTCCAACATTGTCAATTGCGTACTAAAGTAGTCAGATCAAATAATAATACTGCAAGCAATAAAACGATAAACTTTACAACACATATGTATTTTCTGATTGAGGAAACTATTTTGGATGGTTTCATTAAATCAATCCCAATGACTTGTTTATCTACAGTGTTTTGATTTTGTTTGCAAAATATTCATAATCGTTGTATGTTCAAGTGATGAATTTTTATTAGATATAAGAAGATGTGGTATGAGTGCCAATGAGTTAACTCTCCATCCAAGTCACAATTTATAAAAGTAAACCATTATAGGTCAAAGTACGGTCTTCAACACGGATCCTTTTCTCACTCCGAACAGCAAGCTATACAGGGCCCCAAACATGACTAGTGTAAAACCATTGAAACGAGAAAACCAACGGTCTTATCTATATACAAAACGAGAAACGTTTGCTGACATATGAAAATAACGACTTTTGTTTTTTTGTAGAATGCAAAAAAAAAAAAACTGTGCAATTTGTAATAAAATAAAGAATGGATTTCGGGAAAATGTCAAAGGCAACAATCCGACCAAAGAGCAGAAAACAGCCGAAGGCAATGCTATACATACTTGAACAGAATGTTGTTTCTGTATCATAAATATTGCTGTAGTCTCCGTGTTTTGAAAGTAAAATGCTGAAAATGTTTTGTGGTAGCACGGCCAATATTTCTATTGTTAGAGTTAGATTGTATTGGAAACAATATGTGAGAAAAACAAACACATGAAACAGATATAATAGGTAAAAATGTTGAACATTGGGCTTAAGAGTTTAAACATTGATATATAGTCTTAGTCCCTTTAAAACAAACACATTATATAAAGGCCTGTGGCTGATAAATAAGTTCATGATGATTGATACTTAATGAAAAAGTTAGAGAAAATAAATACAAATGTTTAATCTCGCCAAATGGTTATGTATTCGTCCAAGATCAGGTCCATTGTCAGTTCGTTTTTTTTTTTTTTTATGTGTTGTTGTTTAATGAGAATACGGTCTTCTCATGTACATTAATAAAATTAAATTGTTTAATATTTTTATGTCTAGGCATTTAGTAGCCAAATATATGGTAAGTTTTTTCACATTGTTTAAGGCCGAACAGATGCCTATTATTCCTCACTTCTACGACATATGATCTTTGGGATATAGTTGTCTTATTGCAAGCATGCCACACCTCCTTATTGTTATGTTGTTGTAATGCTATTAACATGTAAACACTCCATTCAGGGTACCATGATAATAAAAAAATAAATTAATAATAATAGCCAATTGTTCTCTCTAGGTATTCTGATTTCCTTCTTCAAAATGCTAGTTCAATAATCTTTTGAAGAACACGATGAAAACATGGAAACAATGAATGAACGGAGAACAAATGGAGAATCAAGGCAACTTTCTATAACGTTTAAAACAGTATTCAAAGAGTCAAAATTACATATCAGATATCCTTCACCAGTAAGATAATGATGATGCAAACAATAAGATAAAGGCTACTACTTTTGATGCACCCATAAGTCACGCTAAGTGAAGAGCGTTGTTTAAGTTTAAAAAAGCTGTAAATATGTAGTAAAAAACGTCAGTTTATTTTTTTTTATAATAATGCTAGCTAAACGTCTTTTGCACAAAATCTTCTGCATTGACATCATATATTTGAGAAAACAATAAAAGTATATGTATACTAACAGAAAAAAATATAATAATACACATGCACACGGTGATGTCTTTGATTGGATCGGCAATCTTCCTCCTTTGATCAAAAGAGAATAACCATTTTTATACATTTCAAATTTCATTCAAATATTAACCTAAAAGGATTATGAATTCATTTAAAACACCACAATTAGTCTTATGTCTAAAAGTCATACATTTGCAGTTTTTTATATGTTCTTGAAATACATTATTTATTGACAAATAGTTTTACGAAATCAAGCAAGCCAACGTATTGAACGTTACATTTTATGTATAGTTATCACAGGAGTTTCTGATTTCCACTGTAAACCTCAAAATTTATAATTTTTACTTTAAGCATGTTAAGTACAATGAATATAAAATCATCCGTATAATCATTGTAATTAAATTGAAATGAGTTCGCTGAAAACAAGATATATGAATTGGTAACTTAAAATGTAATTGTAAGTAACTTACAGTGGAGTAATTTGTGTCACAGTTATCATTATCATTGGCAGTAATATCACCCATGTCTCCAAATTACATGCAAAAATATCTTTTCATTTTTAAAAGATTACAATTTTAATTCTTGATATCAAAAGAAATTTCATCCGTTAGCTTTAATAGTAAATTAATCAAGTATGGCAATTGAATCAGTATTAAGATTTTCACAAGAAATGTGTTTTTTTATATTTGTTTATGATTAGTTAGAGTCTCAAAATAAACAAAAAATACAACACTGCTTCATTTTAGATTTTGATATTGTTAGTTCAATATGAAAAGTTAATCATCATGAAACGATAAATGTAGTCTTACGATAATATTAATAAGACATTTGGCCAGTTATTTCTTTAATTGATTTTTTTTCAGGACAGAAGAAATGTATTTCATATATCTAAATCGAAGAGTTTAATTTCAATCAATTCAAAATTGTGCTTCCATTATTGAACATATTGAAAATAAAAACGTGACAGATTAATATCCCCAACAGATTAAGGAGAAATCACAATATTTCATGATAACACATGTTTCAAAATTACGTAAATCATTTTTATTAACTACCAATTTTGGATACAAAAATAATGAATGACAAATTAAGTGGTTTTGAATACACAGTATTTGTTAACATATGAATCAAGAATGAAAAAAGTTTAGAAAAGAAAAAAAAATGTTTAAGACATTCTTTCTAAAACACGAATGTTGTCGCATTATTTTTTTTTCAAATAATTCTAATATTAGCAAACTTTTATTCAGAGTCACTATCGAACATTTACAGTGTCATAAACGTGTATAGACTGTAATTGTTATGATTGTTGTATTAACACGTTAATTAATAACCTGATTATTAAAGATTGTTTAATCTTATATAACTTACATTTAGTCGAGTACATTAAAAATGCTCTGTTTTTGTATTGTCTTTTTATATCTTATATGCAATGTAGTAAATGACATGTTTATGAATGCATTAAAGAAGAGAACATAAACAGCTTCAAAAATCAGATAGTCTCTTTTTAAGAAACATAGTGTACTGTTTAAGATTACAGAACGTCATGGAAGCAATAATGTAATGTCATTTTTATTTAAAATTTCAATAAGTGAAATTAAAATTAGAAATACAAATTATATAACTTGACGGTACTTTTAGGGATAGCGGGTATATGATTTTTGGCATGCTTTCAGTTTGGATTCTTGTATACGTCAATGACACTTAAGATATGTGAAAATACTGGCAAAGAACGATAATTGCGCATGAAATATTTACAGAAAGTTGTGTGTTCATAAAGATTCAAAATACATTATTACCAAAACAGATTTCGAGGGTATAAATGAACCGTTGCTTATACGATCAGGAACACCCGCACGTGATTATAATATATTTGTTACAGTAATAATTATCATCTATCCCATGATTTACATGTATGCTGAGGGAAAAGTCGCAGATGTTTTTATAAGTAGGACGAAAGTCACAAAAATGTAATCAAAGTGTACACGTTGGGAAAAAGTCTGTGAGAAAGGTTTAAATAATTTCATTTAACATCTTCATATTTTTTTCTGCGAAATCATAACTTTGCTAGCCGTTAAGACGGAACGATATTCCATACCGCAGATACCATTTAATGATAGACTTTGTAAATTTTGTAGTTCGAACTGTGTGGAAAACGAAATACATGTTTTAATGGTCTGTCTTTTATATACAGACTTCCGATATGAACTTTTTAAAACATCACGTGAACATATTAACTTTGACAGAATGAACACAGAGAAAAGATGTATTGCTCATATGAACTGTAAATACAAACAAAAGTTTTTAGCTCGTACAATAAATAGTTTTTTTATTAGAAGAAAAAAGTTTTTATGAAATTATGATTTACAAACAATATATCTTCAGTATTATTTTTGTCTTTCTTTGTGCATATTTGTTTCTTACATTAAGGTTACTGTGATGTGTTTCAAATAAAATCCCAAGTTTATATACCTTTATTTTCTTTTGCAAAGATAATTTCAATTGACAATTTTATTATAATATCCATCATCAGAATATTAGCATTTTAATAAAGACTTTATTCGTTTATTTTGTTACTTATATCAGGGACATATAATACATATGTATTATATGTCTCTGCTTATATCAAATGTGGATATTATTTTAATTTCATCAAAGATTTACTAAACAAATCCTGGATTTCATTGATAAAGATGTGTGTGTAACTATACAAATCCTTGTTGTAACTAATTCATAATTGTATATATTTTAATTAATTTTATTGTAAATTTAGTATCTCGTAATTTTATGAAGGCTGGCTATCGATCTTTGTTTTAACTGTAAGACCAATGTGCGACACTATAATGAAATAATCATTATATTCATCTTTTATATTTAATCTCAATTACCAGATTAAAATTTCACACCTAATTGAACATTGCAGATGTATATATATATGGAAGTGTTTAACGACCTTGACTGGCTTTTCAGCCCTCACACGGTCGGTAGTGCAGATGTACGCTGACCACTATGTGTATATACCAAGAAACTGCTAGGTGTGAAAATAAGATGTGTCAATTGTATGAGGACCTGTACGGGGGTCCTTAATTCTATAATAGTTCAGTCTTTTTCTGTGTTCTTTATATATATATATAAGCACTTTGTCATTCTCTATTCCTTATCTTTTTCTCTATGTTTCTGTAGTCATTATTTATTTTCCTTTATTCGGCACTTTTAACCCATTATTCACTATTCATCGACCCCATCCTGACCCTCTTTTTTAATGAACCGTTAGCAAATACGTCTCGAAGGTGGCAGCATACATCACAGTCCACGACATTATAAACTAGTAAGGCACACATACTGCTGGTGATCAACCTTTGATTTATAAACTAGAATAAATATACTAAAAAAATTTAAAGATAATATATATTTTTTACAATTTCGTTCGTCCGTTTTTTATCGACAAATGGTTCAGTTTTTTTTTCGCAGTTTTAAGTAACGTTATAATATATATATATATTATAGAATAGCTTAAAAGCAGATACATATCTTTATTTCGTGTCAAACCATTTCTTGGAACTTGTGAAGCTTTTTATGATAAATGGAATATTTTTTTTTCCCGATTGACCTATTGATATCCATAATTTGTTTTATAAACCAATTGAAATACCAAACACATGACGAAAAAACAGTCGCCGAAAAAACATATTCATAGTCAAACTGTTTGTACACACGTGCGTGATTAGCGGTCCATGGTTGAATGATCATGAATTTCAATCGATTACACAGATTGCAATCAATATTGAACGTGGCATGTGTCGATAAAACATTAAATTTTGTAATTCTTAAAGATGTTATTAATATAAAATACTGAATTATTTATTTTGAAATAGTTTACTTCTATAATTCATTCCCTAGTGCCAATTATATCATATCGTCTGGTCCCTTGTACTTGCATCACTTTTTATTAAAATTGTCATAAGAATCTTTCGACAATTTCGATCACACAGATGAAGCTTTAAAAAGTTGAAAAATATGTTCACGAGTCCAACAGTTGACGTGCTTTCTTTATCATGTTTAAGCATGCGAAAATGGATTCTTAAAAAATCTAAGAGACACAGAAAACGTAATACTACTAGTATACGAAATCATTCAATTTTGCATAAAGATGATAACTCTAACTTTAAAAAAAAAAACGTTCAGAAATATGAAAAGGAAAAGATGGACTTCTTTCTTGACCAAAATACAAAACTAGTAAACGGTGAATGTATATGTACTACTGTAGACTTTGTTATGATGACCTTTAACTTAATAAATATTTATTTTTTTATTATTTCAATCAACAGGTATACCTTAATTAAATTTTTTCCGGAATAGTAATTTCTTTTTCTGGAAAAGTAATACCAATTTGCGGAAACGTAAAAACGCCGCTACTTATTTCGGAAAAGTAATGCACGAAAATGCGGAAACGTGAAATTGGACTTTTGGGAAAAAAAATAGTGTAATTTTTGATTTTATAAAAATGGATAATTACCACGTGAATCACTGTTTACATTTACTCGGAAGAAATTGTTCCGAGTATTCCTTATTTTGATTGGTCAATTTGTTACCTGGATACAGGACGCTCTTATATATTTCTTTGTTTCGGGATTCGCGGTACATTTGAAATTTTTCATTGAAATTATTTACATGAGTAGCCCTTACCAGGAATTCCGGGCAGTTTTACCCAGGCGTGTCAAGAAGAGTTTTAATTACAGAGTTTTCGATCAACTGGGGATGCAGTCCGATGCTCTTATAGGAGAATCGGAGGTTGGTGACGAGCTTGTGCACGGTGCGACTGGTGGAAATGACAGTATGTCAAAGGCGGATTTTGAAGATCTGAAAGATCGTCTTTCGATTTATATGGATTCCGAGGAGTCGGACACCGATGAAGAAACAAAAGAATTGGTGAGGAAACTCAAGGAAGTTAAGAAGAAGGAAAAAGTAATGAAGAACAAGAAGAGAAAGGTGGAATTGCGACAGGAAATAGAGAAGAGAATGAAGGAATTGGAGGAGTTGGAGGAGCTCGAGTTAAAAGGGGCTTCTAAGCCGAAGAAGGAGAAATCCGTCAAGAAGGTGGAACAGTCCAAGAAGGGAAAAGATAAAGGAAAAAGCAAAGATACAGATAAAGGTAAAGATAAAGATAAAGATAAAGACAAAGACTCAGTTAAAGATAGCAAAGGTGATGAACTTTCTAATTTAAATATTAAACATTTGAGAAAAGATACAAAGACTAAGAAAATTGTAGATAAACATATGAAACAAATGCTAGCCACAGAGTCTAACTCAGAGTCTGATTCTTCTATAAGTAGTAGTTCAAGTTCTGATAGTAGTACGGGTAGTGGGTCAGAGCCAAATTTTTTGTCTAGTTCTGATTCTGATAGTGAAACTACACATAAAAAGAAAAATAAGCATAAGAAAAAGAAGGTCAGATCGGGTATCAAAGATAGACCCCATGATAAAGTTAAAATTAAGATGAACTGGCCTCAATCTGAGCTTAAATATGAGTTTACAAATAGAAAGGCTGTGGAGTTTAGACAGCTAACTATGAGCCAGTTTTGTGCTGGAGAACTAGAAATTATAAGGCATTGTAAAATTAGTGAAAAAGAAAGAGAAGGTAGATTATCATTATTGAACAAAATTTGTTATTATGCTAGTGAATTTGAATGGTCTGTACTGTTAAATTTTTATGCAGCATGGGTAAAGCTGATTGAAAAGGGTGAGAATGTATGGTATGATGATACTTCTCTGTTAGAGGTTAGAATGTTAATAGGAAAGAAAGTGTTGAATAAAACAGCAAGTAAATATTCAGATAAATCGACTGAAAAGAATTTTGATAGAAAAGTTTGGTATTGTCCTTTGTATCAGAGAAATAAATGTAATATTTCGAAGGATGGACATAATTTGGATATTGCAGGCAAAAGTAGATTTGTCCAGCACATTTGTGCCACATGTTTAAGGGAGGATAAGGCTAAAATGAAACATCCAGAGAGTTCATCGGCTTGTCCTCATATGCCATGACTAGAATTAGAAAAAGCTGTTAATAGTATTGGGAATTTAAATTCAAAGCAATTTTTTTTCTTTCTGTTATTGAATATCGAGAAAGAAAATAAATCCCGAAATTAATTTGGAACTTTGATACTCAATAGTTTCCCATCAAAATATTCACAATTAGTGTTCGTCCAGTGGCATACATAACAATCTTATTTCTATATGCAATCAACAATGAGCAAAACCCTAACCTTGTAGTCATTTATAAAAGACCCGAAATGATAAATGTAAAAACAATTCAAACGAGAAAACTAACGGCCTGATTTATGTACAAAATGTGAAAATTCCTTGATAACCTGAATTTTCTTAATTATTTGCCTACAATATATAAGTCACTGTTTAAGAAAAATAAAAAATAAAATTCTGGGACTATTATATTAACGTTAGTATAATAGTCCAAGAATTAAAGTGTTGATAAAATAAGAGCCTCACATTTGAAAGTTTTAAAACATTTCGAAGATAAAAAAAAAAAGTAAAAAAATATACAAAACAGACTTTTTCGTTCATTTTGTAACATGAATGAGGCAGTTAGTTTTCTCGACTGAATTGTTTTACATTGTCATTTCGGGGCCTTGTAAAACAGACTATGCGGTATGGACTTTGCTCATTGTTGAAGTCCGTACAGTGACCTATAGTTGTTTATTTTTGTGACAATTTGGTCTCTTGTGAAATGTGGTCTCATTGGCAATCATACCACATCTTTTTTATATATTTAAATCATTTTACAAGACATCAAATTGTTATTTTGTGTTACTGTTGCAGACAATTCTTTTCAAATATTAAAAATTATTTTAATTAAATGGAATTTTGCATTTGCACCCGCTTGAAAAAATAAAAACATATAAAGAAGCAACATCGAAATTCTCTGTACTTTAAGCGGCATTTTCACATGAGTAAAATATAAGGTCAACGTTTGAAACTTTTTCAGTCTTGTTCCGTCTTGTTCCATAACTTTCAGTCTTGTTCCGTCTTGTTCCGTATTTTTCAGTCTTGTTCCGTAACTTTCTACCCAGTCGTATAAACGAATCGTCGACAAGTGCGTACATTTTTTGGAACAACGTCAAAATCGTTGTTTTATTAGGAACGTCGTGTAACGCTAAGTCGCACCAATACCGTGCGTAACGTCAATATAAATCTGTGATTTTACTATGTCCACAACTTCGATGAACCAAAGCAATTTAAACATCGACCTGTATCTAAATCAAATTGGTTCTCTTCTTCTTCTTCGTCTTCTTCTTTTGGTATACAATAGTCTATCGACATTCGATGATTACATACTGTTGGCATACGTGGACTAGTTTATTTACAAAACTTTTACCCCAATTTATTCAAAATATATGTTTTTTTCTTATGTTTAATGTATACATGTATATATTTTAAATTGCGCTATAGTTCCGTAACTTTCTACCCAGTCGTATAGACGAATCATCGACAAGTGCGTACATTTTTTTAAATCAATATTTCTTGTATGTTCCCATCTGTCCTTCACTATTGACATCGAGTATATATTACATTTTCCCAAAGTCAACCTTGGAAAAAATATTTAAATAGATTGTAATTTCATCAAATCTTATCTTTTGGGTATTATTTATATTTTTATTTTACACCAGAAGTGTTATTTATAAACAAGCGTATGAGTTTAGTTATGACAAGTAAGACAGAGTTGTATATTATACATCTGATAGTTCAAAAGTTATCGGCCGTGTACACTGAATATTACCGGCAGAAGTGAAACGATGCATGAACTTGCAAGTCCGACAGGAAATCGCTTGAATACCTGGAAGTGTCACCTCACACCCCTTGCAATACCTTTGGAAGTAATACCTTAAGCCGTGCTGGTGATCAGATGAGGGAAGATCAGAATTTATTTGAAAAAAGTTTATTACTTTAAAGAATTATGAACAAATTATATTTTCGAAAACAATTTTCACGGAACACTTATTCATGATTTCAACTTTGACTCTTTACTTAATTCCAATATTAACAGTTTAAAAACAACAGACCATGGTAATTTAAAAAAAATGCAAAAATTTTCCGTATAAAGTTAGTTAGTCGAATAAAACAACAGTACGATTGACAAGATATCGACACGCAATTACGACTACATCCTTATTCTTTCAAAAAGAGATTCCCAGGCAACCTCAGAATATAAAGTTTCAGGTTTTGTAAATATTAGTAGACCTGTTACTATTCTTGCGGCCTCTAATTGCAAATTTTCTAATTTCCAAGGATCCGTGTTGAAGGCTGTTCTTTGACCTATTCAATTTTTAAATAAAATAATTATGTTTAAACTAAACGCAGCCTTGGCTATAAAAAGCCTCAAATGTTGAAGGCTATTCTTTGACCTATTTAATTTTTAATAGTCTTCAAATTTCAACAAAATTCCGCGTAAGGGACCACAACTTGGAAATGGAGATAGGTTTTTATAAAAAAAAAAAAAATCAAAGAGAACACAGAGTGTGTAAAGTTTTAAAATTTTTGATGGATACGAACATTTTTCTCCATTGCCAAATCAACTGTAATATTAGCACTCATCCACTAATTATATTTATATCTATTTTCAGCATAGAATATCTCAGTTTGTTATTGTCGACATTTCTATTACATTTTCTTGATAAAACTTTTTAATACATGTACATGTATAAACATTTTAAAAAGCTCACCACATTCTAATTTAAGAGTTGGCGCCCATCAAAGCCATGCACACGAAAATATTTATAGGAAGAGAAATAAAACAAAAGCAAAATGATTTGTCCTTTTAATCTCTGAAATTATCAGCAATAATGATTTTTTTTTTAAAGTTTTAGTTACGAATGATATTCTGGGTGTGTCTAAACACTGCTAAGGAGTCCTTAGTGCACTAAGAACTGATAACATGCCACTAAGAACTAGATGGAGAGCTGTTACATGCAATTTCTTTTCATATTACGGTAGAAATTGATATTTAATGCATAAATTTCAAATTTTATAGAAAAATAATAATAAATTAAGGAGATATTCAACATTATTTAGACACGTGCCTGTTTTTCTTTGATATGCCGAAAATCCATGAACCGTTTGACACGTGTCAAATTACATATTAATTGATTACACGGGAATCCTTTTGGTAAAGTTGGATACTAATAAATGAATTGTTGTTGAAATTTTATTAACAAAATAATCTGAATGAAGAAGTATTTTCTCAAGTGTATATTTCTTGTAAATAATAAATTTGTCACCAGAGAAATATATCTAATGTCGGATTTTTATTTGATGTTCATATTAATAAGTGACTGAAATACAAATTTTTATAGATATTTAATTCACATTTATATATATTTTTTTTAAGGTACGTGTTGAAGTTTGGATAACCGGCAGATGCTTGTTGCGTTTTCATAAAATTCATCTTGTTATTGGGCTGTGATAAGCCCGGTAGTACCGAAAAATTAATCTAATATTTCGTAGCGTTCTTTGTCTCTTGAACCAATTTTATTTTTCAGGTGGTCGGACACATTATCTATAATGTGTTTTGTACCCGTATCTCTATTCTGTTTATTTTTTCTTGCAAGCGTGCTTTAATGTGGTGACAGGCGACGACGGACATGCGTTTGAACAATAGACTGGTTTGGAGCTGGAACACTTTAGTTTGTTTCTTATGGTGCACTGTTCAAAATTTATTTTCATATATGAAGACATTTTAAGAAATGTATAACTGGACAAAAACGAAACCAATAAGATAATGCATTTTTACAACATGCAACACACTAAGTTCATATATGACCCGTTTGAGTAATATATTTCGGGCCTTCAACAGTGAGTAAAGCGCATAGCACATAGTCATTATTTCATAAATTATTTCGTACGATATGTTAAGCAGACAATTTGTTAAAAACAATACAAATCGGATTTCCTTCTGACATACTTGCCACAGGCATTTGTCTCAGAAAAAAAATTCCTATATACCTTTTCTGAGACAAGTGCCTGTGATACTTGTTCTTCTTTAAGAAAAGTAGATTTAAAGAAATTATAGTTGAAAATATTTCTGTCGGCTTTTTCCTTTTTTCGCGTGATATATTTAGGTTTAAATATTCTGATTATATTGCATTACAAAAAATAATTATTTACACATCATGTGGTAAAGGCATATTTTCAAGGCATTCATACGAAGCATTCTCTTTCTCTGTCAGAATTATATCTTTAGCTCTAAATTTACACATACTGAAAAAAATTTCGTGAAAACTGTACTAAAAAATGTGGAACATTTTTAAAACATTTGTCTCTTTTATATATTTGAAAATGAAACTTAATCTGACTTAAAATCGGGAAATGATTTTTTTAACTTCTTTTACTTTTAGAAGAATAATAAAATGTCGAAATATACAAACAAATAAGTACCGTATGAAGCCTTTGTAAACAAATATCAAGCTGGTTGAAAACTACTGGTTTGGATAAACCCTAAGAACGACACATAATTTTCTCTCTCTCAATTCCATCGTATTGTTTTAGTGAAACCATTTGTATATATACACGCATCTTTGTCGAAATTAAAATAAAAACAAAACACTTATCAATATATATATTTATTTTGTCTTCATATCTCTTACATAACAAGCTGACCACACTCTAACTTATTAGTCATTTAGTAGGCGCACATCAAAGTCGTGCACCTGTGGCAAATAACTTTGTCGGGAAAGAAGTAAAACAAAAACAAAATTATTTGTTCTGTAATAATTTTTCATAAGAACAACACATTTAATTATAAATATTAAGCATACATTTTTTAGATACAATTGTTTATTGCCTAAAATAAAAAGATTATGATTGTTTAATGAATTGTTTTGTCATTTGGCACGTGTCAAACGGTTTATTGATTTTCGGCATATCAAAGAAAAACGGGCACGTGCCTAAATAATGTTGAATATTTTGTTTATTTATGATTATTTTCCTATAAAATTTGAAATTTATGCATAAAATATCAATCTCTAACATAATATGTAAAAATAATACACACAACAGCACTCCTTCTAGTCCTTAGTGGCATTGTATAGTCCTTAGTGCACTAAGGAGTCCTTAGCAGTGTTTAGACGTACCGTGATATTCTAGCCTAACGTGTTGATGTGTCTGTTGTCAGAGATGCACATAGACCTAGGTGAACAATACTGTCTTTAGTTCCATAAAATTTCAGTTATTATCAAATTTTGTTGAAGAATTTATTGGTGAAAGTTAATGTAAATGTTCAGTTGCAAATACTACATGCATATTGAGGACACAATAGAAGAAGTATGGTTACTGGCAAATCTATCCAGGCATCTCCACAATAAAAATATCTTCACGGAAAGCAAGCTATACTAAATAAAAAAATAAAAACACTTATGTACGATTTTCAAAGTTGTTTAAGTAATTGTAGTGTATTGGATATACCCGTTGGACGCATGTTTCTGTCTTGTCATTACTTTCAATGAAAAGCTGGTGGTATTCTTAGCCCAAACACCATGTGTTATTTTAAAATTGCTTCTGATTTTATTCACAGTTTTTGTTCAGATGGTGTCACAGTCATGTCTCAGTACCCAACAAGTCGGTTGAGTACAGGAACCCTGATGAGTTCAAAATGATGAGTCCTCTATGCAGAAAGAAAATTCCGCACATAGAGGTGGGCCTCTTTTGGTCACTAAACAATAATGAATAATAGTTCAGAGAAATGGTTGCTACACTAAACACTAAAATGCACTTTTGAACTTAAATTGAAATAAACAGCTGCGCCATGAGCGCATGATACGCCTGACGTCTTGTGTGGAAGTTTTATGCAATAATCATAAATAGTTTCTGAGAAAGTTTTAAGCAATAACCATATACTGTTTTTGAGACACGGCGGGACATGTGAAACCCCCAACCCTGTTTTTTTTTTACAAAAAACTAAATATCACTAAAATAAAATTTTGAATCAAAACCAAAAAGTATACAGATCTTTAGATTAATATAACAAAGAAGTGTGTAAAGTTTTAAGCAATAATCATAATTTTTTTTTGAGATACGGCGCAACATGTAAAAAAACCCTCCCCTATTTAACAAAATACTCAATAACTCCAAAATAACGTTTTGAATCATCACCAAAAAGTATACAGATCTTTAGATTAATATAACAAAGAAGTGTGTAAAGTTTTAAGCAATAATCATAAATTGTTTTTGAGATACGGCACAACATGTAAAAAAAAACCCTCCCCCTTTTTTTTTACAAAATACTCAATAACTCAAAAATGAAATTTTGAATCATCACCAAAAAGTATACAGATCTTCAGATTAATATAACAAAGACTTGTGTAAAGTTTTAAGCAATAATCATAAATCGTTTTTGAGATATGGTGCGACATGTAAAAAAACCCTCCTCCTTTTTTACAAAATACTCAATAACTCAAAAATGAAATTTTGAATCATCACCAAAAAAAATACAGATATTAAGATTAATATAACTAAGAAGTGTTTAAAGTTTTAAGCCATAATCAAGAATCGTTTTTGAGATACGGTGCGACATGTGAAAAAAAACACACCCCTGTTTTAGTTACAAAGTGCCGTAACTCGAAAAGTTTTAATCTTATTTTCACCAAAAAGTATACAGATCATTTGACCATCATAAGTAACAACTATGTTAAGTTTCATGACATTTGGATAAGTCGTTCTCAAGTTACGGTGCGACATGTTTACGCCGGACAGACGGACGGACGGACGGACAGACGGACGGACACCGGACATTTGTATACCATAATACGCCCCGTCAAAATTTTGACGGGCGTATAAAAAAGCACATGAGATTACCAAAGGATAAAGGTTTCTGCTTTGAGACAGGCGATGGATGTATACTCATGACTTTTGATATCTCAACCAGCCACTATTCCTTTAGCAAATGAGGAATAAACAACCACAATGCATTAAACAAGAGAAAACTCGATTTAAAAGAAGCCAGAGTCAAATGTAGAAATAGGTAACAGAAGAAACTACGCAAATGGCAATAATAAACATAAAATAACAAACGGACCAGTAGCAGTAACTCAATGCAAGCTCCATGTTTGAAGTACACTTATCGGTAATTTGTGTCATTGGTAGAAAAATTAACAATTCTTAAACAATAATATCTGGGAATATTTGGTCTGCTCCAATAAAATAATATCCTTACCTACTACAAAAACATATAAAACTATTCTCTGTTCTTTGGTTGAGTTCACAAATAGATTTTTCTCTTAGATATTTCATTCTCCCATAGGATATTTGTTTCTCCTATAGGATATTTATTTCTCCTATAGGATATTTCATTCTCCCATAGGATTTTTTTCTCTCTTATGAGTTGCTTTGATCTCCCATAGGATTTTTAATCTCCCTTAGGATTTTTAATCTCCCTTAGGATTTATTTATTACCCTTAGGATTTATTTATTACCCTTAGGATTCTTTTTTATCCCACAGGATATTTTTTCTGTTATGAAATCCCTTAGGATATTTATTAATCCTATCGGATATTTTTAATCCCATGGGATTATTTTATTAGACTAATATCCTGTAGGATAAAAAATATCCTATAGGAAATGCTTTTATTTTTCCTAAGGGATTTTTTTAATCCTAAGGGCGAAACTATATCCTATAGGATATTTTTATTCTCCTTAGGGATTATAAATCCCTTAGGATTTAAATATCCTGTAGGATATAAAAAATATCCTATGGGATTATGACTTTATCCTATAGGATTTCTCAAAATCCTGTAGGATTTTTAAAAATCCTATGGGAGAAAAAAATATCCTACAGGATTTTGTCACTATTTTCACTCCAGTTGCCGAACCGGGCGAGCCACACCAATTTTTTTTGTGTATTGTGTTATTTATCCCCAGAGGTACATTATTGCCAAATTTGATGATTCTACGACAAAAAAAAGTGTGGTTCCAATTTGCACTTATGAGAAGTGCAAATTAATCCAAGAACATGTTAATATCTAATTGCACAATATTGTGAAATAGCAAATTTTTTTTTAATTAGAGTTATCTTTCTTTGTCAAGAATAGTAAGCAAGAAATATCTAATTGCAAAATATTGTGCAATAGCAAGATTTTTTTTTAATTGGAGTTATCTTTCTTTGTCCAGAATCAACTTAAATCTTTGTTATATACAATATACAATGTATATTCACTTTTTACTACCAACTGATAAATTATAATAAATAACATTCAGTGATAACAAGCAGTTTTTTTTACATCTTAATATTTTATGATGTATTTAAATGAGTAGTTATTGTTGCAAACTCCATTAGAAATTTTAATTGAGATTAGTTTTGGAATAAGGGAAAGGGGGATGTGATTAAAAAAATTGGGTTCAATTTTTCTCATTTGAAATTTCATAAATAAAAAAGAAAATTTCTTCAAACATTTTTATGCCCCACTTACGATAGTAGAGGGGCATTATGTTTTCTGGTTTGTGCGTCCGTCCGTCCGTCTGTCCGTTCGTCCGTCCGTTCGTCCGTCCGTCTGTCCCGCTTCAGGTTAAAGTTTTTGGTCAAGGTAGTTTTTGATGAAGTTTAAGTCCAATCGACTTCAAACTTAGTACACATGTCCCCTATGATATGATCTTTCTAATTTTAATGCCAAATTAGAGTTTTTACCCCAATTTCACGGTCCACTGAACATGGAAAATGATAGTGCGAGTGGGGCATTCGTGTACTGAGGACACATTCTTGTTTTGAGAGGATTAATATTCAACAGCATAGTGAATTGCTCTAAGAGAAAACAAAAATTTTAAGTTCATTAGAACACATTCATTCTGTGTCAGAAACCTATGCTGTGTCAACTATTTAATCACAATCCAAATTTAGAGCTGAATCCAGCTTGAATGTTGTGTCCATACTTGCCCCAACCGTTCAGGGTTCAACCTCTGCGGTCGTATAAAGCTACGCCCTGCGGAGCATCTGGTTGGCTATTATCTTGAATATTATTATAGATAGAGATAAACTGTAAACAGCAATAATGTTCAGCAAAGTAAGATTTACAAATAAGTCAACATGACCAAAATGGTCAGTTGACCCCTTTAGGAGTTATTGACCTTTATAGTCAATTTTTAACCATTTTTCGTAAATCTTAGTAATCTTTTACAAAAATCTTCTCCTCTAAAACTACTGGGCCAAATTAATCCAAACTTGGCCACAATCATTTTTGGTATATCTAGTTTGAAAATTGTGTGGCGTGACCCGGCCAACCAACCAAGATGGCCGCCATGGCTAAAAATAGAACATAGGGGTAAAATGCAGTTTTTGGTTTATAACTCAAAAATCAAAGCATTTAGAGCAAGTCTGACATGCGGTAAAAGTGTTTATCAGGTATCTATCTGTCCTGAAATTTTCAGATGAATTGGACAACCTGTTGTTGGGTTGCTGCCCCTGAATTGGTAATTTTAAGGAAATTTTGCTGTTTTTGGTTATTATCTTGAATACTATTATAGATAGAGATAAACTGTAAACAGCAATAATGTTCAGCAAAGTAAGATTTACAAATAAGTCAAATGACCAAAATGGTCAGTTGACCCCTGAAGGAGTTATTGCCCTTTATAGTAAATTTTTAACAATTTTTTCGTAAATCTTAGTAATCTTTTACAAAAATCTTCTTCTCTGAAACTACTAGGCCAAATTAAACTAAACTTGGCCACAATCATCATTGGGGTAACTTGTTTAAAGAATGTGTGGCGTGACCTGGCCAATCAACCAAAATGGCTGCCACGGCTAATAATAGAACATAGGGGTAAAATGCAGTTTTTGGCTTATAACTAAAAAACCAAAGCATTTAGAGCAAATCTGACAGCGGTAAAAGTGTTTATCAGGTCAAGATCTATCTGCTCTGATGTTTTCAGATGAATTGGACAATCCGTTGTTGTGTTGCTGCCCCTGAATTGGTAATTTTAAGGAAATTTTGCCGTTTTTGATTAATATCTTGAATATTATTATAGATAGAGATAAACTGTAAACAGCAATAATGTTCAGCAAAGTAAGATTGACAAATAATTCATCATGACCAAAATGGTCAGTTGACCCCTTAAGGAGTTATTGCCCTTTATAGTTAATTTTTAACATTTTTCATAAATTTTTGTAAATTTTTAGAAAATATTTTCCACTGTAATTACTGGGCCAAGTTCATTATAGATAGAGATAATTGTAGCAACAAGAATGTTCAGTAAAGTAGGATCTACAAACACATCACTATCACCAAAACACAATTATGTCATGAATTTATCCGTGTCCATTGTTTTATATGCACAAGACCAAGGTGAGCGACACAGGCTCTTTAGAACCTCTAGTTTTAGTTTAAAATAGCTCATAAAAATAAAAGAATGTCAGAGAAATCATACTAAAATTTTGTTCACATTGTTAAAAATAACCAAAATTCTTCTTCTTCTTACCTAAAATGATACTTTTTTTATTTGAAATCAGTTATTTTTACCATCTTGAGACAAGTCTACTTATCAGAATTGAGATATAATGAGAATTAAAATACTTAAACTTTTATTTTTGTGGAATAAGAATGCAGTTATTGATTCCTTTTGATACAAATTATTAACCATCATATGATTTCAGTACTTTTTGTACATCAGGATTGGCCGTTCTTCATAAAATATGTTTCACTGCATCAGACACATGCACCATGATTCTAGTGTCAATCTCTTAATATGAACATGGTGCTAAATTTGAAATACATCACGTGGTGGATAACACTGAAAATCCTGAGCATTTGTTGCTACAACTACCATACTCATCAAAAATTTCATCCATTCTTGTTACAGTTTCAAGGTATTTTATTAAGGTAAAGACATAATAATCAGCATACTCGTTATGAAACGCATTGAAACTGTGACAATAGTGGATGTAGTCTCGGATGCGTACATAGACAAAACTGGTAGTTTGAAGGCTCATACAAGAAGCAAGAGCTACATTTTGGGGAAAGAGAATACACAGACGAATGCAGGGTCAAAACAAATTCCTCAAAATTGGCAAAGTGTTCTGAGAGATGACGACAATAAGAAAGAAATTTTTAGTTTTCATTCACAGCAGCTTGCTCAATAAAATTTTGAGGAAAAGGTAGTTGTAGCAACAAATGCTCAGGATGTTCAGTGTTATCCACCACTTGATGAGGTTTCAAGTTTAGCACCATCGAACAGTCGATACTGATGTCATTGCTGTTTCGCTATTCCGTGACATAGGGGCAGACGAGCTTTGGTTTGCATTTGGAAGTGGGAAAAACTTGAAAGATATATATATACATGACCTTTCAAATGCACTTGGCATTGAGAGATTACACGTTTGCTGCAAAAGGAACTGCGTTGGGGACATAGATGGCGTTTGAAGATGTGACTTTAGCATTTAGAATGAGTACAAAGCAAGAAAACATGCGTTTTTGGGAGAGGAAAGACTTATTGAGGCTATTCCCACGACTCTGTCTAGTCTTTTTCAGCATGTAAAGCGTGCAATATACCATGGCGGCTATGAATGAGTAACAAGCTTGGAATTGGTTCCTATGCAAACTAGTCCAGACGCTTATGAATGGCGAAGGAAAAAATACGATCCATGGGAAACCTTTTGAACTCTTAGTGAGGCCTCTTATCTTATCAGGAGCTTGTACATTATGGATGTAAGAAACAATACCAGTCTGTGTAAATGTGGAAAATCAGCTCTCCGATTGTGAATAAACATGTATTTGCGGGATAACGAGTATGCTGATCGGGTATCATGTCCTTACCTCAATAAAATACCTTGAAACTGTAACACGAGTGGATGAATTATCGGATGCGTATGGTAGTGGTAGCAACAAATGTTCAGGATATTCTATCTTATCCACCACGTCATGTATTTCAAGTTTAGCACGAAACGCGCGTCTGGCGTACTAAATTATAATCCTGGTACCTTTGATAAATATTAGCACTATGTTCACACTAAGAGGCAGACACTAGAATCATGGTGCATGTATCTGATGCAGTGAAACACGAACTTAAACAAGTCATGATTCGAACAGTTGTTACTGATGATGCTGTCATTACTGTTTCGCTTCTCTGTAACATAGGGGTAGACGAACTATGGATTGTGTTTGGGAGGGCAAAAAACTTTGAATTACTATCTATCAATGACCTTTCAAATGCACACACACGCTTTTTGTGATCCATGCCTTTACCAGTTGTGATACAGTTCTCTATCTTTGCTTGAAAAGAAAAAAGACTGCGTATGAGACATTGATGGCAATTGAAAATGTGACTTTAACATAAAGAATAATAAACCTTAATTACCGGGGTTTTACCATAAGATCGCACCACAAATTAAACAGATTGGGTAAATATGGTTAACGAAGCAAGAGAATAACTATTTGCGCAAAAGGGAAGGCTAATTGAGGATATTCCCTATACTTGATCTAGTCTTTTCCAGCATGTAAAACGTGCAATATACCAAGGTAAGGCAGGTATTTAGGGGGACGCGCGTTTTATGCTACCCAGTCCAGGCGCTAATGGATTGCGAAGAGACAAAGAGGATCCTTTTTAAAAAAACTCTTTCTGAGGCCTCATTATTTTGTCAGATGCTTGTACATGTGGATGTAAGAAAGGATGATGTGAAAAATCGTGTCTCCCGTAGACTGCCTAATGTACATGAGGTGGTGATCGTGAATGAACATGTCTTTTTGGCCGAATTGTAGTAGCAGTTTTTAAAATGTTTTAGTTCTTAAGTAATTTTATTTTGTTTTAATCAATCTGTCGAGAATTCTACATCGAAGATATGTATTGAGGACTCATCTTTGAAATTTACGCCAGATTGTTTTTTTTTTTTACCGGAAGTGATAACTTTGTATTTCAACATTTACAGCAGAAAAGAATAAGTGGTTTTGAGGATAACTTAAAGCCAGCACAATAAACAACATTTTCTTTACATTTAAAAAAAGTTGAATATATAAAAAAAGAAATTGATATTTCTATGTCCGCCATTTTGGATATTACCGGAAGTAAGGAATTTAAAGAAATATGTCTTATACATTGTATCCATTAAAAGCAACCAAAGAAATGGTTCCTGCACAATGCAATGATAGTAGTAATATGTTTAAACATATTTCAATTACCCTCCCCCCAAAAAAGCTTATTTTAGTACAATGTCCGCCTTATTAGATTTTACCGGAAGTAGGGGGTTTTTAAGACATCTAATCTATATAATATATCCAAAAGTAGTAAAAAACAATGATTTGTACCAAATATTATGATAGTAGCATGATTATAACACCTTTTCACATACTAGCCTTCGATATTGGGCTAATTTAAGTATGAAGTCCGCCATTTTGGATTTTACCGGAAGTGCGGCAATTTTTTCAAATGCCTCCCTATCTGAAATAAAAGAGTAATAGATGAGGAAGGTCTATACCAAATTTCATGCTTGTAGCAGTATGTGCACAATTTTTCACAAAGCCGCCGTACTATTGGCTAAATAATTAATAAACAAAATGTATCAATGAACGTTCGATTTTCACGAGTCACCATTGTTGTTGTGCTGGTAAATTCCTCCGTTGACTTCGGAGCACCCTGTCGTAAACAGGTATAAGGTTACCAATTGAAAAGATTGGTGGTGGTGTTCGGAAAAAACATTAAAAATATCACTAAAAGTTCCTTTGTCTAAACTATTGTCTCACACGATATAAAGTTCACAGATTGTTATTATAATTTATTAAGGTTCACTGCCCTAAGATTGTGCAATTCATAAATTAAATTTCTGCTGATTTCTTCAATGTCTCTGAAAATGTCACTTTGTATTTCTATATAACCCATTCTGGTTAACATTGAGCAGTCCAGAGTACAGTGCATGAGAAGCTCTTCGTCGTTAAATACTTCTTCTGCTGTGTCAGTTCTGATTTTCCTAGCCAAAATCTGCTTTAATAGAGCTAAATGCTTTGAACGTGGTGACTCTAGTTCTGTGCATTTAAGGATGAAATGGCATCTGTCCTCTGTGTGTGTTTTACAAAGACGGCAGGTTTCAGACACTGCATGTTGATTGAATCTTTTGCGATCAGCTTGGAGAGTATAGGTACCAGTGAGAAGGCGAGCTTTGATTGTGGCTTTTGAGATGTCCCTGATGTTGTTCTGAGTTGTTTTCAAGATATTGTGTGGATGTTTGGTAGCCAGTTCTTGTAGGTTCAGATATTTTAATGATTTTTTCTGTTCAATCTCATCTCTCCAGGACTCTTCCCAGTATTTGTTGATAGCTGAATCGATTTGCTTCTTCCATAGGGTTTTACTTGGTGGATTGTTCATAATTTCGAATGCTGTTGGAAGGCTATATTTCTGTAGGATGATCCTTATATGTGTAAACCAGCTGTTACTTGTTTCATCCTTCATTGCTAACTGCCGTCTGGCAATCTCATGTTCTATGAACTCTGGGTGTGAAGCAATGTTGAAAAAGTTGGTCAAAGAGTTTCGTTCTATATTGACTGTAATTGGAGTTGTCCCTAGTAAAGCATACACTGCAACGTTAGCGCATCTGTCAGTGAGCCCTTGGATCTGTTTCAGTAGTTTCCGCTCGTAGATTTCCAAAGCGTTGAGTTTTTTCTGCTGTAATTTTACTACTTCAAGTTCATATGTTATTCTGGGCCTGCTAAACGTTGTAAATATTTTATTCGTTACTACAGGATTGATACCATTTTTCCCGTGTAAGCCAGCTCCTAGTAAGGCATACATTGTACGTCGTCCTTTCTCTATTCTGCTTTCAATATCATTTTCTTGTTGGCATTTCTCACTTTCTCACTATCCCAATATGAGTTGTTTCCTGGACTTCTGCTATTGTTTCGTTTCCAATTTTCCATTCCTGTGGCTCCCTTCCTCTTTTGGTGTTAAAGATCACTGCATCGCTTTCGGAGGAGTTTATTGTGACTTTGTCTAATTTGGTTGAGTCGTTCACTATATTCAGTGCGCACTGTAGATCTATAGGGTTGAAAGCAATCAGAGCAATGTCATCAGCTACTGTAGGTGCCCCAATAAATGTTGTTCCAATTTTTGCCCCAGCATCATGTAGTTGTAAGGTTTGAAGAAGTTGATTGTTGAACCTTTTATACAGGGATGGTGAAAGTTTTGCTCCCTGTCTAATGCCTTGTCTGGACTGGAATATTTTGCTCAGGTTGCCTTTCCATTTGACTTTGGTATTAGCTTCTGTTTGTAGCAGTTTAATGAGTAACCATCTTGTATCCTTAATTCCAGAGTGGAATACTTTTCTGAGGAGTATTTGGTGGTCGAGTTTATCAAATGCCTTTTCTGCGTCAAGGGTTACCACTCCAGTAGAGATGTTTTGGTCACAGGCTTCATTAATACCTTCTGTTACTACCAGCCCAGCATTAACAGGTGATGTCTCTTCTGTAAACCCCCGCTGTAATCTACTTTGTGTGGCTTTGAGTTCATCATTTGTGTCATATTGGAGAACAGTTTCAAGTATCTTACTCAGTACTGGGGTAACTGCAATACCTCTGTAGTTACCCGTCAGTTTAGAGTCTTTGTTCTTCTTTAATACTGGAGTTAACAAGCCTGTCTGTAGATTTTCTGGGATATAGCAGTATGTGATGATGTTCAAGATGATAGATGTTATATATGTGATCGCAGTATCACCCCCATACTTTAGATGTTCTGCAGTTAAGCCCAGGTGGTCTGGAGCTTTTCCGTTGGACAGTTTCTGTACGGCTTTTCTGATCACATTATCATTTACTTTTAGGATAAGTTGTTTGGATTGTTGGCCTTTGATAAGTTCCTCAATGAGTAGGCAATCAATATTTATCAAATGTTGTACATCATTGTCATATTCATTGTTGGCCATGGGTGTTGCCAAAGTTTCAAAGTGTTTTTTCCAGTCATTTAGAATTTTGTCATCATCATCCAGTATTTCGTCATCTACAATGATTACGTCTGTTTTTCCATGTCTTGTTGTTCTTTGTTCTTTGATGAGTTTGTAAAAAAGTTTGTTGTTGAATTCTTAAGATTCCATAATGTTATTGTATTTGGTTTCTCTTATTCTGGATTGTGCTTGTCGCTGGAGTTGTCTAAATTTCTTTTTCTTACTTTTCATATCTTGATATAGTTGGTTTTTGGGGTTTCTTTGTGAACCAGTTGTTTTCCACTTGTGGTATGCAATGTTTGCCGCCTTTGAAGCTTCTTCTATTTTGTAGTTCCATGCCCCTCTACCTTTTGTTCTTGTGACATTCTGTTTTTGAGCATTGTATTTTGGAATGGATGCAGTTCCTGCTTCATGTAGAACATTTGTCAGGTGCATTACATCTAGTGCAATGTCAAATTTACAATGTACAGGTGCCTTGTTCGTTTCAAACAGCTCTTCAATTGTTTGGTTGTATACTTGCTTGTCACATTTATCCCATTTTGGCTTTTTGAATGTAATTTGGTTGGGTATGGTTTTGGGTGTTTTTGCCAACTTCTCTACTTTGATTTTACCCATGATTAGGCTTTGGTCAGATGTGTTAAGAGGTTGTAGTCCCATATTTTGTATATCTCCAATTGACTCTGCTGTTTGATTTCTTGATTTCTTGGTGTAATGAAGTAATCAATTGTTGCGGAGGCCTTGCCGTCATGGTAAAAGAAAGTTGCTGTTTCTGGATATTGCTTTGGAATGATCAGATCCTGTTCAGCCATGAAGGCTTTTAGTGCTTTGTCGTGATATTTTTCAGGTTTCCGAAATAGAGAGCCGTTCATATCACCACCGATTATCAGAAGGTGGGTGTCTCTATATTTTATGATCATTTCTCTTAGACTATCTAGTACCTCCATGTATTTTGTTTTGGCTTGATCTTTTCCTCTGCTTGGTAGATATACATTTATTAAGCATATTGGCTTAGGTTTGGCTTCGATTTGTATCGCTACTATTCTTTGGTTACCATCTGGTAGGCGCTTTATAAATGTGCTTCCCGCCGAAACCTCTTATTCTAGATGCATGGGAAATTTCGTCTTCTTCATCTGAATATCTTGCATATGTGTCATGATTTGGGAAAAGTGTTTTAAATTCCTCCTTTTCGAATTTAAATAGCCAATGTTCATGAATGAAGAGGATCTTCACCTTTTTCAGTGTGTTCTGTATGTAAATAACATGGCCTCTTACATTCTGTGTATCCAGACTGCAAATTTCTATTATTTCCTTGTCTTTTAGTGTTGGTATACATAGTTGTACCTCTACTGGATCTTTATTGCTCGGTTCTGTTGGTTCATTATCAGTGGTGTCCCTGTCAGTAGGTCTGTCAGTACCCCCAGGGTGGTTTTGGCTCGGCCATGTCCTAAAAAAGAGACCGGAGTTATTCTACCTTATGCTTCCTTATTTGCTTTTGAGTCTGGTTGCTGGTGGTTATTTTGCTC
The DNA here is from genome assembly GCA_037788925.1 of Mytilus galloprovincialis. Classification (NCBI taxonomy): domain Eukaryota; kingdom Metazoa; phylum Mollusca; class Bivalvia; order Mytilida; family Mytilidae; genus Mytilus; species Mytilus galloprovincialis. The sequence continues at coordinate 462,753 of JAWDJN010000045.1, read as the reverse complement.
ATTGTTTGCTTGTTGATTATTGGCCTATGTCTATATGGATGCAGCCATCATATTTTCGTAAGGGTCTTGCTGGTTTTTAATTTGATCTATATCCTCGTTGTATACTGTTTCTAAAGTGTTGTTCCCAGATACATTACAAATTGGCTGGATTGTGTTGATGGTTGGCTGTGAGGGTTTTTGTTTCTCCTTCGACTTAATTTCCTTATTTGGAGTATTTATCTTTCTTGTTTTTACCCTTTCTTTAGTTCCTATGTTCACTTCAGGTTGTGTCTCTGTTTCCCCTTTATGAGTGTGTCATTAATTACACGTATATCTTTATTTCTTTTGTTTTGTGCTACATCCTGGTCCACATTGTCTATGGCTGTTTTTTCAACATTGACCTGATTTTCTATGTGGGTGTTAGAGGTTCTAGCATTTTTTTTTTGCATTCGTAACAGCTTTGTATGTCTATGGGATCTTCAGATATTTTGTTTTGTTTATCTTCCATGTTTCTAAAGTCAAGTCTTAGTTGTTCCACTGCAAGGAGTACTCGTTCAATCTTGAGTTGGTTTTGCATGATCAAGTTGTTCAGCTCAGGGCTTTGTTGGTTGGATTTCTGTTGTGGTGTATCGTCTGCAGTCATTATTCGTATTCGCATTGTTGCAAGGGTTTTTATCCTTTTCATTGTTTAGATCTTCTAATCTAGCTATTTCAGCTCGACATGCTGCTAATTGCTGTTCTGTGTCATTGACTTTGAAGGTTTTTTCTGCTTCTTTGTTTTCTGGGTTTGTTGAGAGATAGCTTGGTTACCCACAGCTGGATTTGATTGGTTAAAACTATTATTCGCTCTATTTTCTTCTTGAATTCCTGTTGTGTTGGTTCCATCTAGGATGTTGATTTGCGTAGTATCTTGTATGTTATTTGTTTTCTTAGCCTTCTTTTTCACTACTGTTTGTTTACTTGCAACCGCTTTGATAGTTGTTTTATCTTCGTTTATTACCCTGTTTTCATCTATTTTATGTAATCTCCCGTTGCGGACTTTTGTCATAGATCTTGGCTGTCTTTGGTTTTGCTGTTGTTTTTAGATTTGCGACGATTTTTAGAATTGTTTCATCTTCGTCTATTTCAATGTTTTCATCTATGTTTGCCTCTGAGCTTCTGAGTTGTGTTCTTTGGTTACATTTCTTATGCATTTACTTTGTCGTTGGGCTGTTGGGTATCTCTGTGTTAGATTTTCTTGTTGGGTTTGCATCTGAGTCTTCATTCGTTGAGTTGAGTTCATGACATTCCCTAGGTATTACATTTGTGTCTATGTCTCTTGTATTTTCTTCCAAATCTGTACATTCATCAGATCTTGTTAGGATACATTCATCTATCATGTTATCATTCAGTTGTTTGCAGCTGCTGCAAGTAAATTCCAGTTGGTCATTCTCTGTAAATTGCTTTATTTCTTTTTCTTTGAGTTTCTCACATGCAAAATGAAACCAGTTAAGACATGATGTGCATTCAATGGTGTTCCTGTTTGCCTCCATAGTGCAGATTGGACAAGTCCATACTTCATCATCTTTTGTGCAGATATGTTGCATTGTTGGTACATCTTGATTGTTTGTCTCTTTTGCGATGGTTAAACTGTTATCCAGGCAATCCATGGTTTGTTCTAATTCTATTGAACTATCTAACAGGTTATTTTGTACCCACCCTTGGTTGTTTGACTGATTCAGGTTTAGGTTTAAAATAGGCTGACATTGCTGTCTTTGTTCGTCAATATCAGTTGTACCATTATTTGTTTCATTTCTTGATTGCATATTTTCTGTTATGTTGCTGAGTTCTGCTTCAAGCTGTTGTCTTGTTCTATATGCAAGTGATCGGTATGTTGGATCATTCTGTATTTCTTGAGTAATTCTGTTATGGTCTTCCAAGAACAGATGAGGGTGTCGCCCATTTACCATGAATTTTGCTGTTGTGTGGTAAAGCATGATACAGTATCTGAGTGTACCTTTTCTTTGGGTTGCGGTTTTAGTGTGGATTTGGATCTTATGTTCCACGGTAACCCCTTTTGTATCAGTCCTGTTTGTTACTGTAGCTCTATATTGGTGATTTTGTTCATTTTGTAGTTCTTCAAAGTACTTTATAATTTTGGCTGAATATAGTTTGTATGTACTTGTATTCATGGTATAAATATGATTTCCCAGTTTATTTATGTGCATTATATTAGCATAAGGTTACATAAGTCTAGCTGTTTTCTAATTGCCCTTCTCTGGTTCAGTTCATATTGTTTTGTTTCAATGCGAGTCTGAGTTGTATTCGGCTCATTTCTGTCTGCAATTCTTAGACTACGTCGTGTTCTATCTACCTGCATGTTTGTATCCATCTTGTTAATTATAATATTCTTTACAGTTCAATTTCACTGATTATACACTATGATTTATTGATGTATAGTATTTCTAATTGTTCAATTTCTCTGATATTTTGAAGTGTTTGCACTATGATGTATTGACTACTATGCTTCACTAGTTCTTTAAAATACCTCTGTGAATTTTAATGATGAGTAATGATATTAGCAGAGGGGTCCTAATGCATAAGCTACTATGATTATATTGAATTAATACTAAGTTGATTCTATTTCTGTGTGTTTGCGTGAGCAGGCTTTATATATATTATATATGTATGGTGTTAACAATTTGCCGATGCCCTGATGAATATAAGGTGATATATGTATTATAGAGGATATTATGTGTGGCTCAATTGACTTTCACTATCTCTATCTCATGCACTGTTTGTTGTTGTTTGCTCAATTTTAAATACTATGCACTTCGTGCTTCTCTTGTAGATGTAATATATTTTATCACGTTAAAACTATATTGTCAATATTTAAAAGTGTGTGTTGTCAAATGTAAAATCACTTGGTTCGGCTAAGAACAGATTCGGATAAAATGCAGCTAAAAATTTTATGATCTTTAAAACACTAAAAAAAACGGTTCTTGATAAAACGTAATAAAAGTTTGTCGGATCTTGTGATTAAAATATAGAATTCTGTAAAAGTTAAAACCAGATCTAAAAGTCGGCCATTTTCCTTTTCATGTAGTTAGGGAAGTGAACTAACTTGCTTGTTTATATTTCAATAACACAATGTACAGTTTGTTTGACAGGTCACTAAATAGAAGAAGACGATATTGCACCATCACCAATAAGATTTTCACTTCGTTTCCACTAAAACCACTAGTAAAATCTAAAAAGTTTTCTCCATCACCAGGATGAACTATCACCATTCAACCGGAAATATGAACATTAATTAAATTAAACGAAACTAAGATTCCGTAATTTGTATTAGTTTATCATGTGACGTATTACAGTTCAATCCGTCATCAAGGTCGATCGGTACTATCCGTCCGATCAGTCCGATCAGTCAACTACTTTTACTATAAGTCTGACGGATTGCTGACGTGAGTTTGACGCGAACTTGACTGATCGATGACTGATCTATGACCGCTGATTGATCGCTGAAATAGTAACGCCTAAGGTTGCAGGTACTGTAGTAAACAACCTATGTTTCAATGTTTAACACCACAGAAAAACTTTCTGTGCATTTATAATATTATTTGGGACATTTTTTTATATAAAAGCATACTGTCAGGGTGGGAAAAGCTAAAAATAGCACAAACCCAAGTTTTAGGCTCTAAATTTGCAATATGTGACATTTTGCCCCCAAAAAGATTGAAATGTGGCTACTATTATCTCAAATGAGCAGTTAAGACACAAAAAAACAATTGTTTTCTGATTTTGATGTTTCACCGCATTTTGCTTAAAGAGACAAAAGAGTTGATTAGAAATCTTTTATTTTGCTTTATTCTTAATCGTTAGTCAATTTGTAGTTAAAAACAGCCTATCTGAGCATTATGCGACTTATATTAAAAATTTCACAGCTCAATTTAAACTGACTGTAATGTATGACTTTGATAGAAAATACTTGAACATTTCATTTTGGGCTACAGGAACATAAACTTTCAATATCAAGATCAGTTTTTGCTGATTTGTCCTAGTTTGTTCTACTACTTTAAAGACTTTCCGCAATTTTTGCAATGTATTTAGTAAAAAATCCAAGGTATTGAAGTGTCAAGGAATATTGACCTCCCTTTTTTCATCTGGTGTCAGTAAAGTACTACAAATTGATCAAAAGTGCAGTCATGGTCATTTAACTGTGTTTATTTACATCAGTTGATAAAATTTAAGATTTTAAAATTTCATTTGGAATAATAAATGGTACTTTTGTGAGTTTCTGCAGTGTTTACATTAAGCTATGCTATCTGCCAAGTACATATTATGACGCAATGATAAAAGGGGTTACAATCAAATAATTTCATTAAATCTGCATGAAAAAATTTGTTTGGGGGTAGTAAACAACCTATGTTTCAATGTTTAACACCACAGAATAACTTTCTGTGCATTTATAACATTATTTAGGACATTTTTTTTATATAAAAGCATACTGTCAGGGTGGGAAAAGCTAAAAATAGCACAAACCCAAGTTGTAGGCTCTAAATTTGCAATATGTGACATTTTGCTCCCAAAAAGATTGAAATGTGGCTACTATTATCTTGTTTGATCAGTTAAGACACAAAAAAAAACCAATTGTTTTCTGATTTTGATGTTTCACGGCATTTTGCTTAAAGGTGTCAGACCACCAATTAAAAGTCCCTATCTGTTCAACAAAATTTTGCAATTTTCATAGCTTTCTAAATTTTTTATCTTAAGTTTAACCTCTTACAAACCAGGTATGTCCTGAATCGTACAGGTATCACCTTTTTTCATGCCAATTTTCAACATACCTTTAAAGCCATATAAGAAAGAAGAGACCTTCCGAACTGATGTACCACTAAAAATAACCCCTGGTTTTCTTGAAATCTTAAATTAGTATACTATGGAGCGCATTAATCCTCAATTTTTAATGCAAACTCATAGACAAGTACATTTTGGCTCAAAATGGTCTCGATATATTTCTCTTTCACCAAAAGTTTCCTTTCTGCAAATTTGTTGGGTAGTTTAAGTAAACAATGACATCAAATGCACTATTTTTTGTCCGAGTAGGCCTACTTTCACAAACGTTCTAAATTTGAGGGAGTAATTGGTGGTGTGACACCTAAAGAGACAACAAAGTTGATTTATTCTTAATCCTTAGTCAATTTGTAGTTAAAAATAGCCTATCAGGGCATTATGCATTATATGTTCTAAATTTGAGGGAGTAATTGGTGGTGTGACACCTAGACCTAGATGAATGACACGTGCTCTTTCTAGCTTCTTATTTTCTTAGCTATCAATGTTATGTATTTCCAAAACTGTTTGCTTTTTTCTTTGATATCTAGATCCTACTCTATTGTCAACATAATTGTTGTGTGATTTCATCATGCTCATTTATACTTCAGTCGTTATTGATTTTCGTAATTCTTTTCAACCCCAACCCCCCAACCCCCCCTTTATATTCCGTCCATATAAATATATCTTTCCGTTTCCGTTTCCGTTCCTTTGCGTTTCCGCCGTTTAGTAACACCCAACTATTATCGAAAAAAAAAAAAATTCCGCGTTTATAAATAGCGCTTCGAAATAAGTACTAGCAAAAACTGGTCAATACTGGCAAATACTAATCAATTGAAATGTTGATAGAACGTTACTATCGAAACCTACCTGGTCAATTACTCGGTGAATGAACAGATACACCAGAACAGAATTCTACTGAATTAATTGCTGAAAAAGATTTTTGATCATATATAAGAGACAATCCTTGAAATAACAATGAATAATGCTTTATTTTAAAATAAATACATCGTACATTTTAGGAGATTGATCAAATGTTATTCATATACACATCGTAAACATGGTAAATAGATATAAGAAGATTTAGTATGAGTGCCAATGATCGAGACAACTCTCAATAAATAGATATAAAAAGATGTAGTATGGGTGCCAATGAGACAACTCTCCATCCAAGTCACAATTTGTAAAAGGTAAACCATTATTATAGGTCAACATATAGCCTTCCACGTGGAACCTACTGTCACACTGAACAGCAAGCTATGAAGGGCTCCAGTGACTAGCGTAAAACAATTTAAACAGGAAAACCAACGGACTAATCTATATAAAAAACGAGAAACGAGATACACTTATTAACCCCATCAACAAACGACAACCATTGAGCAACGGGTTTCTGACTAAAGTACATATTCCTTTGCACAACTAAAGGGAGACTGACATTTTTTCCAAATAAAAAAAGTTTGATGATCTGACATTCGACAACCCCTGACTTATCACTAAAAAGGAACAGCCAAACGAATACAAAACAGTTTTAATACATACAACCATTGCCTTGATAATTCACGTCCTTCATCTTAGTCAAACAACGCTCAACTTTCTTAATGTTTGGTTGTCCTGACTAGAACGGTGGCCAACTAGAATATAGTCAACCTATCAACCAAACAATCAATTGAATCTTCCTTCTTTCTACACTTATTTAGCTTTTAATTTTAAAGAGATGCGTGAAACTACGATTCGTTCAGCTGCCAACTGAAGTAGCAGTGCACAAACTTGGCTCTACAGTTTGTCGATATATTGTCATTGAACTATGTCATGTTTTTCTCCGACTGTTGATGACGTCTTTCCACTAAAATCCATTAATTGGATGTTGGATGTGAACTGATTAATATTTTAGTCATACATGCAGGATTTTTTTTATTAGTCTTTATTGGCTTTGAAATACTTTCAGTTACTTCGAGTACTATCAGACCTGCCCTGAGTGTCTCTTTGTTTTAGGGATGTATAGAACGTTCCCGTCTGTGATTTTGTAAGATGTATTTCTATTTGTATCCATAATATGAGTTAAGTATTTTTCAACTGATTTTTGTAGTTTGTTCTTATGTTGAACTGTTACATCACTGTTGAGGGTTAGAGAGAGAGTTGGTGCCTTCAAACGAGTTGAACCCCACCACATTATGTATGTGCCTGTCCGAAGTCATTAGCCTGTAATTCAGTGGTTGTCGTTTGTTGTTGTGTAACAATTTTGTTTTGGTTCATTATTTTGTACATGAATTAGGCCGTTAGTTTTCTCGTTTGAATTGTTTTACGTGTCTATAAATAAAGAAAATCTATTTTTTTCTTCTAAATTTAGCTGTGATAATATAGAAAAAAATTTGTCACTTTTTGTGGCGTTGATCCATTCATGTGACGAGCAGTTTATACTTTGTTGTGGTGTTGTTTTTTGCTGTCATCAATTCATGGTAGGTGTCCGTTGCTTTTTTGCGGTTTACATGTTGTAAAGTACTATTATATTATTTGTTTGCCCCGAGTGTTCTTGTGTTTATTTGTATTGTATTCCTGACACGCAGTGTTGTCATTTTAGTGGTATGTTTAACATTATTATAAATGCGGGAGGTTTGGCTAGCCATAAAACCAGGTTTTACCCATCATTTTACTCTTACAAAGTCAGGAATATAGCAGTTGTTATCAACTAGTCCGTTCATGTGTTTATTGGTGTTTATTTTTGTTGCAGTTACTTGTTTTTGTGTTCCATTGTTTTCCTCTTGTAGTTGGCGTGTTTCCCTCGGTTTTAGTTTGTAAGACAGATCCGTTTACGGGTAAATTATTTATGACTATTCAACAGCGTTATACTACTGTCGCCTGTTTTTACATTTGTTATGTAGGAAGCCTTTCTAGCTGATTATGTTACATGTGCTTTGCTCATTGTTGAAGGCCATACGGTGACCTATAGTCGTTTAATTCTGTTTAATTTGATCTCTTGTGGAGAGTTGGCAATCAATCCACATCTTCTTATTTTTACATTTGAGATCTTATATAGTATAACCTGCATAAATATGTATATTTTCTATAAAACAAATTATTATCCACGAAATGTATTGTACAGTGATAGGTTTCCAACTTAATAATCTTCAAAGGGAGTTTATATATTCTTCCTTGTAGTTTTGTTCGAAAAAATACAGAGTTGCTCCTCTTGTCATGTGATAAGCATATAAAACGTATTTGAAGTACTCTCTCTATTTTTTTTTAAATGACGTCATGTAGTTAGAGTAAGATTAATTTTTAAACCATTCATTTACAAAAAAGCTATTTCAATGATATATGAAAGTAGGCATAGTAGTTTTTTAATGATCAAAATAACACATTTCTTCAGCACAAATATATTCCTTTATTTGTCGTTGCATTTAGAAGTTATCTTTATAGATTACAGGAACACCAGTATAGTAGTTGTGCATGATAAAAACAAATTATGTGACCAGTATGTTATCCAAATCAATTATATGTATGCAATTGAAACACACCTTATCTTAGCACATAAATACAGATATAGGGATAAATAAAAACCTCCATACGACGTAAAACTAGGTGCATTAACAACTTAAATCTGTTATGATATGCAATTAGCCTAGAAACAACCCAAATTCTGCTATACAGTTTTTTTTGTGACCAACACTTATCGGATATTGACATGTTGATACAAGTGCAACATAAACTAATTTTTTAGATGCATGATTTTTCTTAATAGTTGTTAGTGGCTTTTAACTAGCTGTCAGTATTTGCAAGTACTCTCAGATCAGTTATTGGTGTCTTTTTGTTGTTGGGATATACAAGTACCCGGCCACGGCCACTCTGTGTTTTTGTTAGATTTATTTCTATTTGTATCCATCTGATGAGTTAAGCCTTTGTCAACTGATTTTTATAGTTAGTTCTTATGTTGTACAGTTACACCACTGTCCAAATTTATGGGTGGGGGTTGGGATCCTGCTACCATGTTTAACCCCGCCACATTCTGTATGTATGTGCCTGTCTCAAGTCAGGAGCCTGTAATTCAGTGGTTTTCGTTTGTTGTATGTGTTTCATATTTGTTTTTCGTTCATGTTTTGTACGTAAATTAGGCCGTTAGTTTTTTCGTTTGAATTGTTTTACATTTGTTATTTCGGGGCCTTTTATAGCTGACTATGACATGTATGAGGTATCAGCTTTTCTCCAATGAGACAACTCTCCACAAGAGACCAAATGACACAGAAAATAACACATATAGGTCACCGAACGGCCTTCAACAATGAGCAAAGCCCATACCTCATATTCCGCTTTAAAAGGCCCTGAAATGACAAATGTAAAACAAGTCCGCGGGATCTCAACCCTCCCCTAACCTGGGACAGTGGTGTAACAGTACAACATAAGAATGAACTATAAAAACAGTTAAAAAGGCTTTACTCATCAGATGAATACAAAGAGAATTACATACTAGTATTACAAAAACAGACTGGACGTGGTCTGCTTTTTTGGTTTACACATCGTTGTCAATATAATGGAATTTTATGCGACTGTCATACAAGTGAGAGGTTTAGCTAGCTATAAAACCAGGTTCAATCCACCATTTTCTACATAAGAAAATGCCTGTACCAATGCAGGAATATGACAGTCGTCATCCACTCGTTTGATATGTTTGAGCTTCTGCTTTTGTCATTTGATTAGGGACTTTCCGTTTTGAATTTTCCACGAATATCATTATTATTGTGATTTTACTTTTTGGTACATTTCGTCTCTCTCCCTTATTCTAATTTGTTTATTCATATGTGCTTTTGCGCATGATTAGTCTATGTCTCGCTATTTAGTTTGGTAGCATCATTCTTTGTTCATTAAAGATGAGTATACTTTACATATCTTACAAAATAAGATGACATGAACCTGCTTTTCAAACAATGCCATATAAAATATCAGACAACTCCTGGTGAAGCTGAATTTAACTATTTTGCCAACTTAAAAACCGATTATATAAAAAGAACCTGTAAAAAAGGATGATATTGCAATACACGAATACAAGAAGACAATTGGTAGTATTATAGATTTTGAAATTATTTGAGAAGCAAAAGACGATGACAGCACCATTGATAAAGAAGCCAATTCAAACCCACAAACGATTGCATGGCTCTCTTTATCTTGCGAGTGAAGTTATCGGGAATAAAAAAGAGTTCCTATTATGATTCAAACACATTTGATTGTTCACAAACCCTGATAATTTATTGCAGAAAAAAGCATTTAAACTATTTCAAATACATTATTTAGGAGATATAAACTAATACAAAAAAAACAATACATGCGCAGTAGTGTGTTAGTAAAACGTCTGTCAAAGTATATTCATAAATCATTCATTGCCTGTTTTAAATTTATTTAGTGTGTGAACAATAATGCAACCTTATCAACGTTATCTTATGAAGGCAATAAAGAAAAGGTAATTATAACTAGATATTTGTTCAAATTACTTTTGTAACAGTGGGGTATCATAAAAATGTAAATTTAATAAATGTAAGATATTAAAAGTTTTGTTTTACATTCTTTGATTTTTTTTTATTACTAATTGTACATTATAACAGATTCTAAAAATGTTGTAGGTAATGATGGCAGCTAAAATAGCTTTATTGGACGGACTAACCTCATTTACTGCAAATTCAATCAAAAAAATTATAAGAACACCACCAGCAAAGGAAGGGATAGGATGGTTTGCAAGCAAAAAACTAGACGAGATATTTAGTGATCAAAAGAGTTTAGAGCACATACAAGACAAGTTAAAAAACATTGAACAAGAATGCGAAAATATTAAAAGAGATACGTCAATGAAAGTAGCAATAGAGACGGACTGGGATCACTTACACACCAGAATTGTTCAAGCGGAAATGGAAATATGCCGTAAGTTTCAACTCATGCAAAGAATTTTTGCAACCAAGGAAATTAAAGAAAAAAGAACAGAGTCAATAGGTCTGTTGAAAAATGATGTATTAGATACCAATAACGGAGTTCTCAGTAATCTGTCAATTATCCATCAAGAATTAGTAGGGCATACATTAGATCCTTCCTAGAAAGGTTTACTCGAAATGTGGTCAAAAGGAGTTTATAACAATATGATTAAAAACCCAATGTCTGCAAGGTCAACTTATGACACTATGGTGAAGCATTTAGATAAAGCAGCTATACTTCAGTTCAAGGGATTTCTCCTTTTCGAGGGAGCAAACGAAAACGTTGAATTCTGCTCGGAGCAATTCAATTTGTTTAAGGATAATTTGGAATCACAAAGTGATTTAGTTTATAAAGTAATGCCAAACCATATGACATATTTGTCAAAGCCCCAACAAGTTAATGAATTCTTTCTTCGACCAGTTTCGGGAGCACGATTTAAACCCTTTGTAAAGAGACAGGGTGAAGGAGAAACACTTATATTCGAGTATGATCTAGAAGATATTCCTGAAGAAAAATGGATCTTTGAGGAGTCTAAATCATTTGAAAACGACGGCAGCTTAATCATTTCAGGAAGCCCAAAAGATGGCGTGAAGAGCTATATATGTCTGATAGACAATAAAGTGATATGCCTTCCAATATTTGATGTCGCACAATCTTTCTTTGTAACACCACTTGACAAAGAAAATGGTAAAACTATTACTATATGTAAAACGAAACCTGAATCTTCTTCTATGTGTTATCTAGGAAACGAGCTAGAATTGGTTCAGAAGGATGACAACATAGAATTTACTATAACTATACCGGCGGACACACCAAAAGAAGAACGCACATGGAATATTTTTTCGAATTTTACACTGGAAAACAACAGAGTGAAATACATGTTCCTTCTATTCTATTGTACATTTAATGTATTAAATTATTACTGTTGAACAGTTTTTATGAAATGCAAAAGACTAAGATCACGTTAACATGTAAAATACAATCAGTCTTACAGATACTAACACGTCAATAGATCCTCTATAAATCTCAATCATTTGTTAAATACTCTGATAGTGTGGTTTGACAAAAAACGCACGTGTTTTAAACGTATGTCACTTTCATATTTAATTGAATAAAAGAAAAAATCAATATTGAAATGCTTTATTTACAAATAAACTGATCAATATTACAACAATTCATCATTTTTTGTTTAAGGTGTTAATACTAGCTCATCTCTTTTAAAAATATTGACAGTATATTTGAACGAAAGCCATTCATGCATGATATTTTTATGTTCAAACAAACAAATTGTGACCTTTTAAACCAAGAGTTCCAAATGGTGAAGTTGAAATCATCACTATGTAAATTTTACGGACGCCATCACGAGTTGGTTGACCGTTATGGAATATCCGTATCACAGATGATATCGGATATATACCTCATGTAGTAACTACAATCCAGTTCCCTCGTCATGAATGTGACCTACCGAATAAGACTATTTATCGGCTTTGTAATATCATGAGCAACACATGTGCCACATGTGGAACAGGATCTGCTTACCCTTCCGGATCACTGAGGTCACCCCCAGATTTTGGTGGGGTTCTTGTTGCTGTTATACACCTATTTGTGACATTTTTAGTTATTGTGTCAATTTGTTTTGTTCACACATCGTTGTCAATATAATGGAATTTGATGCGACTGTCATACAAGTGAGATGTTCAGCTAGCTTTAAAATCAGGTTTTAATCCACCATTTTCTTCATAAGAAAATGTCTGTACCAAGTCAGGAATATGACTCGTTTGATGTGTTTGAGCTTTTGATTTTGCCATTTGATTAGGGACATTCCGTTATAAATTTTACTCGGAGTTCAGTATTTGTGTGATTTTACTTTTTGCACAGCAAGCAGGGGTCGAATTTAAGCTTTTTAGTCTTTAAATTTACTGGTCCGGCACAAAATTTACTGATCCTGCAAAAAATGTCGTTCATTCGATAACCGCTAAAAGATATGACATATGTTTAGTTTTATTTTTCTCAGCTGCTTTCCTCTTCTTTATTCCTGTAGTTTTTTGTGCTGTTCTGTTTGTTCTAGTCCGAGATTAATCTGACGTCCAACGGCCGTTTTGGACGGCCCCAGCTTGTGTCCTTTTGTCAGTTTATTACATATCGAAGTTAAGCTCTTGTGTGATAAGAAACAAATATTAGAACAAAATCATGCTGTAACATTTCATGTCCCAACTGAAAATGAGAAATAAAATGAGGCAGTGTCCTCATTAATAGCATGATTTTATCTTACAAAGAATGTTTCTGCCACCACCATTCTTAGTAAAATAGTGTTTCGCCCTGCCAAATATATACTGCAAGTTTGAACCGGTCCATCTCTTAAATAATTATTGAACGGTCCTGAAAAAAAGTATATGTCTCATGCACGTCTAAGTCTGAAGATTTTTCAAACTGACAAAAGGAAGTAAATATAAAATATCCTAGGAAAAAGATCTCGAATGCTTAAATTGTAAAGTCGACCGTAATGTAATGCATTGTAAAACATGTGTATTTTTGTAACGGGATCTTTAAATTTTAAGTAAGATTTTGTACTTGCTCATGAACAAACATAGTCCGGGATTACTCTGGCGTTTTGCCAGACAAGCTGGGGACCCACCATGCTTTAAGGAACAAACAGTCACCTATTAGAACATGTACTAGTACTACATTCTGAATGCAGTATATTTACACGCCTGTCAAAATGTCTGTTTCTTGTAAATTGGCGACCAGTAATGATTTAAAGAATTAAAACTTGATTCTAAAAACTATCAGAATCGTTTATAAATCTATTTACTGTGAAGTATTCACATTTTAGTTAAAAAAATATATATTTCGTTTTCACATATATTTGTTTTTCTGGTGATCTAATATCAGGGCAAGAATTATTTTTATAATAAATATTAGAGTTTCTGTTGTTTCGTTGTTTTCATATTATAGTTGATGTGTTTCCCTCGGTTTTAACTTGTTTCCATGATTTGTTTTTCCTATTATTGAATTATGAATTTTGGACAGCAGCAATCTGCTGTTGCCTTTATTGAACGTGCTCTTTGAAGATGAATGTAATTTTCTGTTTTCTGAATTTTCCTTGATTTCATAAAATTGTTCCGTAATCTTAAAACATAATCTGCAATAAATCTGACATTTTGAACAATAAGAAATTATTGTTTTTTTACCTCTAATTTTGGTGTGACGAAAATTGCAGCGAACGAATATTTGTCGACCGGATAAAACAAGATAGTACACATAAGATATGTTTGAATGGTATATCGTAAATGGTTCACAATAAACTGGTATAAAAATAGTTATATTATTTTTTCTCTACACATCTATCAGAACAATTCACAAAACAAAACACATTGTAAAATATAAAAATAATAAAAATAGTGTTCTACTAAAAACAACAAATATAGCATAACGTCATCCGTTTCGGTCAAGAAATAGTCAAGAAAAGGTACAGGTTGTAACTAAGCCAACTAATGTCATAATGACGTAATAAAACAACTGCGCAAAATCTGATACTTTATATAACACGACATGCGTGTAAAGACATTTAAAGTCATTATATTTACCGTTGTGCAAGGACGAATGCAGTAAGTTAAATATTTATGATATTTTATAACAAAAAGACAGACATCTGTGAAACATTTATCTGTCTCCGGATATTGCTATTTCACTGTATGTACTTGTCTATTTTACTATTGATATCTATCAAAGTGCACTTCAGTGAATCTTCTTTAGAACGTAAAGCAATGATGATAACAATGACGAAAATTGTCCAATTAGCCGGAAAGATAAATATTATAAACGGTAAGATTTTTATCCACTTTTCTTATGCAATACACCAACACTGACATTGCTATTCTTTAATTTGATAGACGAATATTTGTCTTTGAATGTTTTAATATGGTGAACATTTGAACATAACACTCAGTCTGTATATGTATAGCCAACCTATAGAATCAAGTATATGCAACGTTTCATCAGACGAAGTGGTTAATTCTACTCAAACTATGTCACTCAAACAATGAATCTTCTTTTGTTTTGAATTTAAAGATTTGTTCTTAAAACACATAGTCTTATTCGTACTGCAATTTTAGAAATTAAAACAGGTTGATACCGTATAAGTCATTTTAATTACATTAACGAATGCGAATATTTACTTTTAAAATGATGTTATCTATTTTATACTTCATTGTTGTTTTGACAAATTGTATTATTCCAGTGAATAAAAAAGAGTAAAACATTGGAAATGTACATATATTTTTGTTTGAAATTTAAATGACTACAAACAGTGGAACTCTTATTTGAAAATTTGTCTTCTTTGACATTAAAGAATGCATTTTATCTAAACGAATGTTTAACTTAAATAATATTTTGCACTAAAAATGACAGCACTCATTTTACAAAAAAAAGTAGTGAGCTTTAAAAGATTGGTTAGCCATGTTAAAACACTTTAAATGTATTTTGATTTCATACACTTATTCATTCAAATATAAGATACTTAATATACTTTAAAATTGTATTTATATTTGTTTGATATATATAGTTCAACTTCTAATGCAATTAATCTTAAGTTCTGTTTTCGTATTTGACATTTGTAGGTGTCAGAAAAGCTTCCAGTATGCCGTTTATGACTGATTCTTATGTATGGTCAGCATTCCTGTCATTTTCGGCGGGGACTTTCTGCATGGGAACTGCATACAGTAATTCAAGGCATCCACAAGAGGAAGACATGTTTGAGGGCACTTCAACCGGGAAAGGAATATTCAACCCGACAAAAAATTAAAAACTTTTCTTTTCGACAATACTCAATAAGTTGAACTTATTGTTAGCCTACATTTGTTTAAACTTAAAAATAAAACAGTTTATTTGTGATTCCTTTCTTAATATTATTTTTACCGCAACGTATGTTATATGATATATATATATAACCAGTTTAAAAGGTTACAACATCACCAAAACATAAAAATAAAATGAACAAATTAATTCAGTGTCTGTCGTTTGTTTATGTGTTACATATTTGTTTTTCGGTCACTCTTCTTAACATAAATAAGGCCGTTAGTTTTCTCGTTTGAATGGTTTTACATTGTCATTTTGGGGCCTTTTATAGGTGACTATGCGGTATGGGCTTTTCTCATTGTTGAAGGCCGTACGGTGACTATAGCTGTTAATATCTGTGTCATTTTGGTCTCCTGTGGAGAGTTGTCTCATTGGCAATCATAACCCATCTTCTATTTATAAATGTAGCTATACATATTTCGGATAACAGATATCCTTCATCAGTATGATTACGTTGTAACATGAGTCACATCAAACTATTCTGATTATAAAACTATAACAATTTGGAATTATATCCAGTCAAACAGGTAAAACAGTTTTACCCGAACATCATATATAGACATGATAGAGACACTAGTACAATTAAAAAAAAATTAAAAAAACAAGACGCAAAGATTTACCTAAAATAAAAACAGTAATTTGCGAAATGAACTGGTACAACTCTAAAATTCCAAAATGACGACAGTTAAGATGTTACAACTGCGTGAAAATACATTCCCAAAAAGCAGGACTGACGGATCTAAACTGGTATAATATTTCAAATTTGACAATTATACTTTTCTAATCATTATCAAATTCCTATTTATTTGGTATGTTTAAATACATAGCCTCTGTTTTAATTACTTTACAATCGTAAAATTTGAAATGTTATACCAGCTTAGATCCGTCAGTGCTGTTTATATGGAATGTATTTTCACGCAGTTGTTGTAACATCTTAACTGTCGTCATTTAGAGTTGTGCCAGTTCCTATCGCAAATTACTATTCTTATTTTAGGTAAATCTTTGCGTCTTGTTTTGGAAAATTTTGAAATTGTATTAGCGTCTCTATATATGATGCTCGGGTAAAACTGTTTTACCTATTTTACTGTATAGAATTCAAGATTGTTATATATGATTCATTTCACATCATGATCATACTGATGAAGGATATCTGTTATCCGAAATATTTAAAGTTACATTTATTCATTTTATTGTTACTTTTTGACCCTATTAGACTTGTTTTATATTATATTTCGTAGTGTACTGTATCATATTTATATGATCCATCGCCTCGTAAGATTTATCGATGGCTATTATTCAGTCATTGTATATATGTTGTGTACAAGTTATTATTTTGTATAAATTATAATTTGTACAAAAAAATTGAACAAATTATAATTTGTATTTGACATTGTACAAATTATAATTTGTACAAAAAGTGCCTTTACAAATAACAATTTGTTCAAAATTCGATGAGAATTCACTTATAATTTGTACAATATTTTATTATGTATTTTGGTGAAAAAAACATTGATACACACTACAGAATTGTTAATAATTGACCACACAATTCACTTTATTTATCAAATACTAAAATAATTCTTTATCATTCGTTTGAGATGGCATCGGGAATTGCACAACGTCTTTTGACTTTCTCATTTTTACATTTAAAGGTACTGTACCCGCCTATGCATTTACATGAAAAAAACCTGACAACCTGATTTTAAAGGCCATTTAACTAGCGAAACTTGAAGCACGTTGAAACCGTTGCTGTGAATAAACATGAAGGACGCCTCCGGGTGCGGGAATTTCTCGCTACATTGAAGACCTGTTGGTGACCTTCTGCTGTTGTTTTTTTCTATGGTCGGGTTGTTGTCTCTTTGGCACATTCCCCATTTCCATTCTCAATTTTATGTATCTTTCAGAGCTTTAATTTAACTCTAAGACATAAATATCCTATTAAAATTTATACAGCTTTTCCGATTTAGTAACCAAAATCTCCAGATTCAACAATTACGCCTTAAATATATTGAGGACAGGGTTGGACACGATCATATGGATAATTACATTATCCCCCAACAAGTTATGCTAGTTACTGGTTGTTTTCGTGTTAAGATATAAGTGTTGGATCTATTGTCCATACAGTGCACTCTTCCTTGAAAGAATGCTCGGTGTTTCAATATCAGTCCTTTAACTATAAGTGTACACAGAATTGTTCTTTTGTGAATTATTCCCTTCTAGTTTCAGAACGTTTTGGAAAAATTTCTCCTTGTGTTCAACAATGCCATCCATGTTTACACTATAACATCAATTGAGTAAATGACTAAACATGTAAAGAGTGTAAATAATAAATAATATGATAAATAGCTGTGGCAACTAACCAAAGCAGTAAACCCAAAAGTAATAAGCCGTTGCAAAGTGTTTAAGAAGTCAGAGATAAATGTGAAAGTCAAAAGATGCAATTTCAGATGCCATTATTCATTCATCTGCCCAAACGAACGATAAAGAACACTTTTGTAGTTTGTACTGTATAGACATTTTATAACAATGGTGTGTATCAATGTTTTTTCCACTAAAATCCATATTATGAATCATTGTACAAGTCATAAGGGAATTTTGGTCAACTATTGTACAAATTGTAGTTTGTATAGTCACTTTTTGTACAAATTACGATTTGTACAAAGTCAAAATACTAATTATAATTTGTACAATTTTTTTGTACAAATAATAATTTGTACAAAATTATAACTTGTACACAACATATATATATTATCATAATTACTCACTCAGATAATTGCCTAAAAATTAGCATTTCAAAAATGCATAATTGTTTCATACACATTTGTTTTTGAAAAACAATCTACAATTACCCCTCCCCACTCCAAAAAAAAATAGCGTATAGTATATTTTAAATTGCCCCGAAATATAAAACAATCAATTGGAGAAAACAAACGAAAAAGGATGACATGCATTTCCTACTTCAGAAATGACACATAGCTCAAACGAACAAAAAAAAGCAAGTTTTAGCGGATGTCAAAGTTTTCAGTTTCCATGTAAATCGACCGCTATTACATGTATACCACGACTACATAATGTACATTTTGTTAAAAAGATATCGACTTAAACATGTATGATAAAGTTTCCAATGGTTATCAAAAAGCAGCAATCAATCAACCAAAGAAATCTACAACAATACTGATTTCAATCTATTTGGTTGACATAACTACAAGTGTCTAAGAAACTGTATATAATAACTACTGTCAGTGCTACGTAAAACTTAAGAAAACGATGGATTACAGTATCAATTACGAACGCATCCCAAATATTGAACTGACAAACGAACCTTGCCCAAACTATAGCGAGTATGATATACCATACGATTAACAATAACACATATGCTCGTTAAGTGAACACCTTTTTGTCTACCGAATAGTTGAGAGTACATCCCCTTATATAAGCGTAATTTATAAAGTCTGTTATAATATGTTTGATGTTGAGCCAATATCTCATAGAATTCATATTCAAATAGTTTGAACAAATTTTATCTAGGAGGAAGAGGATATTTATCAGTTTAACGTAATAATTGTTCCAAAAAAATAAAAGAAGTAGGTATAATAAGAATAACTAGTTATATCTCAGAATGCAAAAAACAAATAAAATAAAACAAGGAGATATTCACTAGTTGTCGAGTGCCAGTGCTTGTATTCGAGATAACAAACGCCGATTTCCGTTTTATTTTGTATTTAATGAACATCAATGACTAACTATGTGAATATTGCCGTTTTTTTGGATACAGGTGGTTTAGTAAATGGAGAATAATAATTTTGATAATTACACTTTAACGCAATTTTAAGCATATCTATTATGTAAATCAAATACCATGAATGCAATTTGGAGTAGCCGTTTAAATCAGAATATCAACTTTCACTAAAATCATACCGCTAAAAATGTTATTCAAAAATTGTGATTTTTGGTACAGCCTTAAACAATTAATGAAACACATACATAATCAGAACATCTATCACAATTGAATGGATAAAAACAATGTAGCCAACTGGAAGGTTATACCATTATTTTATTTGAATAAATTTGGCAAAAACTTCTTTATCTTTCATATGAACATTGATAGTATAAACCCCATTCTTGGTTTAAATAAGATGCAGTTGCTTATTGTGACTGAGAACCAAGCTAGCTGAAAAAATTGGAGTGCATCTAGGACAGTTAGATCACCCCTAGTTTTTTATGGGGTTCGTGTTGTTTATTCTTTAGTTTTCTATGTTGTGTCATGTGTACTATTGTTTGTCTGTTTGTCTTTTTCATTTTTAGCCATGGCGTTGTCAGTTTATTTTGAATTTATGAGTTTGACTGTCCCTTTGGTATCTTTCGTCCCTCTTTTGGACTGAACTCTGTTTTACTCCCCGCACATGCAATCTTTTTCATTAGGACCCTTTTGCGGTATTGAACTTTAAGATTCTGAATGATACCTTGGTCACAGGGTTGTATCTTACTGGTTGTATTAGGTGGCAGGAAAACCAGCTTAAGGCGAAGTGTACGTAATTGAACGCCTCTAGCGGAATACGGGATTAAAAACGTTCGTCGTTAATTACGCAAGTTATCTCCCTTACTCCAAGAAAAGACACACGAAAGAGAAACTACTTTTTGTGATCTTTTTTGAATCCAACAAGCACACCTGTGCTGTCGGAAAACCTCATAGAAATTATCTGAATTACTCCAGTTAGAAATCAAAGCATTCAAAACGTTGATCTGTGTGCAGCCTGACTTTAAAACACTGTTTTCTTTGTTTGAGACGCGTAGGAGAAGGCATCTCGTTTTTATGATATCAACAGAAAGTAAAAACGCCTCACAACAAAGTTATAAACAAATAAACACATCAACATGTAACAAACCTACTTCTATTGATATTAAATTAATTAAAGCGAAACCTGAATTGTCGAACAGTATCAATATCGTTTTAAAAAGCCGTATTCTTGAACGAAAAACACACAGTACTCAACTTAAATTTTATTATAAGTGACAAATAATTAATGAAGGACGTGTGAATTTAATTGTTGAATTAAAAAAAAAAAACATTGATATGTTAATATTTTGCGCAATTGGAAATTTTAGGACATGATTTATATCCATATAAAGAATAAGACGATACCGAGAGAATAATTTGATCACTAGTGTAACACTTACAAGTTGGAAGAACAAAGACGGAAAAAAAGAAAAAAAAAATGAGGCCTAAAAAAATAGACAGTTACTTAAAAGTTGTCTCACTCTAACATTTATCTTAGAATAATTTAAAATTAAGTCATTCAACTCCCAGTTTTCAACTTTTTATACATGTGCAGAAAATGTTCCTTCATCCAAGCATATCTTGGATGTGCAGGATGACGCGGGTATGTTAATGCTGTATTTTCGAAAAAATGAAAAAATGATACTTAAATTTCGACTTTTAATAAAAAGACTTTTTGACTCATTTATAGTGTAATTTGTTATATTTTTTAGTTTTGCTAGTAAGTTGACAATATAAATTTTCGTTTTCAAAAATAACATTCTCAAATTATCACGTGGTTATCACGTGACACTCAAAATCTATTTATAAACGTGAAAACAGTAAACTCAAAAGTGCTAGCGTGTAGACAGTCTTGTTTTTCTAAATATTGTTATCTGTGGATAGCTTATATACCAAAGTATTAGAAAAGTGCTACTCGCCTCCTTTGAATAAAAAGATTAAATACATAAACGGAGATTTTCGACTGAATTGTGCCAAAAATACTTTGACCTTCAGATATTACAACGTCTAACACTTAAACGGTATTAACAACATGAACCGAGTAGCAGTTTTCGAAAAATATTAATATTCAGCTTTCTGTACGTTAACTTGACCCAAAAATTCATCATTTCTACACGCTAGCACTTTTGAGTCAAAGTTAACGTGTTCTACAATTTTTTGTGTCAGACATTGTTTACAAACGCACAAGTGACTTTCAAAGGGAAGTAATTCTGTAAACAGAAATAAAAATTTCAGTCATCGGGAAATTATTGCTGATCTTTATTTAAATGTACTTTTTGTTGCATCTTCTCCATAACCAAATATTTAATAAAGGAAACAAACTATTTAAATATATATATATTACTCGGAGAATAGATTAGAATGATTATAATTACACATCGGCTTGGGGTATGAAGCCCCTTTTCTTTCTGTTTGGTATTTTTTGGCAAAAAAATTATGTATTGAATTTTTCTACGGACACTGTAGCTTTATCTACCAATAAAAAATGACCTCCGTGTATTCGCACAACAGTGTGGGAAGTGTCGTTAAACACCATTCAATCAATCAGATAGCTCTTTGCATTCTATTTTGTCAGGTGAGGTGCCTCTCATGTTTGGGTTTTGCCACTTGTAACAGTGTAAACTTTTAGAGTGTACAATAAAATCATGAATCTTGCTCATTCTTCATAAATCATACAGACCCATACACTGTACATTATTCAGTCGTTGGTCATAGTGGCAATCACACCATATATAAATGACAGCTTGAAATATATATTCAATGTCCTGCTTTTTCTCTCTCTCAATAAATTTAATTACCACATGCTGATAGAAAACATACTTTAAGAAAAATAGATGATGATTTCATAACAAAAAAACTTATGGTGCCATGGTCAGTAAGTATGGGACTATTAAATCAATTTATACCAAATATGATAGTGCAAGAGCTAATGGAAATTTAATTATATTTTAAATACTGCAACATTTTTTTCACACATACCCTTTATACACCATGTACACATTCAATGAATATTCTGTGTCTCATTCAAGCATACTTAAAACTCCAAAATATGTATTTATTCTATGTATGTATATAAGTACCATTATCTCTGTAACTTATAAATTTGCAGAATATTTTCTTTTACAGCTAATTTCCTAAAGCTTGTAGAATAAAACTTTGGTTGACTTGCTTGTCTTGTTTGTATAAATATATACCCAGGCTTAAAGCTTAAAGCACTTAAGATTGTCATCTTCAAACAATAAATATAGGCAAACTTAAACCTGTAAATATTATAGTGAAATTCAATTGGATGTTATCTAAATTATTATTGTACAATATACAAACAAAGCAAGCAAGGTAACCTAAGTCTTGCTCTACATGCTTTAGGAAATTAGCTGTTATCTCTTTTTAAGGTACAGGAAACAGAAATATAGGTATATATAGGGTGTAAAGTTTATTTAAAGAATATATAATAATAATTTTGCAGGGTAAAGAAAAGATGCTATTTGAATAAAAATAATAGAGAAAAATTCTCATAGCAACTAATTGACAACCCCCTCACCCCCCCCAGTTCAGATCCCAATTAATGAATCTGTGGCCTAAATCTGTATAAATTAGAAAAATCATGAACTTGGACAACTGTTTTGATTATCTATATTTTATTAATATCAATATAATATATTATCTTTTATAATTGCAATGATAACCATCAATGAGGTGTTTATTTTTAAGGATAAAACAGCATAAAACTAGCAGACATAAGTTTAAATCATGTTGAACTGAATAAGAAAAGTTATTATAATATTTATCATCAGTTAAAGCTTCATGTAATTAGATAATTGAATTAATATTGATAATTGCTCCTCAATAAGCATTATTTGGTACTTTCTGAAAAGGGTGTGTGAATGTTTTTGTAAGGGAATATATATATATGATCAGTGTCTGAAAACCTTAAAGTTTTTCATTTAACCCAAGTAATTTAAAATATACATTCACTGATTGATTGATTTGAAATTGTGTATTAAATGCAGCTAACATGACTTATTTTACTTCATGTGGTATGTTTTTCAATGTGTCACAACTTACCATCATAACCAAATAACTTAGATTTTTTTTGTTTTTGTTATAAAACATGTTTCACAATCATTGAAATTAGGGAATGAGTGTTCCTATTGATGAATCTATATGCTAATTTGTATGTGAAAACATTTCATCATTCCTAACACTTTTGCTTTTGTTTCACATTATTATTAATAAACACTATTAATGATTTTGATTTTAATATTCCATGGAGCACAGCTAAATATAATTTATCCACTGAATGAAATCTCAATTTGTACACAGTGACACATTTATGAAGTAAAAGTTCTGTGAAACATCCTCTCCTCAGTGATCATAATTAGGACACAATATCACATATGTATTCCACTTTCTTATAAATTTTTCCTTTGTTTGATCATGAACTAACACATGTTCCAGAATCATTGCAGTTAGTTATTCATTCATTTCAATATATTTCCTTTTCCTGAACCTGCTTTTTCATACAGTAAATTTTTTCTCACTTTTTTTTAATACAGTCAATTAACTTCTAATTTGTATTCCTTTTAGCACAGTTAAAACAGTCTTGATTCCATTAATTTTGTCACACATATGTATAAGTAAAGAGTTGTCTTTTCAGAAAAATGAATTTTCTCTTTATATCTCATGTACAGGAATCTGATATGAAAATAATATCCTTGTTTGGGTATCATTTGTTGATCTTCCTTAGAATGAAAAGTGCAGTCCTTGTGTCTTATTCATTTTATCAATTGTGCTATTGTATTGGAAGTAGCCATTGTTTCTCCTTCATCTTAAAAACCTGCAAAAAAAATGATATTATTATACACAATATAATTAATTTATAAGCCCCATTGCTATATATATGCATAATATCTATTACTTCAATCATTGAACTTGATTTATATAATAATATGCTCTTAATGTGCCCTGTTATTAATATTTTGAACATAACAATCATCTTATTTATATTCTTAATCACTTATTCTGATACAAAAAGAGAACTTCAATATAATCAAATTTTAGTAAGCTTAATAGCTATAGCCCTTAGTATCAGCAGTGGTTGGTAAAACTAATAGTAAACTTACATGTTTGTAATAAAATAATTGCCATGCTTGTTTACTTTCTTAACACATAAATATTATAGACAGAGTAATCTAAACTCATAAGCAATTAATCTTAAAATAGCTTTCATGTGACTAAAAAATATTAAAGTGTCAGTAACAATAATATAATATTTGAATGCTTACATCAAAATGCAGACTTCCTACATGTCAACTGACTTGGAAGCAGTAAAAAAAACAGTGAATACAAATTCTGCAAAAGACAAATATAAAATTGCATAGTCAAAACTTTAAAGCAATAAACACACCAAAAGTTTTTTGTTAAACATGTAGGAAATAGGCAATAAAGGAGATACTTAAAAAAAACTGTTAGGTATTTAATCTGTATGATATTGAAATATTTACATCAATGTAGATTGACACCTTTTAAAGTCACTTATTTGGATTAGCAAATCCTACAAGTAATCAATAGTCTTTATGTCAATTGAATGAAAGTGGTGATCAATTTAAAATTTTCATGTCTATTACTAAAAATTAAATTGGATAATATATTAACTGAGATGAGCAAATTCTCTCATTTTGTAAAATCTCAGTAGCCTGATAACTGAAATATAACTTTAATAATAGTACATTTTATTTGTTTGAACATGCATTTATAAATTCTGGTATTTTTTATAAACTTAGAAATGACAATGGATATATAAATACTATTTGTGAAACAAATCCATGTTTTATTTTAATAAAATTTATGCTTAAATCACAATGAAAAAAAATAATTCTGAATTGAAACAATGTCATTCTCTGTTTAAAATGTAAAAACACCAACACTGTTCATTTGCGTAGGTGGTGTATAAAAGTATAAACAAAAAATGACTAAGCTTAAGGATAGGTAGACTGGGTATGATAATATAGGGGTTGCACCCCTTAATTTACTACCAAAGTAAAAATGAATAGTTTTAATTTATTGCATACACTAAACCAAGGGGAAATTAAGGGGGGGGGGGGGGTTGTAATTATTATGTAACAGTTAGCTTGGGGAAAATCAAGTCTAATAAAACTAATATTAAAACAATCTTTCTCCGAGCATTGTTTCCATTTAGCTAACTTTATTGATTCGTTGATTGATTCATAGGTCAACGGTTTTCGTCGTCGGTTATCCAAATAAATGACGAATTATAAATGTTTTGATTCACTTCAACAAATTCAATAAGAAGAAATGGGTACCGGTGATAAAGAGTTACAATTTACAACGTATTTACCTCAAAATGTATGCTAAATCCACCTTTCCATTGTGATTTCCATGTGCCGACTTCTGTGACAAGGTGCTCAACAGCTGATAATAATGACTGTGACGTGACAAGCTAAACATTGACGTTGATGAATCTTAGTTTTGGCGATTTTCTTACTTAAAACTGTAAGTGTTCAAGGGAACAATGATCATGTATGAAGATATTGTTAATGTCGCAATGCCGTTGTCGAAAAACAACAAGTTGATAAATCTTTGACCTCGGTGAAGCCAAAAAATCACCACTCTATAGCAAATTCTCCCAACGTCCGATTTAGCCAATCAAAATTCGTATAGTTTCGAAAATGACGTAATAGATGAGATTTCGATGCAATCACCAAAAATTGTAAAAAATTATTTGAAACCGCATTAACCTACCCGCGGAAGGTCATTCTTAGAATATGAGCCTGAGGCTCGAAAGTAATAAATTAGCTTAACTTCTCTATGAGGGGTGAAGCTTACATGAAATATCTCTGTTTAAAGAAACAAACTATAACCATCAGACCATAGCTGGCCAGTGACCTTGACCCTAGTATATAATCACCTGTTCCATAATAACTTGTCATAATTTAAAGCAAGTTTGTGTCAACCAAATATAAAACCCATTGGAAAAAGGGTGGGTCTGACTGATAATCCCTAGGGTGGGAATTAATTACTTTCGAGCCTCAGGCTCATATTCTAAGAATGACCTTCATCCTGCACATCCAAGATATGCTTGGACGAAGGAACATTCTTATTCATATTTCGCCTTCGGTCTCAAGTAATAAATTAGCTTGTTTAAAGTGTAGACACAAACTAAAAACAATTTTTATAAATGCCAACATTTAATAAAGCATAGAAATCACAAGATCATCCAGTAACTACAACTGAAGAAAAGTGTTTTAGTACTGATATTATTCACTTTCCCTTTTATAGAACTTATAAAAAGTTTAACCATATGTCCAGACTAAGCTGTTGCCATAATGTCTTTAATAGAACATCCTGAAGCTAAATGAACTTATGAAGAGGTTCCTCTAAACATTCTAAATGAGTAAACCTTAAAACCTCGGCTAAAATTAGAACTCTTTCTAACTATCTAAACTTTACGAAAAGACTTAGATGAATTCTCTCACATATTTTGTACACAAAACATGATAAATCATTGTCTTAACAACACAAAGTTTTGGTTTATCAAAACCCTTGATCACCTCATTAGGTAGACTAACTAACAGATCTAGTATTTTTCAAAAACTCATGTATATGAAAAAATAAAGTACCATGTCTCTGAATGAAAGACACAGAATGTAAATCTACAGCTGATAAAGATTGTACTTTGGCAGTTGTAGTCAAGGCAAGTAAAGACGCAAGTATAAAAGACAGTCTTCAATGTTAAATCCTCTAATGAATATAAAGAACTTAAAAAGATAGCACTAAATTCATCTCCACAGTGAAAGAGTATCTAACTCTTCAATTGCAGATTCAGGCTTAAGCAACCTTTCACATATGCATGTAGTAAACAAACAAATTTAGTAACATCTACTTCTTAAAATATCAAGTCTGTTTCAAAATATAAAACAAGTAAAATTCACATTAAACATGCTGAATATGAAAAGCTTGTGTTTTACAAAAAAATTCAATAATCAATAACATCCTTTTTAGATGGTGATAAGGAATTGGTTCTCTTTGAACACACCAAATAATGAAATTTCTCAAAAAATATTGATAATGCTTGATCATAGATGCATGATCTCCAAGATGAAGTGTAAATATATTTTACAAATGATTCTGAAATCTCCTGTTTATATTAAAGTGATTTCTGAATATAATACACACGTTTTTACCCTACTGCACAATCAATCCTTCAGGTGTTGGTTCACTTATATTTTTTACAATACACAGTTAAATCAAATCTCTTCCTGACGGAAAGGCATTCTTCAGTATGTAACATTGTTACTAACTTTTATGTTTAGCAGAACTTTTTACTGTCAAATAAATTAAAATTGGTCTTAGCAAAGAAAACCAACTCTGAGCAGACCAAAAGGAATAATCAAAAGAGCCTTCTGAACTTTATCACTAATAATTTTCTTTATAATTATCCCCAACAATGAAAAAGATGGGAAAATATAAGGTCTTAAATCTGACCATGAAAAGTACAAACATCTCTGAAAGTAGCTTGTTGGTCAAAAGACAACGAATCAATTATCTACAGATTTGAAAATGAAAACGTGATAACAACAAAACAAATAATATATATATTATATCTTCTTTCAATTGCCATCCTGTTTAATCTGTAAATTTTTTAGACATATGATAAGCATCAAAATTTTCTTACCAGGAATATAAAGAGCTGTGATAAAAATGTTCTTCTTGAACACCAAGCCCAAATAATGAAATATTTGTAGTAAGCATGTTTTAAAAGTGACAAAGAGGTTATACCTCCTATTGCATAATAAATGCTACTGAAATTGTATTTTCTGATTGTATAACTCTCTGTGACTAAAAATTTCTCTCCAAAAGAAAAATATAGCCAACAATTCTAAGAAATCTATATGAAATGAGCGCATGTTCTTAAAGAACCTCCATCTACCAACAGAACAATTTTCTTCGAATTTGGATCCCAAATCCTTCTAATGAGACATCTGGTCCAATCCAAAAACTTATTTGGATGGGTCTAAAAATCAATTCTTAATTTCTGATTTAAATTGTTAAAAATTTCACCTATAGATTGATGATAATAAACACTGTAACAACTATACAGTGTTTCAACATTATTTCTCGCCATGTTTCTGCAACATTCCCACAGATACTGCATTAAAAGCATGTGCCACAAGACCAATATATGATGAAAATCATCTAAAATACAGTTACACAATTCTATTTAAAAAGAATTTCCCAAGGGAGATAATTTTACCATTTCTCATCTGTCAGAAAAAACTTAAATAGCTCAGTATCAATAATGAGACAAAGGAAAACAATGTGCTTCCAAGGAATGAGTATCAACTTCTCAAAATTTATTCCGAAGCACAGCTTATCAAGCATTTGCACCACTTCTTCTGTATTCACAATACAACCATCTAAATTCTGATCCATAATAAAAGAATCATCAATGTATAAACTATAGCATGTATATACTTCAAGTGACATTATTTCATAAAAATACATAGACAGGTTTTAAAACCTTAGTAAAAACTCTTGATGCAGAAGCCAATTCAAAACAAAGAACTTAAAAATCATATCAATGTCCTTTCCACATGAATCAGGAAATTGTTATATAATCATAAATGATACTTAAATATGCATCTGTGAGATCTATAGATGTTAGCTCTCTCTCCCTCTATATATATATAGATAATCATCCCTAAGAATTACATCTAAACAAAAGATAAATGGTCCTGCTCCAAATGCTGATTAGCCACAAGCTAAGTTTGTTTGAATTTTTCAAATAGGTAACAGGCCTTGAAGACCCATCTTTCTTAGGAACTAAGAAAATATAGGAAATAAACTGATTTTCCAATGAATGATCAACCTCTTAAATAGCTCCCTTAAGCTATAAATTTTTTGGACTTCTGAAATTATTTCATCCTTATGAAAGGTGAAATATATTTTATTCAAATATGTGGTACATCATTAAAAATAATTTTATAACCATTTCTTATTAAATCTAATATCAATAGATCATTAGTAACATTTTCCAAATCATAATATTTAAGTTATCGACTGTATATAGCAACTGGTTGAGAAATGTGACCTCTTTGAGATTCTCTGTTCCCTTTTGGGAAACCTCTCCCTCTCAATGAAGGGAATTGCCTACTAGTATACGCCCTGTTGACCAACAGAGCCTCTGCAGTTAAAAGACTGATATTGCCTTTCCCATAACAGCTGGGAGTAAAATAATTGCTAGACCTGGAACCTCTTCCAAGGAATCTAGAATTTGCTTTAGAATCTTTGTATAATCACCAAGTTTGCTTCATGCAATCATAACTAAAAACGTGATAAATCAACTATCACATCAGAATTACAAATAAGTTTTAACATCTAGATATTTCTGAGCATCTCCTATGCGTTTAAATAGAAACCCATGGTCAAACAAACAAATAGAATTTTAGAATAAAATCCTCAACAATAGGGGTGATGATCAACCCCTTAATAAAGTATCTCTGGGTTTCCTGCATCTTTGAAACCACATAGTGGGCCTGTCTAGGCAGTGCCATTTCAATCTTGTTATTTTTCCTAGACACACTAGGATTCTCAAAGTTCTCAGGGTGATAGTATTACTCCTCTATGAACTTGATATTTTCCTCATTTGATATTTACTGACATGGTAGTATTATTAACAGTCACAGAAAGTCCAGAAGAAAACTTAGACACAGTTTTCTGCCTTTTTAAACAATTTTGGGATTTTCCAAGCAAAATCATGATTAAACTGTTCAACAAACAGGATGAGATAATGGACCATTAATCTCACTAAGAGAAGCCTTAAAGGCTTCTGAAAACCTTAATGCAGGATCAAAAGATGTATCAAAATTCAGTTCCGGCTGGACTATCATCAGCCATGGCACAAACTCCAAAAGGAGGTACATGAACAGTATCATTACAGTAGTTCAGATCAAAATTAGAACTAAATCTTCATTAAAGTAAGCCTCTAATGGCAAAATTCGAATAAAGCAGCAGGTTTCTCTACAAACTCTGCTTGAGTTGAAGGCAGAGAAACTATCTCAAACCTCATGATTCATACATGTTCTATACTACATTAATAATAATGAGTCAATGCATCAATATGTATACATGCCTATCTTAAATCTCAACAGCACTATCTTGAGAAAAATTCACAAATCAAGGAGATTTTGAAGCTATACAAGTAGCACTAGATTTTAAAAACTTACTTTTGACTGGTTCTGTTGCTTTGTCAATTATTTCCAATTGCAATGCCATTATGATCTTTTTATAAAACTACTAGGTTTTATATCTGTTTAAGAAGAGGATTTATTCAAAATACCTCTTGTTTTCCTATTAAATTTTTCATCTTTAATTTCTAAAACAACTCAGAGGTGATGAAAATCTTAGCCATAACCCTTGTAAGTGTAAACATAATTCTAAACATCTTGCAAAAGCAATACATTTGCATAATCAAATTCAGCCATTGTAATAAAATAATGTGTACCTGTGCAGGTAAAACACGTGTAAATTCTGAAGAGTACTCACGACCTTCAGGTGAATAGAAATACTTTTAAATATCTACCTGTTTAACAAACAGGAGTATGAATTAAATAACAAATGTGCTGTACATCGTACTAAGGCAAAAACTTAATGAATATATAAAATTGTCATACTACGTAGACAATAAAATTTTAAATTAATTTCCATCGACACTTGTCATACATCGTAGACAAGAAATTTTTAAATTCATTTCCATCAACACTTGTCATACATCGTAGACAATTGAGGAATTATTATTTCTAATTAACAAAATAACATTAGAACTTGTCGTACATCGTAGACAAGTTAAATGTAACTTTAGTAACTTTCCCCTAAATCTTAGATAAAAATAAAATAACTAAAAAGAATTCAAGTGAAGTGTTCACTTCACACCCTCTAGAAAAATAATGCCAAGTTATTATGGAACAGGTGCTTATATACTAGGGTCAAGGTCACTGGCCAGCTATGGTCTGATGGTTATAGTTTGTTTCTTTAAACAGAGATATTACATGTAAGCTTCACCCCTCATAGAGAAGTTAAGCTAATTTATTACTTGAGACCGAAGGCAAAATATGAATAAGAATAAACAGGTGTCTTCTATTCCGTTCGCAATTTATTGGAAAACTAAATCTAAATTCAGAACCAAATTGAAATTGAAAGTACACATGTAAGATAACAATTTAACATGTCAATTCTTCTTTATCAAATTCCGATTTCGAAGAGACATAAAGCGAATTCTGTTTTCTTTTATTGTGCCTGTTATTATGAATGAATGAAACATTAAGGTTAATTAAAAGAGGTCAGGAAAGTTAGTGAAACTTGTAACTGCAATTTTAAATATTCAGTTGAGTGAGAGGTGAAATGAGTTCAGACTATTACATTTCGATAGCAATTGAAAGATAATTTTTAAAATTTAACAAAAGTCTACTGCAAGGGATGTTTAACGACCTCTGTCTGTGATTATCCATGAGGGTATCGCACTCGGTCAGCTCTATGATTTCACCTAGTTCATGATAATACAAGAATTGAGAAGCCTGTGGTTTACTAGTATAATAATATAGGACTTTGGAGTTTAATTACATTAACATTCAACGTTTTTCATCGAATATTTCTTTTTTACTATCAATGTTGACCCCCCCCCCCAAAAAAAAAAAAAAAAAAAACAAAAACAAACCAAAACGATATAAAACGTTGAATGTAAATGATATGAAAATCCAAAATACTATATTATAGGACTAGTGGTTTACTGGTTTTTATTCACTTTGGTTTATTTCTGTCACTTCACAACATGGTTTCTGTTTTTGTAAACTCTTTTTTTATATGAGGCCGTTGATTTTGTCGGCTGAGTCTTTTATGAACTACACATTGTGTTTTTCCTTCAATTGTTGAAAACATGGTTGTTTATAGTGTTTGCTGACATCGACTAGATTTAACCAGTGGCGGTTACTTGTTTCATTGGAAGTCATACCCCATCTCCTTATTTATTTTTTATGTTATATAAATAGGGAAGTTATGCATTTGCATTATACGTAGCAAATATGCGTACGACACTACGCTAGGTAAACCCGTGTAGCAATACATAATGAATAATCGCCGTGCATTACACTGAGTAAATTTTTATTAGGTAATTTTTTTCCATATTTAAAGCATCGAACATGATACATTCTCATAAGATCGTCTTTGGTACATTCTTATATCATTAATTTTACACAAGTTAATTAAAAGCATTACACTATATACATTGCTAAAGCATTTCCCTATACACAATGTTATTGTATAACAGTACTGGGTATGTTCCTGTCGTAATTGTACTAAGTACGTCAATTTCAAAAGTATTATATTAGGTGTATGTTTTCATCTTGAATATGTATGAAATATGATTATATCTGCGACGGGAAGATATACTCTGATCTTTATATTTTGTTAAAATGTATTTACATGTATTTAGTAAGTCCTTCTTTTAACCTCATTACGGCCTTAAAAGTTTTAAAGATTAAATGAAATCAACATGTTTTAAATTTCAAGCGACCGAAGCGCTTTTCTGGATTTACCTTGATATAGATCTAGAACACTAAAGGCCGAATATTTGAAAGCCAGGGATGTATGAGAACCGATCGGAAATAGTTGAAGAGCCATATTTATTGTTAAAATCCGTGTATGTGGATTTTTATAAAATAATTCATGGAACTAACAAATATTGTCTTATGTAACTGAAACTCCATTCGGCAAACATTACATCATTCTTTATCATTTAGTCAAAGAAAAGGGAAAGTGATCGAGTCGGAAATTTTGTAAAAAAAATTATTTTTTGCAGAGTTACGTCACGAGCATGTGTGTGAACATGACTAATGAAATAGGTTTATAATGTAGAATATATTGTGTGCAAATTCTCAGAATAACATTATGCAATAAAAAAAGAAAAAAAAGATGAAAATATGCAGAAAATAGGTCTACTTTTTAAATACAAACATGCAGGAGAAAGGAGGAAAACGAGGTGTATACCCGATCCTAATATTAAAACTGATCAATTAATTCTGACAACACTGTGTTAACCAGGACAAATTCAAACTCGATATTTGATTCATATTTTTTTTTACAATCCATGCAAGCATTAAAAAAGGTGTGGAAACCACTTTAATATAGAAAAGAATAAAGTCTACGGTAACTTTCTTTCATTTGCGGTAAATTTAATTACAAACTTGCATTTTTTGACGACAGAAATATCCTTTGAGTATAGTTAGTTTATTTTCTTATCAATTTACAACGCTAGATCATTTGTAATACATAGGGAGATGGGTAATACACACGCACGATATTGCTACTACATTGTACGGTATAATAGAGTTAGGACGTGGTAGTTGTGGCGACGTTACTGTAGACAATGACGTCTCCAAATAATTTTGATGTTCCGGCCAAAAAAACAAACTTCAACAAAGAGTAGCGTAAAAACTAGCACGGTTGCTGTGGTCTTTCTCTGCAACAATGGATTCGTCTTTCATTTTTGAATCGTATATCAATTTAAAAAAAAAATTTGTTGACCAACAAAATAGAAAATCCTAATAATGTAAAAATATCTGCTAATTTTGATGATTTTCCTTTGTATTTTTGGCGTATCATGCTATTAATTTCAACGGCTCGTATCTCAAAAACGAAAACGTTTACCCCCCTTTTTCATTTTATTTTCTGGTGTAATTTTACAAGCAGAATTCATATGTGAAAGTCAAAAAAAATTTGTTGTGTAGTTTAATTACGTACACTTCGCCTTATTACTTTTGAAGCCTTTATCGTGCGGATGAGCAGGGCAGTTGTCAATTATCATTACTACTTTACGTTGCTGCCGTAAGAAATATCTTGTCAAGCTTGTTTACTCAGTTGGTAAAGATTTCAGATGTCATCTATGCTTATTTTTATTTGCCTCATACTGTGTTTGTAGCGTTTTGACATTCTTAAAGCACCTTGGGTTTACTGATTTACTAATGACTAGTATATCGACTTTCTCGGAACCTCTTGTACACACCATAACAATTAGTCTCTCTTTACTTCTTTTACCACCACGGCAACCTATAACTTTGAACTCCAAAGTTTTTTTCTGGCATCTGGTGTAAACTCTGCAATTATGCCTTTCAGTTCTGGTACCCAATCGTTCATAGCATAACTGTTAACATCAACAAATTTTGCCTCTCCACACATTGTTATGGCCCCGCAACGAAGTTGTCGGTGCTATATAGTTTAACCCTAGTCCGTCATTCCGATATTCCGTCATTCCGTCATTCCGCAACAAACTATTATACGAGTATATGAGTTTTTTTCTAAATGCCTTCAGATATTGGGCTAATTTTTGGTATGTGAGTTAACCATGATGAGTTACAGACCAAGTTTAAGTTTCGGTCCGCTCCACTAATTTTTGCCGAAATTACGGGCTTTGGACTTTGAGAGATTGTTGAAAATCACAGTTATACAGACTTATTTTTATACGCTTTCAGATATTGGGCTGGTTTTTGGTATGTGAGTTAACCATGATGAGTTATGGGTCAAGCTAAAGTTTTGTTCCGCTCCGTTTTTTTTTCGCTGACATTACGGGCTGTTACTGTTACGGGATTTTTTCTCTATTCCCCTCCAGATTTTGAGCTGATTTTTGAGATATGAGACTATTATCATGTTTGTGTCCACATGTGTTTATATTGAAATTGCAGATTATTCAATTATTTGGAACGGGGCCATTCGTGTCGCTTTGACACATCTAGTTTTAAGTGTGATGTTGTGGCGATTTTTAAAACTAGCAAGCCAACCATTGCTGCATTAAAATTATGGGTGGTCTAATCTTTTTGCAAATTTCTCTGCTGTTGTAGTTAGCATTGGACCTTAGATAGGTTAGTTCTGATCTCTTACACTAGTAAACCATTTGAGTAAGGCGTGTTCAACATTTTCATAAGTTGCAGTTCATTTACGTTTTCTTTCAGGGGCAAAACTACTGTGTTGGTAAGCTTCTTTAGTTTAATAGCATTTTTTATCCAAGTGTATAGTGTATTTGAAGGAACACCAAAACTGCTTGCAATTTCTGACTTTGGTTTTGATGCCCTTTCGACTTCTAGTATGACTTTGTATTTATCTACCTATTGATTTGACATTGAGTTTTTTTCAAAGCCGATCTAGCTATCCCCCAGGATGGCCCAATGCCTTCACAAGATTGTTCAGCTAACATCGCGTACTGTAAGAATGAACTATTCTGGACATACAACCCCTTTTAAAGCAAAGTAGATATATTTTCATAACTAATCTTTAAAGAATGTGAATAGTTTTTATTGATTAAAAAGACCGACTCATAATCATTAATAAACTATTTTAATTAGTGTTGTCAACGGTTAACCGGTTAACCGGTTAACCGTTCGAACGACCGAATACCGAATACCAAAAATGCTAACCGGTTAACCGGACTTTTTTTTCAATTTTAATAGATTTAATATAAATTTGTATTGAAATCATTAAATATTTATGTTGTCTTTTAAAATTATCGTCGTGGTAATTAATTTGACAGATCAATTGTCCAATATTAATATTGATTACTATTGTTAATCCAAAAATATAAAATTAATTAGAACTTGTCTCTCACCTCGGGGTAAGATATTAAGGAAACATAATTAGTTACATGTTTTTTTAACAGTAACTTTAAATCAGTAATACGATTAAATTTTACTATTAGCTTCATTATTCATTTTTTTATCTAATATTGTGTAGACCTACATCTGAATGTGCAATCTCCGTTGTGCAAATCTTTGTCATATTTTAAACGAAAAACTAACTCAAAATCTAAAAAAAAAACCAACAACTTGCATGTAATCAGTATATCACGCTATTTTTCCATCATAAGCATTAAAATTGATAACCTATGGAATTAATTTCATATTTACATGTTAATAATAATTCCCTGTTGTTGATGGTGACTGCTAGACGTGTGAAATAAACTTAAACATTTATGACGTCATGATAAGCAATAAGATGGTTTTCTTTGCGTCCAACATATACATATATATACTAGATGGATGGATAAATCAATTAAAATCAAAATACTTTACATTATTTATTTTCGGAAACAACAAGTGAAAATGAAACACTCATCGGTATCAGACATATTCAAATCTACGAGATCAAGATTTTTTTAATTTTTTAAATCTGAAGTTAGTACATACTCCATAGTTGATACTGTGAATATGATTAAAATCAAACTTCGACAGGAATCTTCACAGACAAGCCTTATAATACCAAAGGACAAACTTCAATTCATGGTATTATAAAAACGTAAATGTATGACTTATATCTATGTGTAGGGTACTATTGAAAAGACTTTCAAACATCGACTTAAACTTCTGGTTAACCGGTTAATCGGTCGAACGATTATCCGAGTAACCGGTTAGGCAAAAGTGTACGATTTAACAACACTAATTTTAATCCTTTTAATTATTGTTTTTATTATAACGGTTAATTTTATTTCACTCAGGTTGGGTCATTTAATTTCGTTTCGTTTTCATACGAGATGAAATATGTTTAGAACATAAAAGGTCCGCTTGGACGATCAACAAATGTGTTGATTAGCGGTCACCATAAACATGTCATTTTAACTGTTATGCAAACGAGTATTTTAACACAGCTTTAATTACTTATGGAAATGATCATGTTAAACAAAACAAAAACAAAAACATCCATTTTATTTTTAAGGATTTACTTATTACGATATTTTTTACTTTTGAACTTCGAGACATCGGAGTCAATGTACATCAATTACATAATAAAGTGCAAAAATGCTAAGTTTTGGTTGATATGTTAACATATTTTTGTTATACAAGTCAGTTTGAGGTATCAAAACTACTGACATTTTGTTGTGAGACAATATTTAAAAAAAAAAGAGAACATGCTTGCACTTGCAGAGAACAGCTTTTAGTCATTGTGTTCCAATATTGCTGCCATTTGTATTAAACAATACATGTGCAATACATACTGACAAAATGATTTTGTTGTATGAGTCAGCCTCAGGTATCAAAACTACTGAACATTTGTTATGTATCAAAATATTGAATAAAAAAAGGACATGCTGGCATTCTGAATGTATGCGGACACAATTTTGTAGTCAACGTGTTCCAATATTGCAATTTATACACATATTTGTATTATCATTTTAAGCGTTTCCTGTCTAATGTATTTGTTTGTTGTTTTAAAGTCAAGGTTATGCATAGTTTCACCGTAGCTTATTGAAAGCGTTTTATTACTGATATTCATGTTCTGTTACCTAATTAACTTACTAAAATTTGAAAATTTTTTTTTTATGTAAGTCATGCGATTATTAACGTATGTAATAGAGATTTAAAAAAAAACTGACATAAGTACGTAACTCGACGTACGGACCTAATGGGACTGGTTATTGCCAATTATTGATTTGATTAAATGTGTCGCCCAAGTTTCCACAAAGTATTCCAAGACTTTTTAAATCACGCACTGGAATTTTCGACCATATAAAATAATTTTATCATGACGAAGATTGATAAAAATCTATTATTTTAATATATCATGTGGTATTCCGGGTCCCGCCTTAACTTTTACTGACATAAGATCACGTATAAACAAAGGTATCCAATGCCTATGATACGTACGATTTGAGTTTCATATTTTTTTTCTGTCTTTCTTTATAATTCATCTATCTTCATATTATATTTGTTGCCGTGAAATATTTATAAGTAAATTTTCATTTATTCAAAAATAATTTGACCAAAAAATCTCAATATATGCTGTTTTTTAAATTAATGTGTGTTCGATTATGAATTTTCCTGTATTAATATGTTTAACAGGAATCCAAATACAAAAGACATTTCCAGGCAATTTTTTTTATATCCCTGGAAGCAAATTATCTGATAATATTTTATCTATTTTACTGATAAACAACTTAAAGGGGGTCACCGAATTCATTTTACTATAAATACATCAAAATATGTTTGGTAAGAAACATTGAACAACATAATAAATAAGGTTCCGTTACCAGATGCGGATCTAGGATTTTGAAAAGGGGGGATATAGGCAATATTAGAAGTGGAACAAAAAAAATACAAGTATTTATAGGATGTAGGGCCATAAATATAAGTGTTCGTTGCATTATTTCAAATATGCATACTTAGGAAGATGAATATGAACCAGACTTTATATTACGCCGCAGGAAGACACGTCATCCTACCCGGAAAAAAGAGTTTGAGCCTCGGACCGACCAATCTTTGCTCTAACTCCTAAATATTACTGCTTTGTAGAGAGAAAACCAATCTTTGATTTGAAACGGGTGATGATCTAGTCCAAGATTCCCGCAGTGGTGTAGCTTTCATTGACACATTGAGGCAATCGCGTCCTCAAAGAAGTAGGGTAAGGGCCGATTCTGGCCCCAAATTTCAGGTTCATCTGATGAAAGATTTTATACACTTTTCAAACACTTAAGGGTCTACTTCAGTCGATTCAAATTGTTTATGGGAAAGATATGAAGTGGTTTAGTTATTAAAGACGCTCAAATTCAAACTCAAGGTGTTTTAAATAAAATCAATAGAATTGTTTAATAATTTGTCAAAATGAAGTTTTTCTCATGCTTTTACCAAAAAGTAATAAAGGAATGGGTCACCGGACGTTTTTTTCACGCTACAGGTTGTGCAAAATTGTCAGATTTTGTATAGATCATGCATGGAAATTCCAACTTTGTGTGATAAAAAGAAAACTACATGATAAAATTGTTAAATGTGAGAAATAGCTCTTATAACATGCTTTAAGGTAAGAAAAAGAAAAAATGGGGTCACCGAACTAGTTTTCTTGCTAATTATTAAAAAAGGCAAATTCATAACACTTTCGATTATAGATATACTTTATCTGAGTTATCTCCCCTACTATCTGAGTTATCTCCCCTACTATCTGAGTTATCTTCCCTTATTTAGCAAAGTTGAAAAAATTAATCAAACACAAATATGCTTTTTTTTTTTTTTTAGAAATTACAGCCGTTAATATTATAAAACACATAATTTTCTATATTTACATCAAAAGTGTTACACATGAATTACATACTACTCTCAGAATTTGCACATTTCATTAAAGATCTAGACCAACTTTTATCTGCTACTTCAAAATTCAAGATGTAAGAAAACACCCGAGCCACATTTAATATAAAAAATCTATCAAATAAGCCATAATAGGTCACTTTTCACATGGTTTTTGTCAAAAATGAAGTGTTCACTCTCTAGCTTTATATATGTTATGTATTATCATCAATACAACTTACATTTAAATATTTAAAATGAACACAAATGCGGCCACTTCCATTTAAGACGGAAACCGTCTAAAATTTAACTCAAATGCTAAAATTGTGAAGTTTTTAGTAATTTGTAGATATAAGAACATGAGGTATGAGTGCCAATGAGACAACTCTCCATCCAAATCACAATTGTATGCGCAGTAGAAATATTATTTAATGATAGAATTACACAAATCTAGATTTTTTCAAGACATAATCTTTTTGTCAGTAAGATTACCTACACCTATTTTTCGATTCATATTTTCAATAAACCGTCCACTTCATATTAGTATGACGTCTTTTAACCAATGTGATGCTTTGATTGACAAGATTTAAATTATTTGTTTCACTAGAAATAAAATTCAAGTTACGCTACTGTCGATTGATATATAGGTGGTTGCTTAACGTTCAGTGACACTTTTTCATGCCCAATTAACGTGTAGATGGCGTGGCATTTTCTACAACATACATCAATTTAAGGTCCCCACTCGGATCGGACGGGACTGCTTGCGAACAACAAAACGGACTCTCCATTTTGGCAATGATTCAACTGGCGATTTGAACACGACAAATAGTGAACATATTTCTATTCTCCTGATCACCTTTGAGGGGTCACTGTAGAGGCGAGCGCACGACCAAAGAGACAGTTATGAATATGAAAATAACATAAACATGTATTAATCAAAACATTTGCAAGAAGAATGTTGTGGCCTTTAGGCATCATACCCTTCACTGTACACATGATCATAATTTCCAAGTTCAGTGCACCCCTTAATTCGGGTCAAACTCTATTGTGGTATATAATTTTAAACGTTTTATATTTTAACAGAACCGAAGGACGGACGGATACACAGAGCTGGAAATATAATATTCCCTTGCCATTAGATTGATCAGTTGGTCAAAAAACTAAATTGATCATCCTACTTAACAAAACTCAATCAAATTTTCCGTACATTTCAATTTCCATACGTATTTGTATAAGTTCAACGCCAATCATTTAAAAATGTTTTGTTTAAGAGCAATGCCGTTTAGTTACGGATACTTTTGTACGGACTCTTCCCAGAATCCATGCACCATTATTATTAAAGATAAGATATAAAAAAAATAACTGATTGAACAGGTTTTTTTCCCATTTTTATGCATTGTACCTGTGCAATAATTCCACGGCGTGAAATAGTGAAATTTCAGATGGGGTGACCACTGTCCAGTAAGACAAATTTTTGAGCTCTTTTAAACCTGAATAATATCATTCCAAAACATTTCTGCCTCGAAAACACGAAAACTGGCAATGAAACACTTCTATCTGTACTGGGTGTGTAAACTTTTTATAAGGACCTGAACTAAAAGTAACAACATCATAATATTTATTATGGTACAAATAAGTGTTATAAAAGCGGGGACGATAAATATCTTAACATATTTTGTATAGTTTCATCCATCGATAAAGTCCAGCTGTTGCTAATTTTATCCCAAAATATACCTCAGAGGTATTTGTATCGTTCGGCTGCTGTCCTGTTGACCGTTGACGTATGCAATTATTTAAATCCTGTCGATCATAGTGGGTGCCAAATTACCTATTAAGTTTTTTTTAAAACGCGTTTTGTTATATGAGTTCCAAATGAGACATCTTTCCATCCAGGACACAATCTAGTAGAGTAAGCAATCATAGATTCGATGCTGAAAAGTAAACTATAAAGGGACCAAGAATTACAAGTGTAATAAAAATCCAAACAAAAGGATTACACATTTTTCTTTAACTCTCTGAATAGAAAGTTGCTGCCCTCATGAACTTTAGCACTGGCTGTTATCGACAGCTAACTTTACACTAGTAAGTTTGTCGTATGGGTAATTGTGTTTTTCACTGTTGTTTCGTTGTTGTCTTGCAGACGAATACCTGAAATCTCCGTGTCAAACACCAAACATATCAATGGCTATATATCGGAGAATTCAAACACTTGATTCTTCGCATAGAAACAACTCTTCGTTAATCTGAGCATGGAAGGAATACTTTATATCATGAACTATAAATTTGGATACATAAAATGAAATAAATAAGCGAAAATGTTAATCCCGCATTGCACGAAAAAATGTGTTATATTACTTGAAATGACACGTGTTCTTCGTTGATTGTAGACAAGTAGTAGTCCATCATGCGTAGTTACTCATTTAATGGATTGGTAAAAAACCCAGGTAAACATAAATTGCGTCTTACGTAAATAAACAATTACATGTGCGAGGATTTCAGTATGCTAATTCATGCATTTCCATATATGTAGAGTTCCCGACCTGTTTAAAGGTAGGTGTCAATGAAATCATCCCAAACTTAATAACAAAATAGGTAAAGAGTGAAAATAGTAGCTTTTGCTAGTTTTTTTAAATAGTATCTATTACAACAAAGTATATGTTTTCAACGAGCCAACATTCATGCAGTCTATGCTCCCATGTGTCATCTTTCAATTCACTAGGCTGAGAGACGGTCAGATAGGTTGGTTATGTCGAGTAATGTCATTTTTTTAAAATCTCTATTAAAGGGTATTAAAATAATGGAATTAATTATATCTTGATTTTAAAAGCTATTTGAATGAGATTGATACATTTTTTGTCTTTGATTTTCCTTCCTATTTGATTTGAAACTTAAAAGATATAAGAAGATGTAGTTTAAGTGCCAATGAGACAACTCTCCATCCAAGTCACAATTTGTAAGAGTAAACCCTTATGAGTCAAAGTACGGTCTTCAACACATAGCCTTGGTTCACACCGAACAACAAGCTATAAGATCACAAAATGACTAGTGTTAAACAATTTAAACAAGAAAACCAACTGTCTAATTTATATAAAAAAAACCCGAGAAACACGTATGAACCACATCAACAAACGACAACCACTGAACATCAGGTTCCCGTCTTAGGACAGGTACGAGCAAATGCAGCGGGTTAACACGTTTTAATAGGTACCAACCTTCATCCTTACCTGCAACAGTAGTGTAACATCACAACATAGAAAGACACAATATAAGACGTCAATTGAAATGGCTTAACTAAATCAAAAGACATTTTACAACAAACAAGTGAACGTACACTGAACGAATAAATTTGATTTATGGCACAATGTAAAGACAAAATCAATAAAGTAAGGGGTAAGATCTTACACGATATTAGAAAGACAACCATAACCTTGGACAACATGACGCTAAATAGTCTGTTTGAAATATCGTTTGGCGTACTAAATTATAATCCTGGTTCCTTTGATAACTATTTACATTTAAGATAGGTTGACTGCGGGCTTGGCATATCGTATAGACACTTTTAATTTTTTGAAACCCTGTGTTAACCTATATATGTCTTTTTCTTAGATCATCGAAATGCCATGTCATCGACTTGTATCTCATATGTCGCTCCATCCATTTTAGTGAGTCAGTGGTCAAGTGGTGAAACTACTTTCCTAATCTGCTTCGGACTTTTGTGTTTTTCTTCAAACTGTAGATTGATTACCGCATTTTGCACATTTAAGGCAATTGGCATTCTTGCATAAACCACTTTTAGGCTAATGACCGTAATAAGTGAGGAATATAACAGTTTTCCCTAAATCTATTCGTTTTTCTTGAAAGGGTCTAACGTTTGATTTTGTCAGGTTTGACGTTTTTTCCCCTTTTTAGTTTCCCTTGAAGATCGGTATTTTGTTAAAAAAAAATTAAATTCTTTTTAACTTCAACAAACAGCTGAATTAATTCATCTGTACCTGTTGTGATATCAACGGCCAAAAAAGCCATTTAGGGTTTTATAGCGCAGTTCTGAATTGCGGCTTCATCATAGACGAATCATGTGTATTTTTTTAAACTGTTGATGAATCACACTTTACAGATGAATTCCCGCTGAATTTACTTGATAAAAACGAACATGTTTTTATTTGTTTTATTCTTTACTTAAAACATATATATTTGAAAAGAAAAACAGATTTATCTCATTTTTTCAATTTTACAATTATCCACAAAATTACAGCGAATACAAACAACGCAGTTCCCACATCATTTTTATCCATCGACATCTTATTTTGTTTTGATAGCGAAACAAAATTAATTGAACAGTTTTTGAAAACTTCTGCTACCTCGGTATTATTTTCCAATTGCTTTTGTCTCCGCCAATTATTTTTCCTATTATCGTCTTGTAACACCCTGATTTCCATTTTCTTAATGTTTGGCTCTAAGTCTTTTATATTGTTCGGTAGACAATAATTCGCATGTTCAAGATTAATCGCCGTTGTAGTACATAATATTAACTTGAATTCGTTGTCTTCACTCGCCAAGGCGTGATATTGACTTTGATATTTAATAATTTCAACGTTAACTTTTTCTGATTTATTCAGCAAATTTCTAAGTGACATTTTGTTGGATTTTCTTAAAAGATATTCTTTTACTTTTCTGGCTGAATTGACATCCCCAACCAAAACGTAGTTCTTCTTTTCTTCATCCTTTAAAATGTATAAAAAAATGTAGCTTTAAAATAAATTTAAATTTAGATAGAGGACTAATGAAGTGTTTTGAAACATTATATTTCTAGGTTCAAAATACTCATACATGTACCAAATTTTGTACAAGTTTGTTTGCAGACATAAGAACAAAAAAAGAAATATTTATTTGAAATTCCATTTTGTTTATACAAAACCTTTTCTTTGCATTTATTAGTGTACTTACATGAAATTGTATTGTCCAAATGATAACTGTTACATGTATGCAGATTATAAGACAGCCAGTAATGTTCCGTATAAGACAATTACCCTTTTGACAAATTAGTATATCAACATTATAATA
Source organism: Mytilus galloprovincialis (assembly GCA_037788925.1). Taxonomy (NCBI): domain Eukaryota; kingdom Metazoa; phylum Mollusca; class Bivalvia; order Mytilida; family Mytilidae; genus Mytilus; species Mytilus galloprovincialis. The sequence goes on along the minus strand of JAWDJN010000045.1, from coordinate 418,206 downwards.
TGTTATGTTGGTTTCCCTCCAAAAGACTACACAATGCAATTTTCATTGAGCAGACGTATTTTTTTGTTGTACTGAACATACTCCATTATAAGTACTGTATTTTGGCTTATGTGGGTTATCTGTTAGCATTAGCTTGGATCTTTATATTATATTGTCTAGAGTATTGTCGGTTTGTATTTTGAAATCCAAATACATACGGTTAAGTAAAGTCTACCAACTAATAAATAATCACTAAAACCGGCGAACTTCATTATTTGATTCATTTTTTTTTGGTCCCAATTAAGATCTTCCAAAACCTTCCAAAATGTGTTCTATGTTATTTAATCATTCCAAAAAAACTCCCCAAGTGCATAGTTCTTTTTAAGTAGTTTTAAGTGGAAACCAATTCACCTAAACCGTAGGTTTTAAGCTTGTCAAAGTTGCATGTGCTTTTCTACATTCTCTAACTCGTGATTTCCTCCTCAGTTTTTTTGTTTTTTGTTTTTGATTTTTGACCGGTTCAACTACCAATTCAGGGTTATTAATTTTCAAAATAGCGACAATCTGCAAAGCTGCTCATTTATCATGTTTATACTTAACAATTGAAATAAACCCAACACAACATGGGAATCTAAACCTTTCGAGAAGAAACATGGAAAACAAGATCGATTAACACTAACTCCGTCATAAATCTGGCTGACTATAAAAGTTGTCTTTATGGAATTGCATTTCATGGTCTATTACATGGTCAAATTGTGCTTACGTAAGCTTCACATGAATCTCACGTGAAATTTTGTGCCCTCAACCATCTCTTTTACTAAGACAGTGTTGTTAAAACGACGCGTAATAAAAAACTGTCACCAATCAAGTGTGAATGGGTTAACTCAATTCATCAGTACGAAGCTCCAATAAAAAATTTAATTGATGTAAATATAATTGACCCAAACCACCAACATAAGAATAATCGCAGTTACTGGAAATTCATTCAAAGCCATTTACAATTAAAAAATAAATCATATTTCTCACAGTTTAGTACCAATCAGTACACATCCAATATATTTATAATAAAGGCGTCATAACCAATCTGAATAGAACATATACTTGTACAATTCAAAAACATTAATATCAACATCATCAAGTATTAATAGGACGGAGGATCATTAGTTGTAAGTTTCTCTCTTTATTTTTTACATCATAAGAAATTAATTCATAGAGGTGTGCTATTTTGGCAGAAAATATTTCAACAGATTTACCAGAAATACCGATTTAAATTGACTTTTAAAAACTAAACGGTCAGTATCTCACTAACCAGTATCACTCGATAACGCGTCTTATGAAGTTCGTGTGGCTATATTGAATCCTATTAAAGATAATAAGAAACTATGGTCAACAAGACAATATCTATAAAAAACCAGAACATTGATACAGAAAACAATAGAAGGGTATCAAGGACTCAAGGACAAACATTACCCACACAATTACCTTAAATGTATAATACTTGACTACAATGTAGGTCTTTTTTTATTAGGGAGGGGAAGTTCCATTTTCCTTCCCAGTGAAGTGGTAATATTCAGAACACAACATGTATGTTATCAGCATTCAAATTTAATTTGCTAGATAACATACTGATTTTAACTATCATTAAGTGCAATGTATATTCTTTAAAATGATCCCTTAATGAGGGATAAAACGACATGTTTAGAATAAAAAATCAATTTGTTTACCCGATTCACCCCAGAATGTATGGTTGGTGGACTTTTCGACATTATAAAAAATCAAGAACGATTATATGCTTTGTTTGTAAAGATATGAAAAATATTAAAAAAATCAATTAAATAAAATCTAGTTTTGTCTGCTCGGATCTACCACAGGCATAAGTAAAATATATTTTTTGTATGTTATTCATCAGAAACTATAATGCGTAGCGCCCTGAAAAGCCAAATGTTACATTAAGGTATACTTATGTAAATGTTGTAATATTTACTATGTTGTCTTTAGTAAGTTTTAGATTTTTGTTTGAATAAATAGTTTAGTTTTATATCTTATATTTGTTTTATACAGTTACTAATTGTAGTTTTGGTATATGTTGGTTTGCCAAGATTATTCAGGACCACTAGCGATAGATCACACGCTCTCATACATACTGGTTCCCTTAGTCGTAGGCTGACTTGATCTTATTGATGTTTTTTTTTATTCAATGATTAAGCTAAAAGATATAAGAAGATTTGGTATGAGTGTCAATGAGACAAATTTCCATCAAGAATAATTCTTTTATAGTACCAAACATTGACTATAACAGAGTTCTGTTTAAGTGGAGTATTTTATAATCTGGAGAAGTTTATACATTTTCGGTCATGTCCTCATCGTCTTTTGCCCTGTCCTATTATGCGTTTAATATTAGCAAGATATTTGATAAGTTTATTTTTGTCTACAAAGAAAAGATAAGGATTTGACCAGTCACTTTATAGATATTGAAGGGATAAGTGGTCATTTTATAAAGCTTGTTGCAGTTTCAGAAGCCATATTTTGTTTCTCTGAGATTTAATTGTTTTTTTCATCAACTACTTAAAATATACGAAAAAAAACGATATACATAGTTGCATTTAACCTGGAAGTGAATTCGTATCTATTACACCAAACTACACCGAGAAGGCTTCGTTTCGAGACTATCGGTAAACGGACATGTCAATCCCCCATTCGAACAAGTTGGTCATTGTAGATAACTGCTTTTCAAAAAAGGCTACTAATCAATGTAAAGGTAACAGTATTATTTTAAAAAGAGTGTAAGGAAAAATCAACATTTTAAACTTATTGTAAGTTACCAAAAACCTATGCATAAAACAGTGCGGTAAAAACAATGACGGTACCCCTTCCCCCCACTATTTTCGACATAAAATTGAGACATAACGTAGTTACTTAATAAATCATGTGAAAGATGAAAGCGTCGGCAAAACTACATGTATTCTGGTTATTATTCACTTTCGTTTTTTATATTACCGTAAAGATCATTTAAGAAAGTTTATGATTGTTTATTATGACTCATCGTCAACGATCTTATGTTTTATATCCTCAAAATTACATGATATTGAATTGTAATTGATATGGTATTTGATTGGTAAACCAATATTAGAATGGAAATGGTAAGTGTGTTAAAGAGACAACAACCTGACCAAAGTGCAAAAAATAGCCGATGGCACCAATCGGCCTTCAACAAAGCGAGAAAATCCCGCACCCGGAATCGTGCTTTAGCTGGCTCCTAAACAAAAATGTGTACTAGTTCAGTGACAATGAACGTCACACTAAACGGTGTTGAACATATTTTGAGAGATTCAACCCTCCCCCTATACCTCAAACAAATGTAGAAAACAAACACACAGCAATACGCACAGTAAAACTCAGTTTACAATCAGTCCGAGTCCGAGGTCAGAAAAGGTAACAAAAGAAACTAAACAAAAAGACAATGATACATAAATAAACAAAGGGTTCCTAGCAGTAACTGACATGTCAGCGCCAGACACCTTAATTACACTGACAGAAAGATTATGTCTGCATCATATGAATATCAAGCACAATCCCCCCGTTAGGGTTTTAGTATCATACCATATGAGAAGAACATAACCCGTGTCATGCCAAAAACTGGTTTTAGAAAAAATGTGTTTATTTCCGATGCAAAGACTCTATAAGTGAATCAATATTAAAGCCAAAGTAAGCCATCTTCAATGACTTACCAACAGTATCGTAACTTGTCTAATGTATATGACAAATGATTACTGCAATATATTAAAAGTAACCTGACAGCAGTGATAGAATATAATTCATTTCGACAAAAGTGAGTCTGTGATTACTACTTAAGAAATATTTTCTATTACTCAAGCAGATAAAAATCTATTACCTTAGTTCGAAACAGCAGCATACCTAAAGGAGCAGTGGGCAGGCACACGGTCGAAAACGTATATAATAAACGATTTCTGTGATCTACAAAAGAAATATTGCATAGATATAAATCAATATATATAATTCGTCTCAAATTTAGCCAACCATGTTATTTCTTCATATTTGCGTTATTTGTTTTTCCTTCAGTGGGATTCGACCCCTTGGTTATGTGGCATGGCGACAAAAAAACAAACACAGTATTAAGCGCTGTTAAAAGTAGAATGGCAATAATACCGAACTGCAAGGAAAGTTCCCAAAGGAATGTCCTGTATTGAATAGAAAAATTAAAAGCTCGAATACATTAAATTGGAAAACACATGTCATATTCCTGACTGGGTACAAACATTTCCTTATTACAAAAGGGTAGATAAACTATGGTTTTGTAGTTAGGTAAACCTCTCATCTGTATGGCAATATCATAAATTTCAGTTATATTAACAACAACGTGTGAGCAAAACAAATAAACATAATAATTATATATTATTAAAAGAAAATGAGTACAGTAGTAAGCATTGTGTTATAATCTCAAGTACTACAAAAACAAATAACTATTTTAACAAATAAAAACAAAATCGAACATAGACACTCAAAAGACAAAGTTCCTAAGCAAAACTTAGAAATAAAAAGTTACAACAATGACTGTAGCACAATAACAAAAAAGCGGGATGAATGAATACCGAGCCACACCAAAAGTATATTACCAAAAACCACTCGACCACCTAAGATATACATATATTATCAAACGATTATCTGGAAAACACATATGTTTTTGTTATGAACTGAGGGTTGAAAATGTTGTATTGCATTAAACAGTAAAAAAAAAAGTAAAAGTGTCCCACGTGTTGGTAAATGCTTCCTGCTTTTGATTCTTTATACATTTAAGCAAAAAGTGAGCTAACATCTAGATACATGGACCCGATATTTTTTTTACAATTAAGTTATTGTGGATATTAAAGCGGTCGTCAGTAATATTTGTTTAAATAACAAAGATCATTGAAAAAGTAGGGATTACTCAATTAAGACAATGGTTCACTTGTTACATTTAAGTAAATATGGAATTGTCTGGATCTTTAACTTAATAGGGCAGCTAGTGTGAATTGAATTGATGCATTTTAGTTCATTACGCTTTCTCACTTACTTTATTTGTCATGTTCTGTTACATACAAAAAGGGTTCGACAGAGAAAAAGTAACTTTGAAAAATAAAATCAAACACTTAATGCCATAAGAAATAAGCAGATGTATTAAAATTGCCAGTGAGAAAACTATCTAACAAAGACCTAATGAATATGATGTATACAATTATAAGTCATCTTCCGATTTATCACGAGTTAAACCATCCCTAATATTTAGTAATTTAAAATGTTTTGTTAAGCCGTATACTACGTTTTACAAAAAATGCATTCCTCAGATGCAGAAAGAATGTTATGATTATAGACGAACATATTACGTTATAAATGAGAGGTGCTCTGTGTTCTTATCCATTGTCACAAATCAACATTTTTTAAAGAACTACATGATTTATGTGTTAATCAGAAGAAAAAAAAAACACTGTAGTTTTTACAAGACACAAAGGGCTGACTTCGGTCTAGACATATGGCTTGTTTGTTCATGTATTTAAGAATGCAAGCGCGTACAGTAATATGCCTTTTTCAGGGAAAGAACAATGCCGGTTCTTGGTAAAAAATTCTTGCAACACATTTTTAGGGGGTCCGTAGATCATTTATTTGCATATATTACATGCCCTTTTTCTAGTGACAATTTACATGTCTTATTTTTATCCAAGTCGACCCATTTTGAAGAGCTGACTACTTAACTTATAGTAAATTTGTTCTCCTGCATGATTATTTCAAACTGCATGTTATGTGAACAATAAGTTATCAGACAATCAACCTGTACTTTACCATGTGGTATGTTCTGAATTACCTTCCTTGTTGTGAAACTGTCGATGGAAAAAACCGAGAACTCGATACAGTCTTCTCATTTTATACCTGTACCACATAGTATAATTAAACATTTTGTATCAAAACGTCAGCTTTACAGGATCACTGCAATTACAGAAAAATAATAGTTTAATTGACCATTACACAGCACTTAACATGTATACATGGTAAACATGTATGCAAACCAAAGTCTTTAAAGTCATTTAATGCTTTACAGTGCCATATCTTTTGCATTAAGAAAACTAACTCAAAATATAAAAAAAAGCTATTCAAAAGCTGGAATTTAGACTTAAACTCGTTTATTAGGTGTGCTACCTGAGATTCTATGTTCTAACATTTAATTAGAGTTTGGGCATACTTCTTTTACAGCCTTTCGAACATCAAATTGTTAGAATTATTTTTTTTACTGTCGTGTAAATAACTCAAGCAGTTTCACATACTTTAAGTTATAATAAGGATTTATAAATTGATACACTAACAGTTGTATATATACCATTACCACCGCTTCAATTGTGATACGATATTTTATCTCTCGCGGCTGTTAAATTAATCTGAGAACACATACAAAAAAGATAGACAATCATTACATGCATAAGCAAACAAACATCAATAAATGTTTTTTTTTAATGGAAAATTTAAGAATACCACAAGGCAATAAATACTCGCTAATCCACGAAAGGCAGTCAACACTGACGTAAATTGAGTCTAAAAAATTGTTCGTTTTTTTAAAATGTTTAAATGGATGTTACAAAATTTCTGACTAGTCAATATATATTGTTTTTAATGAGCATGATGAGGTTGCAATTCCACGAAGGTTGACCCTTCTGCTGGAAAATTTGATAAACATTACACAGCAGGTGTTCAACATCAACATACGTATACTATTCCAGTGAGGGTCTGCATGTAAGACAGACAGATGAGTTGATTACAAACAACTTCGTCCATACCGAGTAATCACAAAGGTAAACAACTATTTCGAAAAGCAGAATAAACCAACAACGTAACACCAAAAAACTATGAAAACATGTTTCCCAGTTTTTTAGCTGTTGATACAAGAAATTTTGCACGTAAAAATCATAGTGTGAAAGAAGATTTACGAGCTGTATCTTCTAAAAAATAATATGTTTACACCGTACACATAACAAGAACATAGATCAGTTGACAAAAAGGCAAGTGAGATTAATACAAAGCATAACAATAGCAAAAGCTTAACTGTTAATATGTTCCAATACATTTTTGTACCAGACATGACATTACTTAGCTTATGTATGCACACATGACAATCATGCAAATTATTTGTCAAATTTGGCAAACTTGTGACATGTTTATGAAACATTATATTATTACAAAGATATATGCAAAATCCCTAAAAGTTGATACCATTGGAGTTAAGGTTTATATAACATAAACAAACTTGAGCCCTTAAGTATAAAGTAAGCAACAACAATGAACAAAGTCCTTACCTTTTCAAAACAGCAAATGACACCGTCGGTAAATTCAAATGCTTTTAAGTGCAAGTTATTTTACCTGTGTTTTATTTATTCCTTTGAAAAGACAAATTTAAATTTTAAACGTTCAAACTTAGTTGAAATCAACCTTGCTACTTAGTTACATACAAACATTGGCTTGCAGTGTCTTTGATTTATCAACGCAAAATATGTATATAACAGACCCATATTATATAAGGTATCAGTTTTACTTATTTCACTATAAAATTGAATTGCATGGACAAGATAATAAAGTGAAGGTTTATTGGTGAAAGTGTTATTGGAATAATGACTCCTGCCTCCAATCGATACGAATAGGTCTATATGGGGGGGGGGGGGGGGGGGGGGGGGGGGGGGGAGGGAAGCAGTATCATACTATCTTCTTGTATTATTTCATAGATATGATCGTTCATGTAGTACATGAAAGTATTATTTACAAAATCCCATTGTGGAAGTTATCATTTCACCTAGGCTTTGATTGTATTCAGTATATATAAATATTTGTTCTCAATGTTAGATCTATAAATATGCGTGATATAAAACGTCAAAAGATTAGTCAGTATAAAGATACCAAGACGGTACTTTATACAATAGAAAACAAACATGTACGCTTAAATGAGTGAACAAAACAGGAAACAGTAACCATGGTAAAAAGTATCAATAAATATTTAAGATAACAGATATCCTACATAAGAATAATAATGATATGGAAAATGAATCAAATCAATTTATTATGATTTAACGATTTAAATTTATACTAATTGAAAACAGAACCACGCTTGTATAATTATAAGGTTTCAAAGTAAATACAGGTTAGATAAAATTAAGAATGGAAATCGGGAACATGTCAAAGAAAAAACAACCCGACTACACAGCAAATAACAGCCGAAGTCCACCAATGGTCTTCAACGCAGCGGGAAAACCCCGCAACCGGAGTTGATCTTCAGCTGGCCCCTCAATAAAATGTGTAAAAATTAACAACATAGACTGCATATATATGCATCTCAAAAGAATGGTAAAGTGCGATATGAGCTGGTACAATTTAAATATTTCACAATGTACGAAAGTAATGTTATTCATGTTTAGCACTGTACAATTTGATTTGATATAATCTAACATTTCATAGTTGATGGAGGTTAGGTACAGTTACAATAGAGGCTGCAAATTTATACATCCCAAATGAATAGCATTGTTATATTTGAACTGGCATGATAATAAAAGGTTAAAGTCAGTGTATAAACCAAATGGATTTACAAATCTATCTATAACGTAGTATCGACAAATACTATTTCATTTGCTTGTTGATCGAAAGCTAATAGAATTTCGAGTTTGTTGCCAAAGTTTACCGGATAGTACCATTGATAAACCATACAATTAGAACACGTGGAAATCATGACAGAATAGAAATTGAAAGAATTATGACATTTGTTTTTTTATATTGTCCATGTGTTCCCATTTGTTAATTAAACTATTTCAGAACAGTTGTTAACTGATTCGTTGTATTAAATTTGTTCTTTATTTGGCTTCGAGAGGAAATGTGTTGGCATTTTTCGTCATGGTTTTCCCTCGCACTTGCGCTGTGCAGTGGCCGAGATTATAACGAGAGGTATCGTGGTTAAGGTAACAGCATACGGGATATTATCGGAGGATTAGTGTCTAGGTAGTCAATAATCCAATATCGGTACATTTATGATTTTCTTTTTATAATATCAGATTTTCTTTAAAAGAAGTTATCCATTTAAGTATATAAACCATGTTTAACTTTTTTTTATTTGAAGTTTCTTATGACTATGAACTAATATATATCTAGAGTTTCAGAGTTGACGAAGGTAAAGGAGTTACAACACAAACTGCTTAGTCATACATCTCGAAATGAGAAACACAGTTCGATTTATACTACATATTTTCAGTTATCCAATTTGATCCAAACTTTTTGAATGTTCTCCTTCTAAGACCAATCTTTCGGTAAAAGTCAGATGATTGAGATTTACCTTAGTTTTGCCAGGGAATCTGAAATGTCGACTGAAATTTGATTTTTTTATAATTATACAAGCGTGGTTTCTATTGTTATTCTTCTTACGTTAAATATTATTCTTTTGAAACGAGTGACCGGTGAAAAATAATGTTATTCCAATTCTTAAACCAATGCACACAAACATAATATAAACTTAGTCATTTTCGTCATTTTTTTTTCAATCGGTCAGTGTTGTGAAAATATGGCAGGTAAATAAGGTTCGTGTTTTGAAGCCGAAGTTTAACGATTGTCACCTGTTTGTCAACAATCAACAAAAAACATGAATATAGAGCACGTGTTTATCATGTACAATCAGATAATAGTTTATTTTAAGGACATTCATACGTATTGCGATCACCAGATTTTTTTTGGGTCACACTGAAGTCACTTTGCATACGGAAAATATGTCGGGAAGGAAGCAATTAAAATAAAGTAAAGTTATTCTAAATATGAACAAATTAAAGAATTTTCTTCAGAAAAAAGTATAGGTACATACGTTTTATAACGAAAGCTATCCATTGAGTTATAAAAAAAACTATTTTTTTTAATTTGAGGTTTCTTATTACTTTAAATCATAATATATTGATAAGATTCAATTAACAAAATGTTTTCAAAATATTTATTCATACTTGACAACGGAAAGTAATTATAACAGAGGCTGCGTATTTAAACAAAAATAATACATAGCAGTTTGATAATGATAAAAAAAAATCATAATTAGTTTTGACAAAGGTCAATAAATTGAACGTGACAGATGTTGTTAGCACGAACGAATCGTCTTTTCCTTTGTAACACCACATTTGATAAATGAAAAGGTGTAGTTCTAATTCGCGCAGTGCTTATCATTTGGGCTATATTACATATTAAGACGCAGTCTCTGTTGCTGTTTCTTTACCAAGGCCAACACTAAAATTATTGTATCATACCAGTTTACATCGCAGGGTCATATTCACTTGGAATGTACAAGTACGCAGTCACGTTCAATTAGAGTTGAAACACAGTACATGCTATATTAGTCATGACGATGGAATTGATTGCTGATTAGCTAGCTAAATTATCTATCGTAAAGGATTGTAAGATACAGTCACAGACAAACATATTTGATAAGTACGTATAAACAAGTGACAACTGTACAACAGAACCAGCAACTGGATCACCAATGAAGACTGAAAACACATAATTATTATATTCAGAATTACTCCAAATATCATCACAACAATGTTCCTTCTGATAATTTGCGGAAGTAAATTTTTGTTCTTCCCTTTTCAGGATTCGAACTCCTGCTATTTGGATATAATCTATTACATTGACATCGCATATTGAATACAACATCAGCATTGCGTGTATTAAAAAAGACGAATTGCAAATTATACAAATACACACAAGTAGTGAATAGTGCAATTTTTTTATGTTTCAACTCCCTTCGCAATTATAAAAAGCACAAGCTATCAGTTACATTTGTTTTATGATTTGATGTCGTCTCATATTCACTGGGGTAAAGCTGATGACCGTAACTGCATTCACGGTCATCCCAAGATGTCGGATGAAAAATTAGGTCAGTTTCTGTATTGTCTGTTAAAGTGTTTCTATATCATTTTCTAACAAATCATACATTGAAACGATGTAAATTTATAAAAGAATCACTCGAAAATCACTAATTACTTCCGAGAAATGTGCATGAAACGGGAAATTCGATTTGAAAAAATCGTTAAGATGACCGTAAATCATAATCAAAATATTTTCAAGATGACCGTAACATAAAACAAGGATGACCGTGATTGGTAAAAAGATGACCGTAATTTGTAAAGACTGACTGTAATTTATATAGGACGACCGTAACTTTTATAGGATGACCATCAATTCTAAGAAATATCCGTATTGTATTCAAAGCTTTTTTGTTGAGTTTGTCGATCTCAATAGGGGCTCGGTTAGCGGATATAAATATGTTTCATACATTTCTTTTTTTAAACTATAATATAATTGGCCATATTTAGGATTTATAACAATGATAATAAATTGCATATTTCTCGTAAACAATGAAATATTATTGATATCGACGTTAAAATTTTAACACAAATTTACAGCGATACGACGAAAATTTGAAGAAACATGAATGTGTCCCTAGTACACGGATGCCTCATCTACACTATCATTTTCTATGTTTAGTGGACTATGAAAATGGGATAAAACTGTAATTTGGCATTAGAATTAAAAAGATCATTCCATAGGGAAAATGTATACTAAGTTTCATTTTTTTTTAACTTGAAGCTGGACAAACGGACAAACAAACAGACGAACAGACGAACGTACGCACCCACAGACCAGAAAAACATAATGCCAATAAATGGGGCATTAAAAACATTAATAATACATACGAATATTTGGTAATCGAGCCCATGTGTATGGGTCCAGAGGAAGCAGATTAAAATCTTAATTTGTCTTGATATATGCAGGCGGAAACACTTTTGAAATAGAACAAAAGAATCGAAGCTCTGTGTTTATCGAGAAAGCGATAAAAGTTAACTGTAATGTTTGATATAGTAACAAAATTTTAAAAAGTTAATAGAAACAAATAAAACGACAATTTTCTTATTTTAAAAACACCATTTGCATAAGTTTTCAATGTATCTATTACATAGTAATGCAAAACAATAAGATATCAAGTCGACGACATGGTTCTTATCGGGGCCTTTTATAGCTGACTATGCGGTATGGGCTTTGCTCATTGTTGAAGGCCTTACGGTTACCTATAGTTGTTAATGTTTGTGTCATTTTGGTTTTTCTGGATAGCTGTCTCATTGGCAATAATACCACATCTTCTTTTTTATATATAGTATCTATAAGTTGGATGTAGAAAATGCATAACCTCCGATTTTTTTTTATCACGGGCGGAGAACATATCAATCTTTTAGTTCAGAAATTTTCGTGTCTGCCCTTCCATTATGTGAATCAAGAAAAAATTCCCCAAAACAGGTAACGATTGTATCGAAAAGAGAAAAATTGAGTGCACCTTTTTATGTTAGGGCATGTTTGGGGTGTATATTTTGTCTTTAAAACGTACAAAGCAAGAGTATTTTATATAGCATCTCGCTTCAGATTCTATCATTATTATATATCAAAGCTACAGGTTGACTTTATAACGTAAAAAAATGACAGTTCGAAAAGATGAAATATATGGGTCAATTGAGATACCTATCTAATGAATCACAAAAACAGAGTAGGTGTGTTCGAATAGCTATTTTTTTCTAAAAGTACTTGACGACAGTCTTTTAATTTGGATGATGAAAATGTGTGTGTGATAACTAGGGTTTATAATCTTCAACCACTGAAAATGTTTAGTCTGCCCTTCCACGAAATATTTAATTAGAATTTTTTTAAATGCTTAAGAATTTTCAAAAATTCCATCTGACATCCAAACAGACAATATTTTTAAGTTGAATCAATGCAGACAAGATCATTAACTAATGCTCATTAGCTAGTAGATACATTTGTATTTTAAAATATAACTGACATATAACGATCGATCGTAATGGTGCTATGTGGATAAATTTATCAGTTTTCAAGAGCAAAATTGGCAGAGCGTCATCCCTACAATGGCTTCCATTTCTACGACTGTGAGCATGAACTGGCGTAATGGGGAGATAATTTTGAAGAAGTAGAATCCTGACTGTATGAATAACATTTCTGTATATATGCAAATTGACAATGTTCCGCCTTGTGATACGCTTTTCGTACAATACTATTTTAAGGATCTATTTGCTGGAGCTCACCTTCACTAGTTTATTCGAATGATATTTTCAAAATATTTCTGTTATTTTATTTGCACGACAAAATGAAAGACGATATAATATCAATGGGTGTACATGCAATTTTTTGGCATTTTTAAAAATGTGTATTTATTATATGTCACTAAAAGGAATCCCAGAAACAAAAAAAAATCTTTTGTCGAGCAGTTGAAGGCTGTGCACCGCATGTCTTTTGGCAAATTCATTTTACAAATTGAACCCTCTACTGTAAAAAAGATACATATAGTAATCTTTGCATTTGAAGCACGTCTTATTTTCTTCTACCTATAGGATAAAACTTTCATATTAATATGTGTATACCAACACGATTAATCATTTGATACAAAAAGATAGTTATATAAATACGGATATTTCTTAGAATTGAGGGTCATCCTTTAAAAGTTACGGTCATCATTTACAAATTACGGTCATCTTAAAAGCAGTTACGGTCAAATCGAATTTCCCGTTTCATGCACATTTCTCAGAAGTAATTAGTGATTTCCGAGTGATTCTTTTATAATTTACATCGTTTCAAGTAAAGAAAATGATATAGAAACACTTTAACAGACAATACAGAAACTGACCTAATTTTTCATCCGACATCTTGGGATGACCGTGAATGCAGTTACGGTCATCAGCTTTACCCCAGTGATATTAATTGTTTCATTATTAAGGGACGGTCTATGTCTATGAACGTTAACACTGAATGAATTTTTATCATAAACATTTTCAATCCAAACATTCACATAACTGACATACTATCACATGCCTATGCTCTCTGGTTTTGACCTTTTTTGAGTCAAAGCTGTTTGGAGAAGACTTCATACGTATGATTACCTTGTGTCTGTTCCATTTTGCTTTGATTTAGCAAATACAATATGTTTAAACTAAACATAACAAAACATAAAGGAATGCACACAAGGAGAGAAAATAATAGTTTCTGATATTTGATTTTCAGTATTAAATTCCAGAGCTTGCGTTTACTATCATAAATTCCTTCATATAAAATTGTTGCTCACAAGGACGCTATATTACCAAGGGTTCCAAATGATCAAGTAAAAGTCATAATTTTAAATGTTTTACGTGCGCCATCTATGTTTGAGGACTGATTTTAGTATATCAGTGTCTTGAATGAAAATTTATCAGTTCAAATTATAGTAAGAAGAATTCCTTTCTCTTTTCTCGATTGTGAAGTCATCAAAAGTGTCTTAAGGCCGATCGACTTTGTACTCAGAATGAGCAAAACAGTGGATTAAAATTACACTACAAACCAGTAAAAGCATAAAATTGGCACTTTGACACCTATCAATACTTACATTTTCATTCGTGTCATCCGTCCCGTACAACAAGAAACATACCTTACTGAATGGCCAGGCGGATTCGTGCTACAGTGTCGGACAATGATATCCGAGAAGTACGATTGAACGAAGTTAAAGGCTATTCAAGACAACCGTTATACCCAGAGGGTCTAATCGAAAGTGGAATACGCAAAGTAAAACAAGTTAAAGACGCGGATGAAAACTTAAAAAAAATATCGTTCGTTAGTATACACGACCCTTATCTACCGAACGTGTTTAATTAAGAGCTCGATTCGAACCGAGGGTTAATGACCGTAAAACAAAATCTTGCGGCGATTCAAGATGCGGTGTTTTCGGTCAAGATTTCAAATATTTAGAAACGGGCAAAATGAAAACATTTATAGATGAAAGAAAATGTCACGTGAACGCCAATATGAGTTGCAGGACAACACACATTATTCACTGTGTCCCGGGTCATTGTTGTCAGGAGCATTATATTTGACAGACCGGGAATAGCCTCTGTGAACGGGTGCGAGTTCATAAAGAACAAATAAACCAACCGCAATACAGAAACTTGCCAGTTAGTGCATATCTTGACATTTGTGGTAAAAAACAATTTAAAATAATTTTTGTTTTTTCAATGTAGACGAGATGAAGCCTATCTAAAGGAAATGGAACGGTTCTTCATAACAACGTTCCAATCACTATTAAATTCCGATAATTTTTAAGTACGAATTATGTACTTTTTTTTTTTTTTTTTTTATGCCAGAATGTCACACGCCTCTTAAACGATGCTAATTCAGTAACCCTGAAAAGTCCCAATGGAAGGATGAAATCGATTGAATTGTTTACCTTCTAACTATTTATGTTATAAATATATACATCTGTACATGTAAACAAAAATTACGCATATATTGGTGTCACGATATCACAGTAGCATGGGTTCAAATCCAGGCGAGGGAAGAACCAAAAATTTGCGAAAGCAAATTTACAGATCGAACATTGTTGGGTTGATGTTTAGACGAGTTGTATATATATACGATGTTAGAGTAGATTTGATTCGTAACTTCCTCCTCGGCACCGGGGCTGGAACCTGTACTTTTTTTCTAACTTCTACGACAACACCGCCAAGCATTGCGCAGAGACCTTATCCCCTCCTCTAACTCTTGCTTATAAAAAATAAGCTTTCGTTTCGGGAGGTGTGACCTGCTTGTAGGAATTAAACAAGGATCTTTGATACAATACACAAAGCATTTATTTTTAGTGTACAGAAATGATCATCTACTCATCTCTTCGGTATAATTGCAGGATGCTAATCTATTAATAGAAGCGTACAATCACTGAAAAAAAATATATGTATATGTCTGCCTGTGTGTATATATACTAAATACTTGTCGATCCCTTACATCACTGAAGAGACATTAATTGTCGAAATCCGGATATTATGGCGTAAAAAGCTAACACCTAATGTTGTGGTTAATACTCTTTGCCGCAAGTTTATTGTTTTCTACTTGGTAATAAATTAATATAGAGATCCATTTTGATACACCTTATGATCAATTTCTTTGGCAATCGTCAATGGTAGTCAGAAGGGTTTAAGAACATCAGTTGTTCGACCTGCTACAACGAAATTTATTTGATGCACACGTATAAAAATGCAGTGTTTATCCAACGCAATCATAGGTTTAAACGTTCTTTTTAATTTAGACTTGTTTATATATATATATATAGTTCGTCATAACAACAGCCAAACATGTTAGATCTATAAATTTGCGTAAGCAATTTGTTTTTGTTTTTCCACGGCCGGGGTTTGTTCTCATGCTACTGAAATATCATGCCACCAAATCGCCTTGCACTATGACCTTGCTTTTCTTCTGGTTAACTTTATAAGAAGTCTACAGTTAAAGTTTTTAAAACGTTTATTAGATTCATAAACCATCCTGCATTTTTACAAAAAAACTTGGATAGAAGCTTCTTACAATCAACAGATAGTGTCTAGAATATGTTTAATAATTTATTCCCCGTTTTTGTTGAGCCTGCGACTAACAGCATAGGCAGGGGAGACACTGGTTTCCGCGGAAACCTTACGGATTTTTGATTTTTTTTTGTTTACCTATTATGTCTGTGTCTTTTGTTCACACATATTTGTCAATATAATATAATTCTATATGACTGTCATACATATAAGAGATTTAGTAAGCTATAACACCAGGTTTAACCCACAATTTTTTACATAAGGAAAGCCAGGATTATGACAGTTGTTTTCTAGATGTTGGTGTATGAGCTTTTGAATTTTGCCATTTGATAAGAGTCTTTGTCTTTGTAATTTTCCTTGAAGCTCATTTTTTTATTAGACAGCGTTGAGTGTTCTGAATTTACGAATAGTTGCGTCAACAATGTATATGGGTACTTCACAGTAAATGGAATACAATTTCAATATTCAACTATGTTATGTTAAGTCAAAACATGTTGAAACAGTTTACCCCAAACGTTGTAGTTGACAAATTTAAATTTGAATACGAGGCATGACGTGATGTGTAGTAAATTGTTATTACTGTGTATTGAAACAAGAACAAAATCAAACGAGTGGTCTAGATTATTGTACCAGACATTAAAAGAAATATACAGAACTTCAAGTGATATATTTGTAAGCATTTTGTATATCGAAGTCTTGTTAGTTTTACTTACAAAAAACAAGTGTTAATCTTATATCAATTCAGTGAGATTTTTAATTCATAGAAAGTCTCGTCACCTTCTCAGAGGCGTTATATTTAGAAATTACCTCATTAACATTGACCATATATTTTAAATTCAAGAGCTAAATGTATTTGTAAAAAGTGAAAGTAACTAATCTATAATTACATATTGTCATATGAGGACAACTAAGAATGTCAAACATAAGTGAAATACATAAAAGGAGTTAAACGAGGGGTGGTACAAGGTTTATCAAAACCAATAAAAAAATACACAAATATATATCGAACAGTTAACATGCGGTATTCAACATTGAAAAAGCTATGTATCACATACTATTTGTTCTTGTTAGACCCGTATTTTTGTTAAATTCAAACAAGAAACAAATGGATGCACGTTAACATGGTTAATCGACGGAAATGTTTTTGTAACCTTATAAATGTGACCATAATTAAATTATCAGACCTAAGCCACATTTGAAATACATCCATTAATAAAGTTTTAGACACAATGCATTTCTGACCTTCGAAATATTACTTCTACTTGCAAAATCATGAAAGAAATATTTTGTAAATTGCAAAACTAATGAACTGTTCAACATTTGTAGTGTACTGTAAAGATGATTTCAAGGGAAAATTGATTTCTTTGATAAATCAATTCATTTTTTCCTTTGAAATATAGCAACATCAACATACATTTTTTGAGATATTGTCAGAAATTATAATAATTTATTGAGATGTTATATTATAAAAAAAATGATAACCTTATCGTGTAAAAAATATAAGTTTGTTGAACTATTCAAAACCCTTTCTTTTATGTGTATACATGTTTAAAAAAAAAACGTGTTGTGTCTTAAAATGCTGTTTTAACATGTTCACTCGATTCCTTTATATGTATTTCAGTGACAATGGTTTTAATGTTTGATTAGTGGACAGGTATTTATCTAGTGTATTCATCAACATTAATTTAGAATTTCATTTAACACATGTTTTCTAAAAGCTTTAGCCATATTGGCGTGAACGACTTTACGGGAGAGTAATGATGTAAAGAAACAAGATAATACTCATAATCGTCCCTCCAAAGCCTCCTAAATAATCAGTTTACAACCAATACTTAAAAAAACAAACAACAAACTTTCCCAAAAAACATTCATTGTATCGTTGAATGTCCATTGACGTATTCATGACACATTTTACATTCATGATGAGAAGCTTTTTCTATAATGGTTTTTGCTGTATAATTAAGGTTAGGTTTACAGTTTGAAGTGACGAACAATAGCCTTGTTTACAAACTTTTGAAATCGTTGCCATCCATTCTGTTTATTCTGTTAAATAGAAATAAAGCGTTTGTAAGTTTTAGTAATTAAAAAATTGAAATATCGATTCTAACACGTCAGTTTACGTGTTCGCTTCATCTATGGTATACCAAATTTTGATAATTTTGTACGTACAAATTACAGTAGCAAGTACCGCAAGTCTTAAACGGTCTATTCGATAAATTTCTTATCTTAAATTCTTTAAATACTAAATTCAATCATTTTTTTTGGTTAGTTCTGTATTTACTGCAGGCGATAACATGGATAAGTTTGAAAATTAGTTGAAAGAAATAAAAAAACCTTAATAAGTTATTGTCCGAACTTGAACATGTTGAAGAGTTGTCAAATAAAAGATGACCTTTTCATATCAAACTTTGCTCAAGTAATGTCATAAATTGATATGTTTAAAAATTGCCCTCTCTTTACAATATTTGGTTAGAACAATCTCATTATAAATCATCATAACAAAAACCACTAAACTGATTATAAATATCGCATTGGAAACAGTTACGGAAACCCGAAACAATTATTTCGCAACAAAAGCTACGATTAGATTATTTTGTCATCATTTATACGGTCAATTGAAAATACCTCTTTATTTGGTTTTTTAATATCAACTGTACTTTAAAATACCTGTTTATACAATGACTTTGCAAAATCGTATGCGACTAAACTTACAATCGTTTTTTGGAAAATTAAAAACTTCAATTGTGGCCCACCCGACAGCAACTTTGTTCGTTTGCCAAGCATGTTAGGGACGTATATCAACGTTTTTACGTAAAAAGTTAATTTGGTCTAGAACAGTTCTTTACATGATAAATTATCCAGAGGGCCGAAATAATTGAAGCCTGAATCCATTTATTTTATTCATAATTCTTAAATTAATGGATTCATTCTAGAATTATGTCATACGATAGAATAAACGTAAACTTAAGACTTCATGCATACTTCCGTATGAGTCAATGCTGTGAGATTGTTGACACAAGTTTTAAGTTAGAAACAAGATTGAAGGGTCATTGAACACTTCTGCTAAAGCTATTTGCAAATACCTTATTATTGCTAAGCAACCTTCACAACAAACATGTCAACATCTTAAATAGTGTTTCTTTAAGGTCGACACTCAGGATGTTTTTAAGAAAATAAAATGTTATCGATCTCTTATTGATATACACCAATGACACGTTAGCCATGTTTCTGTACTGAAGAAAATATTTAAATACATTAGATTTAATCAAAATATTGTTTTCTTATGTATAAATGTACCGTTGGTCATACGATCAGTATCATACAAACGGAATAATTGTATATATGATACTACACATTATCTTTCAAAATAAACAATACATCAATTTAAAAGTTGTCGCATGCTGTTCATAACAAATTTTACAATTATTGATTACAATGCAGGAGGATAAAGTAAACCATTGTAATTAGTGCATCTTAGGAAAACCTTTTTTTATCCTGCAATTAGCCATCTATTATACAAATAATGATTTGCTTTATTTCTGCTTGTAAAAACAAGTATCCTGTTACCCCTTTTTTCCATTTTGAGCAAGTGATAAAATGAATATTTCTGTTCCCTAACCCATTATTTTTTTGGGGTCATCTTCGCGGTCCGCATTTCAACAATATCGATTTTGTTTTAGAAGTAAAAGACACTTTTTTAGATTTTCATAACTTAATTTTCAAGTGATGGGATTAATAACAGGATAAACACAATATATTGTCAGAAAATATAAAAAAAATATTATGATTATTGTTAAAAAGATACGGCTAATTAAACTATATTACGATTGAAACTAAATCAAAAAATGAATAAGTTATAGAAACCAAACAATATGTTTGATCTCGCAAAATGGTTATGTGTTCGTCCAATATCAGGTCTATTGACAGTTTGTTTTGTTTTGTTTTGTGTACTAGTAGTTTTTATGAGAATATGGACTTCTGATGTACTTACTGTCACTTGCAATGTTTCATATATTCATGCATTGACCTTTTTGTTGCTGTCTATATACTTTAGGTTATTTTTTCATTGTTGTAGACAATACTGTTGCCTTTAATTTCTTACTTACAAAAGTCTCATCAGTGACGCTCGAATCTCCGAAAGTTAAAAAGGCCAAAAAAGTACTTAGTTGAAGAGCATGTAGGACCGAAGGTTTGTCAAATACAGCTAAGGTAAAATATTTCTGAGGTAGAAAAGCCTTAGTTGTCAACATAATGATTTTTTTTGTGAATGTCATAAAACCTGGAGGTTTTAACAAGTTAGAAAATAGGTTGTTTACTCAATAAAAAGTTTAAGTGCATTATGGGCCTAAATATTTGGAAGATCTCGCCAAATATATTATATCTTATTTTCTTCGATCAAGAACATTGACGAGACCTACCACAAAATGTGTGTTTATTGTGAGTGTCAGAAGTCTTAATCTCAGTTGTTAAGTTTGGGTTTTTGTGGCTGTTTTCTATGTCCAGTTAGTATTATCTGATATACGATTAGAAAATAGGAATATATGATAAACGCAGAGTATTTAAACTTCCTTCCACGTGTAAAACTGAAATGGAATGAAAACAATTAACAGTTTCATAATATTATATATTCTTCATTAACACACAATTGTAATATCACTATTCCCTATTTGAAAAGATCTGCTACATTGCCCATACAAAGTAAGACTCATGGTTTCAACACACAAACAAATTATTTCAATTACAGGGTTTTATGGTATATCTATTGCTGTTTTTTTAATATTATTTTCAACTCTAGATAATGGTACAAAAAATGATGCTGTCATTTACTGATTTTACTGATCAAGGTAGGCATTGGTTTTAATTTCTAGGGCAATCTCCAGTGTAATTCATAAAGCAATACGATTAATTTGATGGTGTCAATTGTAAAATATTCTATAAAAATGCAAAACAAATGAACTTTTTAACAGTTGTATTGTGCAGTAAATATGTTTTCAGGGGGAATGGAGGGAAGTACATTTTGTTGATTTCTTTGATAAAGACGTTCGTATGTTTCGCTGTTTAATAAAAACGTCGGCATTTTTTTTTAAATAGTGTCAGAAATTATAGTTATTTATGGAGATGTTGTATTAACAGAATTGAAATAGCCGTGTTGTGTGAAAACCTAAACTATTTATAACTATACAAAAACCTTTCATTTACGGTAATACATGTTGAAACAAAAACAAGCCTTGTCTTTAAAAGCTGTTTGAACATGTTAATGCATTCACTCGATTTCTTTATACAAGAACGTATTAAAATGGCATTGTTATTAAATGTTTGATTAGTTGACAGATAATTATCCAATGCATTTATTATTGTTAATGTTTAAATTTCATTTAACACATGTTTTAGAAGGCTTTAGAAATATTGGCGTGGACGACTTAGCGGGAGAGTGATGATTTAAAGAAACAAGATATAACGCATTATCAACCTCCCCAACTCATCCAATTATTTCCTATATAGTTAACACACCAATTCTAAATAATCAAACACCAAACGTAACCAAAAAAAAACTTGTTCATACTCTTTGTTTCTTTGAGCATGTTGAGTGTTCATTGACGTAATCGTCCAACCTCTTACATTCATAATGAGAAGTTCTTTTGTATTCCTATTTTGCTGCATCATCAAGGCTCCGTAAAATAACCTTCATATTAACAGATTGAAGTGTTGAACTTTAACCTTGTTTGCTTAATTTTATGAAAATAAAACGTCTGCAAATTTAAATGATTTACACAATACAATATATATTCTAAAACTTCAATATTCGTTTTTGCTTCCTAATTGAAATAGCAATTTTTAATAATTTTTTACGAACAAATCACAGAAGTAGGAAATTCTGTTATAGATAATGTATATTTTAAGGTTTTTCTTGTCGTAGAACACACCGAGGGGTGTCAGGATTGATCAAATGTCACTAATTCTTCTGTATATAAACATTTTAATTATTATCCATAAACAATACAAATATTACTGTAACTGCACGAAGAAAGACCCAACTTCATTGTTACAATCCGATAACGGTGTATGACAAATGTAAGTAATTTATTGTACAACTTAGTTTTTGGAAAAGGGGGAGGGGTATGTTTTTTTTCTATTTGTAATGATATTTTTATAGCGGAAAAGTGGTTATTTCTTCAACAATTTTAATAGAATCGAATGAAATATTCAGAAATATATTTGAATACAATCAACCTGTTCAATGAGACTTACAAACGAATATGTTAAATCTAGCTTTAGTTTATGAAATTCTACATTACAATTCATCTCACATATATGACAATGTTTCTGTATTGTAGCGATAAATTAAAAAAATTTCACGTTATTTGTTTCTAAAACCAAAATGCAGACAATGACGATTTCTTTTACACTTATTATCGATTTAACTTTGAAAAATAAATTCCCAAATCGTCAACAAAAAAACTATCAGACGAATATAATTTTGAAGTAAATTATAGATTGCATATTTTTATCAAGGAAAATAATGACCTCTCACAGGTCATTATTTTGTGCCTTGGAACACATTAAATTGAAACATGGAATCGTCCAGGTTGATTCTGAAAAATAGTTGCTTATCGTTCTGAAAGAAAATAACTTCATATAGGTATATAAGTCAGTCTTAGACGGTCTTTACAATCTGATTCTGATCGAAATAAATTAACAACAAATGACTACAAATGTAAGTAATGATCAGTCTTAATACTAACACTTATGCAATGCTTTCTGACTAGTTCTTTATTTACCGCAGTGGATAATATTAAATTATAAGCCTGGTACCTTTAATATCTATTAGCATATCGTTATGTTCTATTGTATTGTTAATTTGTGTGTTTCTCTATCCTGAATGTTTTTTTACCGTTTATTTGTATCGTAGTCCTGTCATGTGGTATGTCATTTAAGTGTTATATTCAACATTGCATGAACGTTGGAGGTTTGGCTAGCCACAAAACCAGGTTCAACCCACCATTTATGTTCTTAAAATGTCCTGCACAAAGTCAGGAAAATGGCAATTGCTATCTTATAGCTCGTTTCTGTGTCTGTACTTAGTATTAACTCTGTATCTAATGACTATACAACACTGTTTGCGACTAAAAAATTTTCACGAAAATACATGTTCCTTATATAAAATTAAACATGCCTTATATTGTTTCAGAATGTGTTTAAGAAAAGAACGTTGTGTGTGTATATACCAATGACACGTAAGCCATGTTCCATACTTTTTTTGGGGGTAAAAACAATCAATTCGCTGAATTTGGCAAATTACAAAATGTCAAAGTTCTCCTTGTCAGAAGATTGTTTACTCGTATGAGAAATATTTGATATGGGTCCACTTATAGACTCTTTATTTTAAAAAGTCATTGTGTGAAAATATGCTTAGGTAACAAATTAAATAGAGTGAATGCATATCGATTTCCACATATATGTTGGAAATTCTAAGAAAAAGCAAAACAAAAGTGTTTTCAAACAAAGCTTGAATTTTTTGATTTTTTTTTTGGTGTAATTTAAAGAAAGTTGTCAATACCTTATTTCTTTATCCTACTGCATTTGTTTGCATCTGTTTTAAAGGAATCTGATGTTCAGTAGTTTACGTGCTAAGTGTTTCTCGTTTTATTGTATAGATTGGTTGGTTTTCCCGTCTGAATATTATTTGCCGCTCGGTGTGAGCCAATGATTCGTATTGAAGACCGTACTTTGACCTATACTGGTATACGTTTAGAAATTGTGAGTTTGATAGAGAGTTGTCTCATTGGCACTCATACCACATCTTCTTAAATCTAAGTCTTACCCTTTTACTTTCACGAAAATATATGTTCCTTATATACAGTGTCAATTTATAATTAAACTTGTCTATACAGCACCTTTTTGTTACGTCACACTCTGGTTTATAGAAGTTTTTATTTCACTTCAAAAAATAAACTAAGGCAAACGATCGTAAATAAAGAAAATATAATATAACAGCCCTTATAAAAACTAATAACAAGCCAAAGGTAATCGGATTTATAGTTGTTTGTATGTCTAATTAATGCATTTATGGAAATTGTAATACACACATAAGATGTATACTAGGGCAAACAATGCCACACATGTGTCACGCATGTACCTAAAACGCATATGTCACAGGTGTGTTACATGCGTTATACATATGTTTCTTGCCACGTATGGGAATCATGCGTTGTACACATGCGTTCACATGCGTAATACACGCATGTGAATCACATTTGTCAGAAATACACCTCTGTCACGCATGTGTTGGATAACGCATGTGACATATGCGATATTTGCATGTGTAACACATGTATAGTAAAACGCATGTTTAACGCATGTGTAAATCACACAGGCAAATTTTGTTGGCATGAAGTTAAATTAAATTTTTCACATGATATTTACGATTAAGTATTCACGTGAAATTCACCTGAAAAAAAAATTAAAATTAAAAAAAAAAAATTGTTTATTAACACCTTATACCTTGCAAGACATGTATTCCATTGACAATCTTAATTTACTTTAAACATGTTCAAAACAATCTTATTTCAGTCAAATTCATGTGAAGAGTTCACACTTAATTCATGTGAACAATTTAGAATAACAAAGTTCATGTGAAAAAGTTATATTTAATATTATCTGAATTAAGGAGGCTCGATAGTATAAAAATTACAGGAAAAAATCAAACATTTGTTTTTCATCACAAATTTTATTTATTTCCTTTTGTAGTTGTTACTTTATCATATGGTACAAAAATCATTCGAAACAATCAATTCGTGTTGGCCCCAGATGACTTTCAAAATGTATACATCATTGAAAAAGTTCCAAATTATCTCTCTGTGGTGGAAATTTTTTTTTCAAATCATCGGTGACCTATCTTTTTTAATATAATTTCCATATAAGCTGTACTTAAACTAAATTATTGTACAATTTTAGCGATTTCTGTAATAAATTTCTTTTTTTTATTTCGATATTCCCTTTATTTCTCCAATTACTTCAACAGAAAAAAATCACCTTTACCAAAATGTATGCTTCTTTCGAAGGCAGATTGTGAGCGCAAATGAACGGTGACCCCACTTTTTTATTTTATATTTCTATTAACTATAAGATAAAGTTCATTTATAGAAAAATATAGAGAAATCCTATATAAATGATTTAGACCCGCGAACCCCCTTAAAACATGGAATTCGTAAGAGAAATGTAGCATTCTTGAGTTCAATTTTTGTAACATACATGTTCTACGTACTTCGTTCCGTACGGTACTTGATACCAATTAAAGTAGTAGTTAATTACATCCGTAAATCCAATAAATTGAGAAAAGTAAAAAGAATGAAAGATAAAAATAACAGTAACCCGTTGGACTTACGATGACATCAAACTAAAAGTGTGCCAGTGATGGATCCAGCAATTTTCATAAGCAGTGGCTGATCTAGAAATTTTCATAAGTGGGGGCCCATTTGCTGCCTGAAAGGGGGGGGGGGGCGGGGCGCTCCGGTCATGCTTCAGTGATTCTTATATAAATCCGCCTCTATGACGTGTAACTCAAACCTTCGAAATACATGAGTGAATTCAGGTACTGTGAATTTTAAACAGTTAGGAACTTCAACATTTGTCAACTTTTGTTTTAGAATATTTCACGGTAAATTTAGTAAGTAATATTTTGATTTAATTGGTCATTTTGACAAACATGTGAAGATGAGAACTGGTGAGCTTTTTGTTGAATATAATGAGAAGATAGTGTTAAAAATGTTTGCATAGTTGAAAATTATAAAACAAAATATATTATTTAACCTTGGACAAAAAGATCCAACATTTAGCCCCACCCCTATTGGATCCGCCTATGATGCAATTTTAAATGAAGGAGGCAGTAGGAAATTGAAACTTCTAGCTGACTGTGCGGTATGGGCTTTGCTCATTGTTGAAGGCCGTAGGGTGACCTATAGTTGTTAATTTTCTGTGTCATTTTAGTCTCTTGTGGATAGTTGGCTCATTGGCAATCATACCACATCTTCTTTTTTATATTTATAGGACATTTCCTAATAATATTGCAAGGAAAATCCAAATTGTCACAGATTCTGAACTGATCTTCTTTCAGATTTATAGGAACATTTCTAATTCACTGACAACTGTTGGACAAGTCACAGGCAGGGGCGGATCAATAATTTTAGAAAGGGGAGTGTGGGGCGAAGATTTTTTTGAAGAAAAATGGCGATTTTTTGGGGCTAAAAAACATAGAATAGGTGTAAAATGCATATTTTTAATGGTTCCTTATTGGGGCATGTATATTTTAAAGTTGGTGTAAAGTGTAAGGGTTGGACATTTTTTATGCTGTATTCTCCCTATTAATTGTCTTTCATAAAATGACAGTATGGAACCAAAGCTATGTACTAATATATAATTACATATGGGAATTGTCAGTAAAAAATAGACATGGAAAATTCTTGTTTTTTGTATGTTAAGTTATAATAACCTCACAGATGTCTTGTTGTAAACCAGATATACGCCGGGTTTTGTCGATGAAATTTACAATACGACCGACAAGATTTAAGAAAGACAAACAAGCAATTTTTATCCAAATGTTTCAACCAACAGAATTAAGAAAGGTGAGGGGTTCCAAATTAACCAAAGGCTACGAATGAGTCTAAAATGACAACGAGTTTATGAATGACAGTCGACAAATGGAGACACAAAGGCCACACCCAGTAGTTGCTTGCAGTATGGTCTTGAAAAAAGGTATTAAATATAAATGTATCAGTTTGACGAAATTGACATTCCAGTCACACATGCAAACCCCCGCCCCTCAAAAAATACGCCCGTTTTTTTTATTCATCATGTTTATTTAATGCTAAATATTTCTGTTGGAAATTTTCGTTTCTAATAGCAAAAAGGGACAAGATTATTGTTTTCAATCCAGATACGGCCAGTTATCTAGAGCTTATGCTGAATGGGGATCATCATTCAGCTATGTTTTTTCTAGTTAAAATAGGCTGAGGCGTTCTGGGTAACACATATTTTCGAAGGTAAATAATATTGCTTTTTTCATGAAAGTAATAGAGTATAACTTTCTGTCTCGTGGAATTGTGAAATAGAAGTCAATACATTCTTGCTCAATCCTGTGTCGCTTTGAAACTGTCATGATTGTCATCCTCAGTCTATCCATGTGTTACTGTAATTTGAATTTCAAAATGACTGAGTGACGTTTTTAAGGCGAACTGGTCAACTCTACCATAGCGAATCACATGACTTTGATATGATCAGTAAATACCAGCAAAAACATCATTATAAGTAAAGAATTGTCGCATAAAAAAAAAATACACGGGAAATGGCAAAAGTTCTCGAAGTCTGTTTTGAAGTCTTGTCTGATAAATCGGTTTATCAAAAAAAAATATGACCAAGCAAAGGGGGGGTGGGGCGTACGCCCTCTTCGCCGCCCTCCCAAACCACCCTCTGGAACCACCACTGACATTGATACTCAAATTGCAGACTCTTATTAGTAATAACAAAAATCTGTGTTTTCTGTCCCCTCATTTTGTAAAATATATGTACATATATATTTTATTTATTACACTCTAACTGTCTAACAGTTACATTTAATTATTCTCTAATTTAGAGCAATTCTCGTTTGTCAATTTTTCAAACTTTACCATCATGCCCCCCTCAGCACAGTTATTTAATTATGAATGGAAAACAAATATATGTGAATTATAAATAATAGATAAATGATTGAATATTCTTTATGTAGTTTTTCTTTTTTCTCATGATTCTTTCAGAGACATATATATGATCATATATATGTCTCTGGAAGAATCATGAGAATAAAAAATCGATTTAGACCCGCAAGCCCTCTTAAATGAAATTGTATAAAAAAAAACCATACACATCTTTACTCAGTCCAACATTTTTTGTTTGGTTAACGTCTTCTTTTTCATACATTTTCTTTAAAATAAATACTCAACATCAAAGTCTTCATTTTCTGTAGACACAAAATATACTGAACGACTTTAGAAACGCAACACTCATTTTGTTGATTGTTTTTACCAAATCTTGTTTGATTCTTTTATAACTACTTTTCATGCTTATCATGCTTCTTTCTCCTTACAAAAATCAAAATCTGATTTACCTGTGGTTATTGAACATACCGAATTTTTGAAGTTGCACGATTTTCTTAAAGCAAAATTTTGGAGCCATGAAAGATTGTTTCCATTTATTTGCTTTGTTAAGCAGTTCTTTCAATCCTTTGCCTCACTTAAATCAGGTAAAAAATGTTTCATCTCCATTTTGCAAAGACTGAGAAATAAAAAAAATTAGCCCTTATGAATACTGCAAACATGAAAACATAAACGTGCTGCAACCATACTGTATGACTTCAGAAACTCGTCTTACTGTCTTTCACAACAAAACAAGTAGACAAGAATTGTTACTGGCCATCAATGAACAGATCAATGTGTATTGACAATGAAACGTCAACATAATTTGATTATGTAACGTCATTTGCCAGACATGTTTACGGCCGCAACGTCAACTGCTTATCAAATTGCCGAGTGCCAATGAGTACAGATTCATGCCATAAATGTTTCCCATCAACTGAATTGCAAAAAATCGACTAAAGGAAATCCTTTAAAGCCCTCAAGTTCAACCACATAGTTGCCAAAACCAATTAATGGGTTGAACAAATGCAAAATCAGAAGGTGTAAAACAAAACCCAAAACATGTCAGACAGAATTTTTTGACCTTTCTGACAATCATTTTGGCGTTTGTGACGGGCAGTCATAACTTTTGACGGTGACACATTCATTCAAAAATAACACAAACACAATCTAGTGTTGCGTTTCTAAAGTCGGTCAGTATATGTAATAAACAGAAATGAAAGTGTTTTTTTTTTATACCAATCAATCTTACGACTACACAAGTTTTTTAATATAATCATGAGAGCATCTACTATCTCTTAGAACCAGTAAAATCCTTTGAGCAGCATTTGCTATTCATAGAAATAAATGAATAAGTATGTTTTTTTGTCAAATGAGCATAAGTATTACATAAAAATGCAATAAAGTAGAAATATTCCAAAAATGACCGTGACATTTTCTTTGAACAATGAAAAAGTTACTGAGTAGCATACAACATAATTTAACCTTCAAAAATCAAAATATGTCTTATAATTCTGTGATAGCATATGAAAATCCAAAATTTAAGTTGATAACCCTATCTTTGTTACTTGGTTGTAGCATATTAATCTTACCGAATTTTAAAAGAGAACACAAAAAAGCAACCATTTAAACAGCTTCTCATTGTAGATACTCCTACACTAGTAGTATTATGCATTATATATCCCACTTGAATATCAGATCTTTATTTGAAATAACCCAAGATATACAAGGTGATTTTCAGATTAGAAAATACCCCCCCCCCCCAAAAAAAAAAAGAAAGAAAGAAAGAAATGTGTAAAAAACAGAAAAAAAAAGATTGAAAAATGGGGTGCTAAACTTGATGTCCATTTACCAAATACATGTATACTAATCAAATATACCTAATGCCACCATATCTACTGTTTATTTTTTCAGATATCCAAATTATTACAAAAAATGTTAAATAATTTCCCCGCTGTTTGGTTTTAAACAGATATGGTCAAAATTGATTAATGTATCATTTGTGCAGTATAGTTACAGATTCGGGGGAAGGGGAAAAGTTTGTGTGTGTGTGTGTGGAAAGGAGGGGGGTAACCGGGAAGTGTCGTCATAAATATGTCGTTGATACAACCAAAAAATATGCACGATCAGAACACAAGAATTTTACAGAAAACATCTCTTACTGAATAGAGAAAAAGGGCAAATAGAATTACAGAATATGGAAAAATAGAACCCCCCCACTCCATTTTTCCCCATATCAAGACCCTCATATATCATTGTGACTTAAAGTTCTGGTTTTTTTTATGTATTTTTGTTTCTTTGTTGGTAGCTCTATTTCACTTTAATAAACAAATGACTTAAAATTCTCACATGGTGTCTTCTTATGTCGTCTTAATACATGATGAATGTTATTGATCCGTAATAAATGTTTATTTGGCATGCCATACGCGATAGAAATGCGGACGTGAAAGAAAGCACTATTCCCGTAAACGTCAACGAAGACTACATTTAACTGTATTAAAAAAAAATATATGAATAAAAAAATAAATATTAAAAGTAATATATATTTATAAGAAGGTACGGGTAAATAACTCAAAATATTTCAAGAATTTTCTCTTATAATTTCAAACAATTGCCCACATAGTATTGGTGACTTTATACCTGTCCATTAACAGATGCTTACACACTTTCCATTTACCGATGTTTACAAAATGCTACTTGCTATTTTATCTATCATATATTCTTTTTTATGTTTTACATTTTTGCTAAAGAGATAAAACTGAGTTTAGGCGAAGTTTGGCATACTTTTTAGTTTTCAAACATCTATTTTATCGCTTACATCACTGAGAAAAAAATTCTCAGCAAAGAAAAAAAATTCTCAGCTAAGAAAATTCTCAACGTTGAGAATATTTTTTTATGGCGGATGAAAAAAGTTCTCATTCTTAGCTGAGTAAAATAATTCATTCTGAAAATATCTTTTACTCAGAAAAAAAAAGTTGACATTCCAGTCACACATGCAAACCCCCGCCCCTCAAAAAATACGCCCGTTTTTTTTATTCATCATGTTTATTTAATGCTAAATATTTCTGTTGGAAATTTTCGTTTCTAATAGCAAAAAAGGGACAAGATTATTGTTTTCAATCCAGATACGGCCAGTTATCTAGAGCTTATGCTGAATGGGGATCATCATTCAGCTATGTTTTTTCTAGTTAAAATAGGCTGAGGCGTTCTGGGTAACACATATTTTCGAAGGTAAATAATATTGCTTTTTTCATGAAAGTAATAGAGTATAACTTTCTGTCTCGTGGAATTGTGAAATAGAAGTCAATACATTCTTGCTCAATCCTGTGTCGCTTTGAAACTTTCATGATTGTCATCCTCAGTCTATCCATGTGTTACTGTAATTTGAATTTCAAAATGACTGAGTGACGTTTTTAAGGCGAACTGGTCAACTCTACCATAGCGAATCACATGACTTTGATATGATCAGTAAATACCAGTAAAAACATCATTATAAGTAAAGAATTGTCGCATAAAAAAAAATACACGGGAAATGGCAAAAGTTCTCGAAGTCTGTTTTGAAGTCTTGTCTGATAAATCGGTTTATCAAAAAAAAATATGACCAAGCAAAGGGGGGGGGGGGGGGGGTGGGGCGTACGCCCTCTTCGCCGCTGTGTTTTCTGTCCCCTCATTTTGTAAAATATATGTACATATATATTTTATTTATTACACTCTAACTGTCTAACAGTTACATTTAATTATTCTCTAATTTAGAGCAATTCTCGTTTGTCAATTTTTCAAACTTTACCATCATGCCCCCCTCAGCGCAGTTATTTAATTATGAATGGAACACAAATATATGTGAATTATAAATAATAGATAAATGATTGAATATTCTTTATGTAGTTTTTCTTTTTTCTCATGATTCTTTCAGAGACATATATATGATCATATATATGTCTCTGGAAGAATCATGAGAATAAAAAATCGATTTAGACCCGCAAGCCCTCTTAAATGAAATTGTATAAAAAAAAAACCATACACATCTTTACTCAGTCCAACATTTTTTGTTTGGTTAACGTCTTCTTTTTCATACATTTTCTTTAAAATAAATACTCAACATCAAAGTCTTCATTTTCTGTAGACACAAAATATACTGAACGACTTTAGAAACGCAACACTCATTTTGTTGATTGTTTTTACCAAATCTTGTTTGATTCTTTTATAACTACTTTTCATGCTTATCATGCTTCTTTCTCCTTACAAAAATCAAAATCTGATTTACCTGTGGTTATTGAACATACCGAATTTTTGAAGTTGCACGATTTTCTTAAAGCAAAATTTTGGAGCCATGAAAGATTGTTTCCATTTATTTGCTTTGTTAAGCAGTTCTTTCAATCCTTTGCCTCACTTAAATCAGGTAAAAAATGTTTCATCTCCATTTTGCAAAGACTGAGAAATAAAAAAAATTAGCCCTTATGAATACTGCAAACATGAAAACATAAACGTGCTGCAACCATACTGTATGACTTCAGAAACTCGTCTTACTGTCTTTCACAACAAAACAAGTAGACAAGAATTGTTACTGGCCATCAATGAACAGATCAATGTGTATTGACAATGAAACGTCAACATAATTTGATTATGTAACGTCATTTGCCAGACATGTTTACGGCCGCAACGTCAACTGCTTATCAAATTGCCGAGTGCCAATGAGTACAGATTCATGCCATAAATGTTTCCCATCAACTGAATTGCAAAAAATCGACTAAAGGAAATCCTTTAAAGCCCTCAAGTTCAACCACATAGTTGCCAAAACCAATTAATGGGTTGAACAAATGCAAAATCAGAAGGTGTAAAACAAAACCCAAAACATGTCAGACAGAATTTTTTGACCTTTCTGACAATCATTTTGGCGTTTGTGACGGGCAGTCATAACTTTTGACGGTGACACGTTCATTCAAAAATAACACAAACACAATCTAGTGTTGCGTTTCTAAAGTCGGTCAGTATATGTAATAAACAGAAATGAAAGTGTTTTTTTTTTATACCAATCAATCTTACGACTACACAAGTTTTTTAATATAATCATGAGAGCATCTACTATCTCTTAGAACCAATAAAATCCTTTGAGCAGCATTTGCTATTCATAGAAATAAATGAATAAGTATGTTTTTTTGTCAAATGAGCATAAGTATTACATAAAAATGCAATAAAGTAGAAATATTCCAAAAATGACCGTGACATTTTCTTTGAACAATGAAAAAGTTACTGAGTAGCATACAACATAATTTAACCTTCAAAAATCAAAATATGTCTTATAATTCTGTGATAGCATATGAAAATCCAAAATTTAAGTTGATAACCCTATCTTTGTTACTTGGTTGTAGCATATTAATCTTACCGAATTTTAAAAGAGAACACAAAAAAGCAACCATTTAAACAGCTTCTCATTGTAGATACTCCTACACTAGTAGTATTATGCATTATATATCCCACTTGAATATCAGATCTTTATTTGAAATAACCCAAGATATACAAGGTGATTTTCAGATTAGAAAATACCCCCCCCCAAAAAAAAAAGAAAGAAAGAAAGAAATGTGTAAAAAACAGAAAAAAAAAGATTGAATAATGGGGTGCTAAACTTGATGTCCATTTACCAAATACATGTATACTAATCAAATATACCTAATGCCACCATATCTACTGTTTATTATTTCAGATATCCAAATTATTACGAAAAAATGTTAAATAATTTCCCCCCTGTTTGGTTTTAAACAGATATGGTCAAAATTGATTAATGTATCATTTGTGCAGTATAGTTACAGATTCGGGGGAAGGGGAAAAGTTTGTGTGTGTGTGTGTGGAAAGGAGGGGGGTAACCGGGAAGTGTCGTCATAAATATGTCGTTGATACAACCAAAAAATATGCACGATCAGAACACAAGAATTTTACAGAAAACATCTCTTACTGAATAGAGAAAAAGGGCAAATAGAATTACAGAATATGGAAAAATAGAACCCCCCCCCACTCCATTTTTCCCCATATCAAGACCCTCATATATCATTGTGACTTATAGTTCTGTTTTTTTTATGTATTTTTGTTTGTTTGTTGGTAGCTCTATTTCACTTTAATAAACAAATGACTTAAAATTCTCACATGGTGTCTTCTTATGTCGTCTAAATACATGATGAATGTTATTGATCCGTAATAAATGTTTATTTGGCATGCCATACGCGATAGAAATGCGGACGTGAAAGAAAGCACTATTCCCGTAAACGTCAACGAAGACTACATTTAACTGTATTAAAAAAAAATATATGAATAAAAAAATAAATATTAAAAGTAATATATATTTATAAGAAGGTACGGGTAAATAACTCAAAATATTTCAAGAATTTTCTCTTATAATTTCAAACAATTGCCCACATAGTATTGGTGACTTTATACCTGTCCATTAACAGATGCTTACACACTTTCCATTTACCGATGTTTACAAAATGCTACTTGCTATTTTATCTATCATATATTCTTTTTTATGTTTTACATTTTTGCTAAAGAGATAAAACTGAGTTTAGGCGAAGTTTGGCATACTTTTTAGTTTTCAAACATCTATTTTATCGCTTACATCACTGAGAAAAAAATTCTCAGCAAAGAAAAAAAATTCTCAGCTAAGAAAATTCTCAACGTTGAGAATATTTTTTTTATGGCGGATGAAAAAAGTTCTCATTCTTAGCTGAGTAAAATAATTCATTCTGAAAATATCTTTTACTCAGAAAAAAAAAGTTTTATGGCGGCGGGGCCTGAGAATAATGATCCTTTATTCTATTTTTGCTTTTTAACTCACTTTGTTTTTTTTTGTCCTTATTTAATTCCCCATTCTCGATTCCAGACTAAGTTAACTCTCACATATGATATTATACGTAAATGTCGTAAATGTACGAAAGCTTGGATCCTCGAATACGGAAAACCGGAAATCTTTTCACCGTGGTCTGTATTTTTATAATATGACGCAACAGGACGCTCGTCTGCTGATGTTTGAAATGGTCAGACAGTTGATACAAAGAACTTTGTTTTTTCAAACAGATGGTTCAAAAAGCTATTGTAAACAGATATATTGAAATGGGTAACATTACCGATTAACTGGAAGAAACCGGGGAACAAAACATACATTTTAGAAAGTCATCGCAACAAAAGTGTATCGTTTTGATGTCCGGATCACTATTTTGTGTTAAAATAAGCTTAAAAAATCATATTGCCCAGTAATGCCCAGTATTCCCCATTTCTGGGAGTATTGCCCAGTCCGTGACAACCCGGGAATTCCCGGGCGGGTAATATTTTGTCAACCCTGCCTACTTGTCCCTAAAATTTGGAGTGCGCTTATAAAACTTCTGCTTTTCTTTTATAGAACTATATAGATTGTGTACAAAATATAAGATGTGGGCTACTATGCCAAAATTTGAACTTCAATTCCTAATTATACTCCTGCCAACAGTCATGACAGTGGCAACTCGCCTTACATGGGTAAAATCTAAATGAATACAACATCAATATACAGTGCTCCAGCTAGAAATCAAAAGGGGCAGGGTGCCAGTGGAAAGCAGGGCACTTTTTTATGATAGGAAAAAGGCACTGCTCATTTCTTTTGTTTACGTTTCTGTGTGTATCATGAGTTCATATTCTTTTTTTTACTGTTTATTTTGTCAATAAAGATGCATAAGGTCCAAGACCACAATCGTCGTCCCTTGATTTTTGTTGTTCAAGAATATAGTCCCTAGTGTTGACAGTGAGTTACTTGCCATTAATTTTTATACCCCTTCCAAATTTATTTCCCCTAGTTTAATGCCTCAAATTGCAAGAAAGGGGGTGAAGTTACACTGTAAAAAAATTTAGGTCCCTAATTTTTAAGGAAAGTAGTGATTTGGTCCACCTGAAAAAGGTTAAAAATTAGCATTTCGGACAAAAAATATAAAATTAGTGGACAAGGATATTTTTTACATTTGAAAATGCCTGTACCAAGTCAGGAAAATGAAAGTTGTTGTCCATTTGTTTGATGTATTTCGTCCTTTGATTTTTGCTATTTGATTAGGGACTTTCCATTTTAAAAATTCCTCGTAGTTTAGTATAATTGTGGTTTTACTATTTCTACACACAACTTACTAAAAAATATAAACGTAACATTTCCACTGCTAATGATAAGCACGCATTTTATAATTAATTTCATCCTTAATGATTCAATTGAAAAAGAAATGACGCGATGTGTATTTGGCAAAACCTTTCGGAATTTTGGGTTTAAACTGATCTTCAAATTTTATTTTAATTGGCATGTTTAGCTTTTAAATTCCAACGCTAGTAATAAGAAGAGTTTATTGTGATTATTATTCCAAATGGTGATGCTAATTTTTTTTCCTAATCAATTCTTATTTAAGTTTGCTTATTATAACTTCTGTTCACTAACATAAATTTGTCTATTTCACATGCGACTTTGCAAATTTCCTGCATAAAAAGATAACCACTTATGACGTTTTCGAGTTAATAAAACTTATACTGCAGCTTTACCAGCTGTTATTTTGAAATGATCCTTAACGCTAACAATTTCAAAAAGGTAAAACGTATAGCTGACACAAGAACTACAAAGACGCACATACACATCAATATATGACATGGTGTGACTTGGATAACGGAATATGGTCACTTTGTCTTCTATTGACTGGCAATAAAAGGCTTGCTGAAATGGGGCATATGTATGACTGTGCTGAGGCAGTTTTAATTAATTCTCGACAGGTACACGATCTATACTTTACCAGTTCTCGACCTGTTTTCATTATCTTTACAATATTTGAACAAAGGTCTTTAAGGCATGGGTCGTACTCGACGATATGACTCTAAAGTGGGATCCATACTGAACATAAGTCTCCACAATACATGACAAAAATCTGAACCACAAGCAAATCAAGTCTGAACCATGACAGTGGTGTTTTTGGTTTGCTTTGAATCAAATTTTAAGCCAAACCCTACAGGGCAATTTTTTAGTTAGAAACCCAGTCTTTTGATGCATTTACAGATACATTTTTGTTCACAAAAAAGTTCAATTGCTGTTTTAAGAAGTGTGTTATAACTAGTTTGTATGGGTAATATGCACGGAGGGTAAAATATTGATGAGTCAATATTAGCTGTTTGTAATATCAATGAAAAAATGGACGCGTTTTTTTTCTCAATAGAATAGAAAATTTGTAGGTGTTGTCTGTCGAGCATTTTTCAAATTGTCTTATTTTTCTTTCCTTATTTTTTGTGTCAATTTCCTTGTAATTGCAATACAATCGTTGTCCTTCCCAATGATCATTTTGACTTGATTCATATTACAACAATTTAAACTATATAATCATGATAATAAATTAAAACTTATTTTATATTATTTCTCCTTATTTTGTTGAAATTTCCCATAAAATTAATTGACTTTTCACACTAACGATGTGTGCGTTGTACAAGTTCATGAATCAGCGAAAATCATTTAACTTCATTCATTCTTTATTGCATTTGTTTTTGTTTTGACACATTAAGGTAGATAGGGTGTCTTCCTCCATCTTGGATTTTGAAATACTAGAAAACAAGGTCTAGATCTTTGATGAAATGTGCAAATTGTTATAGTAGTAGGTAATTCATGTGTAAGAATTTTCAATATAATATAGAAAATGCCATGTTTGATCATATTTATGATTGTATTTTACAAAAATAAGAATTCTTTTGTTTGATTCATTTTTTCCCAACTTTCTCAAATAAGGGGAGGCAACTCAAATTCAAGGGCAGATAATTCAGATAGTGTTACTTTTACAATAGAATGTGTTAGGAATTTACCCATTTTTACATGAAGCAAGAAAATTAGTCCGGTGACCTCATTTTTTCTTTTTCTTATCTGAAAGCATAATATTGGAGCTATCTTCTCATATTTTATCTCAAAATGCTATGGTGTGGTTTGCATTTTATGGCGGAAAAATGGATTTTCCATGCATAATCTATACAAAATATTGACAATTTTGCTCAACCAGTAGTGTGAAAATAAGTCCGGTGACCCATTCTTTTTAATAATGTTTTTAAACAAGCAGGATATGAACTACATTTTGGCAAATTATTAAAAGATTCTATGGATTATAATTTAGACACCCCATCTACCTTAAAGATGTTTTAGTCAATTTTGAAGTTCTTAACACTTTGAATACTATAAATGGATATTTACTTTTGCAGCTTAAAAAATGAACTAAATTAAAATGTATAGAATGTTCCCTTTATTGCACTTTGTAGGTATTTTATTTAAGATCATCTTTGATGTATGTTAATGCAAAAACAAAGATAAACTATACATGCTACATACAATGAGATGCACTTTAATGATAAAGAAAATGAAATGGTTGTAAAATATCAGTTTGAGAATCGTCTTGTGTTATATTTCCACCTTTCAAAAAAATAGATACAGCTATACATTAGAGATTCCTAATTCCTAGATTTAATCAAGACCTAATTCACTTACGGACGGAGGCGATAACTTAGTAACCCACTGAACCGCTGTCGTCACCATAATTATTTTCCATATTTGAGTTAATACTTCTATGGATTATGAAGGGATGGTCATATTAAAATCTAAAAATACTAGTCTTATAACACATGTCTCTTGGTTACCTATTTTCTATTGATTGCTCTATTGGTTTTTCAAATCAAATAGTTAAAAATCTTAATATGAATAAGGTGCATACTGTAACATAATATTTTCCAATAACATGCACATGTAATTGTCCGCATGACCCAGGTATCTGTTACATGCATTCAGATATATACCGAACTGTGAATAAAATAACAAGAACAGTGTACATGCCGAACTCATGTTACTTTGTTTTTTTTCTCAATATCCATTCATGAAAAAGACATAAGTTTGATATAGATGTTTATTACCGAACTTGTATATTTCTAAATGACCTTCATTTCGTCCGAACAATTCTATGAACAGCAAACATGTATTCAGTGTTGCCGTCTTGAAGCGTTCAACATTTCCAGTAGCATGTATATATATATACTGTAGTTGTTTGGGCTGATTTCATTAGATATACATATATAATCTGATTTAAAGAAAAATCGTTCATCCTAAGATAATTACATGAAGTCACCTTCATTTAAAACATCCTTTGCTTTTAATTTCCCTTTTCGTAACTTCTATACGAGAGAGAGAGAGAGAGAGAGAGAGAGAGAGAGAGAGAGAGAGAGAGAGAAAACTAACAAGTTTAAGAGAATGATTAAATGAACGAAAACCCATAAAAATATAACAAACCACATATATTTTTTTCAAGAAACGAGGATATTTTAAAGAAAACTGTGAAGGAATAAACAAAATCATTGAAACATTTTCAAAGTTCTAAAACAAGTAAAATCAAAATTAACAATAAAAATGGCTTAACATGATAATACTTTAAGGATCAGGGTGTGCAATTATTGCCTGCTTTAAGTTGTGAGTTTTATATGTTATTGAAAACTGAGTCATGTTTCAATTTTGACAAGCAACTAAAATTGGATAGGGAAAATTTAGTAAAAATGACGTGTTCAAAACAATGTGAAAGACCCCAGTAAAAGCAACCAAGAGACTCCGTGGTTAAAAACGCATTTTTGTCATACGATACCTAAACTGGTTTATTGGTTTAAGAGTATGATGACCGCAAGATGCCTCTTTTGATTAATTTGATTTTTGTTCATGTTTCTCAGCCAAAATATTTTTATTCACACACATAATCAATACCCAGGCAATGATTTCATTAGAAAATCACTTATAGATTATTTGCATCTGAAACGCTTTTCAAGATACTTTTATGAAGAAACTTTAACGTGATAACAGTGTATTTGATACTCATCTTTATCTTTAAAAGTGAACAACAATTATTTAAACAGGAGTCACATTCTTGTTATCTCATATTGTACAGTTCTCGGACGCTGTGAAGTTTCATAATAATAACATTAAGAACGTGAGTTACATTCCACAGTAGAAACACAAAACGGTTTTAATACTCAATCGAAGTATCGACAATTTTTGTTGTATATTTCTGTATAATTAAAATAAATAGGTAGTGCCAAAGTGTTGTTCTTTTATCATTGCGTATATTTTTAGAATGGTTGTCAAAATACAATATGTATTGCAACATATATTCAACAGACATAAGCAAGACCTTTTATTCTTATAACATTGTACTTTAAAACAATGTCAAATTCAAATAGGTAAAAAGCAACAGCGTATTTAAAAAAAAGTCATTGTAACAACCTTTATGATTGAAATAGCTATTGATCATTTTCAGATCTTGTTAACATCGTGTAATTTACCTGTTACATGATATATAATTTAATCAAGTGGAATGTGCTTTGCACACGCACCTCTAATTAAAAATAGTGTAACTAGTGCATATAAAAATAAATATACAATAGAAATAGAAAATCAATTCGCCCTCCAATAAATAGTTCAGGTGACCTAGTCTAAAGGTTATCGTAAAACTATGTTGAAATAGCTATGTAACTTGCGATGGTGTTGATTGGTTAAACATTACAATACAAACTTGATCCCACATTTGTCTTCATAAACTAGAAATCACATCGATATTTTAATCAAATAGCTGCTATTCGCATTTCCCATGTAACAGCCCAGATAAAAAGACTACTAGGAATATAAGAACATTAAGATTGTCTCCCTGTTTCTATATTTTGATTACGGTCAACACATGTTCGTGCTGATTTTTATTGAAAAATATTTGTACGGCTTGGGAGGGGGTTAATACTATCAACATATACTTTGGTGTTTATAAATGATAAAACGATCTTTTCACACAGTTTGTTTTATGTTAATTTAAACAAAAACATAAATAATATATTTTAATGTGTGTTGATACACATCATTTACATGAGTTACTTATATTTGGGTCTTTATTTGAAAGTTGTTGAAAGTGTGTTTTATGCAAACTAATTTATAAAAGAATTATACATCCACTGTAAGCATTCGGATTATTCCTATTCCAAAATTTATCTTGTTGATCTAATTATGTTTTTTGTTATATTTTAAAATGGTTGCCTTTCTGTAGAATCAGATAAAATATTTTAAATTCAAAAGTTTCAACATGAATGGATGAGAATGTTTAAATTCATTCATCTATCTATCTTTGCTCAGCTTCAAACTTATTAAAAACCAAAAAAAATCATTTCAATATTTTCTGAATGATTATTTTGTCTCGAAACCTGGACTAAGGGCATACTAGTCATAACTTTTGAGCATACATGTAATCAGCAATGATAAAATCAATTAAGTATGTAAACCTAATGAGTCTCAAACCAGCATTTGCCATCTAATAATTATGACTATAAAAGTTCTCCATCTTTGACATGTTAAAACATAGTCTAATTATTAGCTTACTCTTCACTCAGTCATGTTTCTCTACTTATTTTCCTTGAACAACTTTTTGAAATAATTTAAAATCAATTTAATTTAAGGTCCCGTTTCTCGGTTTCTAATTAGATATAGCATTTTCATTCTTTTTGTAATTATATTACAAAGAAAAGTTCTTCTCAGTTTGTTAATGTGTGATGGAATAGTAAACAGTACTACGTGTAGTCAAGATATCAAATGTATAACTTATATTATAAAAAATAAAAAAAAAATGAACTGAACCTGTAGTGATTTATTGTATTTCAAACGAAGAAAGATAACTCTAAATCCTGTCATTTTGTTTCTAGTCTTTAAGAGATATAATGTCCAAATTTAGGAGCTTGTAGTTTAGTGGTTGTCGTTGGTTCATATCTGTGATATTGTTTTTCGTTAATCCTTTGTATTAATTTGGCTATTATTTTTTCCGTGTCGTTATATTGTAAGAGCTTTCATCGTACGTTCACACTGGATTTGAGGCGCTTCATACACAATTTGATAAGCTCAACGTATTTACAGCCAAAAAAAATAAATTTAGTATTTGATTTATATAATTAAACCTTGTTTAGCGCCTGCCTGTATGTCTGTTTAGTTCACGCATCATTGTAAATATAACAGAATTGATGAGACTTTCAACAAAGTGAGAGGTTGAGCGCTATAAAACCAGGTTTAATCCACCATTTTCTACATTTGAAAATGCTGTGCCAAGTCAGGAATATGACGATTCTTGTCCATTCGTTTTTGATATGATCTGTCGTTTGATTTTGCCATGTGATTATGGACTTTCCGAATAGATTTTCCTCTGAGTTCAGTATTTTTGTGATTTTACTTTTTGTTATTACATTGTGAATTCAAGTTGCACAAATAAAGGATATTACTACGACCTTCACTCAAATACATGTCTAAAAATGTTTGTGGACAGCGACGGGAAAACATGGAAGGATGCAAAGAACCACTGTCAAGGAGATGGCGGAGATTTGATTAGCATGACTACTCTTGCCAAATGGAACCTTGTCAAAAAGTTTACTAGTTGTAAGTTACCCTCTGTATATAGTGTATAGTTGGAGTTTTAAGGTAAAACCCAACAAACAGTGTTTTATGTTGCATACACTAAAATGGGGTAGTATGTGGGATTTAAAAAATAAATAATTTCCAATCGATCTCATTATGAAATTTGTGAACCATTGTTTCGAATGTTTTTTTTTAAGTTAACCAGCTATGAACGCTTTTCTATCAGATTTAAAGTTTATTTCCTTATACATGTATATACTGCAATCAAACGGCGTGCACACTAGTTCGTGTACTTATAGGATGTCATTTGTTTGTTATCATTCACGGTTACCAAACGTTTTTTTCAAATAGCGCAATTGTGCTTAAAAGAAATTCCCCAATCATTTTATTATTATCATTTTGTTTTCCCAAAAAGCATCTGAAGTGATAGACTATTGTCGATCGGGCGACTAGTAGCACATCAGGCAAACGTCTTTGCATATATAGAAATTAAGCACACTACTAAAACATATTTGACACACTTTTACTTAGTCTGATGAAGACCAAGAGATGACAATTTTGCTATAACCAAGTCATGCATTTTGATATTGTTAATGTCTATAGTACGTTTAAAACATTTGAAACAT
Source organism: Mytilus galloprovincialis (assembly GCA_037788925.1). NCBI lineage: Eukaryota > Metazoa > Mollusca > Bivalvia > Mytilida > Mytilidae > Mytilus > Mytilus galloprovincialis. The sequence continues at coordinate 375,071 of JAWDJN010000045.1, read as the reverse complement.
GGCTAACAGTGTTAAATATTTTTAGTACAACGCGATATTGGTAACGGTTCGGGTGTGACAATGTTGAAATACCAATTACTTTTATAAAACCTAAATACCGTTATATATTTTAAGGTGTCTCGAACGTGTGGATAGGCCTTAAAGAAAACAGATGGGTAACAAATGACATATTCCAAAACATATTCAATGCTGAAGTACAGTTTAATAATTATGACGCTGCTTATACAAATGATCTTGAACCAGTTTGTGTAGCATTTCATTATGCAAGTTCAATTGCTGTTTTGCAAGACGAGAGTTGTAATATTCGACTTAAGCAGACATATGTTTGCGAAATACAGGTTTAATTGAGAAAGAAAAAGACCAATGTTGTGGTTTATTAGATAGCGAACATGCACACAAGTTTTGGGCCAAAGTAAACAGAAAATTGTTTAAATAGCATCTTGAATATCATGAGGATGAGGAGTCGTCTGCTACCGACAGAACAATTTCAACGTGAACTGCGACTCATTAATGAAGAACAAATGACTCATTTGTTTAGAGAAAAGAAAAACGCGATTTCAAATAAATATGAGTTTGAGTACGTTTCATCGGTATTAAGGAGGTAGACCTAGGTTATGGGAAATTATTTTTAAAAATCATCAGTACTTTTGTGTCATACATTTTCATAAATATATTCTAAGCTTTTAGGTTAAATGAATTATATCCAGTTTGTTTCAGGTAAATGCTTAAATACATTAATATATTAGTTGTGGTTATTTTGATAAACTAAAACAGTACTAAGCCTCTTATAAATATCCCACATTTAAACTTTTATATAACGTTATACTTATTAAGGTAAGATATTAAACAGAAAATGTTACTTGCTTTTGACAGATCGTATTACTCAGTAACATCTCTACACATCAAAACTGTGTGAGACTAAACATATCATGTAAAAAAGGGAAATGGACCTACCACAAAACTGATACGAAAATATACCAATTAAATCAAACATCAGACACTCTTAAGTTTAATTGTATTCCGTTTATATTTATATTAGTATGCACACGTGTGATCAATGAGTTAAAACATGTATTATCGAGTATGTTGGATCATAATTTTAATAACTTAAATTTGTAGGGAAAGATGTAAAAATGTATCTCTGTGATATCCTCTTAAGTTAGCAGAAATATAAGACAAAGAAGTAAGACAAAAAAAACTACTACGAATGGGCCCAGATTGTCTGTCCTGCATTTTTGAAGGTTTTATAGACACTGTTAAATAACATAAGTTTCATCTGTGATTCCTGTAGCTAAGTGTTGCTGTGGGTGCGGTTTGTCATATTTGTTTTTCGATTATAAATTGTTTTGTTATATTCATTTTCTTGTTTGACTTATTGGACACGTTGTAATGTAAAAACCCTTAACATACGACTATTTATTGAAGGTTTCGTGATGTATTTCTATTTACTTTTGTAATTAACCAAATGATGATGACTAGGTTATCATTTTCTGAGTGATACAAACTCATTATATATTTTAAGTTAAGTCATTTTGATGGACGTTTGTTAACATGTTTTACCTTTCATTGTACACACTTATAACAAATAGGAACAAATCTTATTTAATACAGATTTCTTTTAAAAAACAAATGGAATGCACATTCTTATGTTTTACCCACCTAAAGCCTTCTTTTGAAATGAGTAGTAAACTATTTGTTAATGTTCCTTTTAAGAACAGCTATATTTCTGTGTTGACATGTTTCAGGAGGTTGCATACCAAATTGAGCATTACGTGCAGCCTTTCATCCCAAAATAATGCCAGCAGGTTAAGTATTACACTAAATTGCCAAACGCAGTTAAGATCCATCAAAATCCATATTCTAAAAATAATTTACAGCCAACTGAATTAGCGACATGAAGCTAAACTATTTACAACGTATTTAGATAGTTTTGGATGAATTTAAATGATAATTTATTTATATCTCTTATATGTACGAAAAAAGGCTTATACCACATTTTAGCATCTTTTGTTAACGTTTCCTTATTATGATGATTTTCGGTTTCACAAACGTGTATTTTCCCATAAAATGCTTATTCTTACGTCACCGTTCTATGACATCGGATACCTCATTCGTTAAAAACATATGTCGTGGAAGTACGATCGGAACAGCCCAGGCAAGATTTTCATATTTTCCACTCGTGTGTACTCAAAGCGATTCTATATAATGTCGAAATATATTTTAACAAACTATTTTTTTTAAGTAGAAAGACTAATCAAGTTAAACTACATTGTAGCTTGACTCGCTTCATTTTAGAAAAAATGAAAATGCTATTATGTTATGGACTTTAGATCAATTTGAAGCATTTATGTCAACCCCTTGTTAGTACAGGGTATGTTACTCAATATGTAGTGTATGTGAAATTATATATTACATTGTCTTCGTGCTTATGTTTCGTTTTGTTTTCATGAATAACTAAACTTTTTAGATACATAACTCCATAGAATAATCTAACAGTAAAAAAAGAGACACCATCATCCGCTCTTTCATGAAAATAATACTTAGAAATATTGAAATCATGTTGACATTTATAAATTAATGGGTACAACTGTATGTTCGTATTGTTTGCACCAATGAACATCACTTTCAATATTTAATTTTATTTTCTATCAAAGCAGGGTAAATATCAAATCGAATTTTAACGCTAGACTAAATAATGCTCAGACATATCCTGAAATATTAGAAAATAATCAGTAAATTGTAAAATAAAACATAATGTTGGAGATTGATCCAAATGTTCAGGTGTACAAATCGTCGTGGTCCTATCAATTAAAACACTTGCTTCAAGATATGACTGTTCCACGGTTTATGCATGATTAACACATTTAAGGAAGATTTAAGAGGCATGATGAGTGTGTGCTTCAGCCATCACACACTTTTCTTCATCTGTGAACATAATTCACATTTTTTGTTTATGTTACTGGACATCATCAACATATCTCAGCGTGAATCCAAGTATTTTGGGATAATTATAAAGACTGACAAAAATAAAATATCTTGCTTAACATTATAAAATATATATAGAGAGTATTTGAGTTTTATTTTTACATAACTGTTGAGAATAACATACTTTGTTAAATACTTTTTTCTATATATTTGATTAAATTGTTGATACGAATACAACTTGGGCGATCAAAACATTTATAAAATAAAACATATAGTCAAAACTTATGTTTTTTTATTAAAGAGAAATAACTCTCGGTTCGAAAAACAACTTTTCACAGGAACTAAACGTCAAAATGAAGTTTATATATATACATAAGTACGTCTGAGTCAGTGACAACTCTACAACAGATTTATCCATCGGATCGCCATCAATGATGGTGATACATGGCTGTGTACATAATGTATATACAACTTGTCTAAACATCAACCCAACAATGTTAGATCTGTAAATTTGCTTTCGCAAATTTTTGGTTCTTCCCTCGCCGGGATTCGAACCCATGCTACTGTGATATCGTGACACCAAATCGCCTGCACTGCAGCCGTCCCGCTAGACCACACGACCACCTGGGCTTCACTAAAGTAAAGCTTTCGGTGGGCATGTGTTACCTTTCCACGTCAGTTTTAATCTAGCGGCGTACTACAGTACATGATATATAAGGCATGGAGATGTTATTGTTACAGATCAGCTAAATTATCTATAGTAAAGGATCCTACAAATTCATGTAAGATACAGTCACAGAAAATATTTATATTCATAAGTACGTCTGAGTCAGTGACAACTCTACAACAGATTTATCCATCGGATCGCCATCAATGATGGTGATACATGGCTGTGTACATAATGTATATACAACTCGTCTAAACATCAACCCAACAATGTTAGATCTGTAAATTTGCTTTCGCAAATTTTTGGTTCTTCCCTCGCCGGGATTCGAACCCATGCTACTGTGATATCGTGACACCAAATCGCCTGCACTGCAGCCGTCCAGCTAGACCACACGGCGAGGGAAGAACCAATAATTTGCGAAAGCAAATTTACAGATCTAACATTGTTGGGTTGATGTTTAGACGAGTTGTATATACATTATGTACACAGCCATGTATCACCATCATTGATGGCGATCCGATGGATAAATCTGTTGTAGATTTGTCACTGACTCAGACGTACTTATGAATATAAATATTTTCTGTGACTGTATCTTACATGAATTTGTAGGATCCTTTACTATAGATAATTTAGCTGATCTGTAACAATAACATCTCCATGCCTTATATATCATGTACTGTAGTACGCCGCTAGATTAAAACTGACGTGGAAAGGTAACACATGCCCACCGAAAGCTTTACTTTAGTGAAGCCCAGGTGGTCGTGTGGTCTAGCGGGACGGCTGCAGTGCAGGCGATTTGGTGTCACGATATCACAGTAGCATGGGTTCGAATCCCGGCGAGGAAAGAACCAAAAATTTGCGAAAGCAAATTTACAGATCTAACATTGTTGGGTTGATGTTTAGACGAGTTGTATATACATTATGTACACAGCCATGTATCACCATCATTGATGGCGATCCGATGGATAAATCTGTTGTAGAGTTGTCACTGACTCAGACGTACTTATGAATATAAATATTTTCTGTGACTGTATCTTACATGAGTTTGTAGGATCCTTTACTATAGATAATTTAGCTGATCTGTAACAATAACATCTCCATGCCTTATATATCATGTACTGTAGTACGCCGCTAGATTAAAACTGACGTGGAAAGGTAACACATGGCCACCGAAAGCTTTACTTTAGTGAAGCCCAGGTGGTCGTGTGGTCTAGCGGGACGGCTGCAGTGCAGGCGATTTGGTGTCACGATATTACAGTAGCATGGGTTCGAATCCCGGCGAGGGAAGAACCAAAAATTTGCGAAAGCAAATTTACAGATCTAACATTGTTGGGTTGATGTTTAGACGAGTTGTATATACATTATGTACACAGCCATGTATCACCATCATTGATGGCGATCCGATGGATAAATCTGTTGTAGAGTTGTCACTGACTCAGACGTACTTATGAATATAAATATTTTCTGTGACTGTATCTTACATGAATTTGTAGGATCCTTTACTATAGATAATTTAGCTGATCTGTAACAATAACATCTCCATGCCTTATATATCATGTACTGTAGTACGCCGCTAGATTAAAACTGACGTGGAAAGGTAACACATGCCCACCGAAAGCTTTACTTTAGTGAAGCCCAGGTGGCCGTGTGGTCTAGCGGGACGGCTGCAGTGCAGGCGATTTGGTGTCACGATATCACAGTAGCATGGGTTCGAATCCCGGCGAGGGAAGAACCAAAAATTTGCGAAAGCAAATTTACAGATCTAACATTGTTGGGTTGATGTTTAGACGAGTTGTATATATATATATATATCTATATATATATATATATATATATATATATAATTGGGGAATAGCCTTACATACTTGTAGGTAAACACTGTTCGGAAAAATAATTAACTGTTTTAAAATGATTTTTGATTTGAAAAGGTACAAAGGGGCAACACCAATGAAACGAAAAAGTATTAGGACAATGCAAACATTGAAAGGAGTTTTCAGTAAACAGTATCACCTTGGACCGTTGAAAGTAGGAAACAATAAATAAAAAAACAATAAAAATAAAACTATGTACAAAAAAGGGGGACGAAAGATACCAAAGGGACAGTCAAACTCAGAAATCTAAAATAAACTGACAGTTTGTTGAAAATCACGTCCTCCGAACGTAACAAATATGTTGTCAATCAAGCAATCAAGCATCTTGATAATATCAGTTTCAGAGAAATTTTAGTTTGAATAAGAGTGATCCTTTACAAACTTTAAGTAGGATTAATCTCTCCCTAAGACAAGATACTTGTATCTACGTTGGCCATTCTTTTTTATGATGCAAAGCAATACCAACTCTTTCAATTTGTCTTTTAGTTTGGAATGTGGAATACTTGTGTAAAGAGTAGAAATGTCTATTCGAAAATTTACTTGAATTGCTATTTGTGTGTTATAATCATAAATCGTTACTTGAATCAACATTAATTTTGTAACTGATCTTTTCAAATATGAGACATTGTAATGCAAACAGTGTAATAATAAAGTTGACTTCAAATCATGATGACATTTTATGTCGGTTAAAAGCTCATTAGAGCTTATGTTTGTCTATGTTTGTATACCTTGCCGACTCTAAATAAAGCTTATTTATTATTATTATGATAATGCTTAAAATTTGTTCAATTGTGTTTTTGTTTTACATTAAGATACTAGATTTTTTTTTCCATTTCCATTTTCACACAGCCTTAGAAAAGACAAATGATACCAACCAAAATACGACTGCAGCATTTATAAGGTTTCTTTCAAATATTTTATTAAGTTATAAGGAGTATAATCGTCCGTAAAATTAAAGTAATTTAATTGAAACGAGTTGGCTTAAAGTAAGATATTTAAACTGATGACTTATTATGTCATTGTTAGAAACTTGCAGTGGAGGTATTTGTGTCACAGTGATCATTATCAGATGTACTAATGTCACCCATGTGTTCAAATTACAACATACATAATCTTTTTAATTTTAGAAGATTACGATTTTTATCAAAGACGCACACAGAAATAAGCAATTGTTCCCGCTCACTGATAATAGTATATTCATCAATCATGGCAATGAATCAGTATTTAGATTCTCACAAGCAATTTTTTGGTTTATATTAGTATATGATTAGCTACGGTGTCAAAATAAAATAAACTACAACTCTGCTTCAGTTGAGATTTTGATATTGTTACATTTGTAGTTCAACATGAAACGACACCGTTAGTCTTACGATAATAGTTAGCCAGTTATCCATTTAACCTGTGTTTTTTGTAAGAACAAAAGAAATAATTTCATGTATCTGTATGGAAGAGTTTAGTTTCAATCGATTCAGAATTGTGCTTATTTTTTTTTAATTATTGAAATGAAACTATGTTTCTCGAACAATTTCAGCAAATAGTGACAACAAATATCCCCAACAAAAACAGATTGAGGAGAAATCACAATATATCATGATAACGTTTGTTTCAAAATTTCGTGTAGGATAAGGATGAATGACAAACTAATCGCTTTTCAATAAACAACATTCAAGTTAATAAGACTTAAGAATATAAGAAGATATTTCAAAGAGGACAAACATGTGTTTAAGACATTCTAATGTTGTCGCATTATTTTGTTTCAAATAAATATGAAAGTAATGGTTATTTGTAAAAAGATACCATTAATTATCAACAACGATAGATTTGATGTTCTTCATAATAATTATAGAATTGTAAATTTAAAAACAAAAACAATAATATTATTTATAATTATAATCATGTTAATATTGTTAATGATAAGAATAATAATTATAATTTTAATAATGATAATTAAAATAATAATTATTGCATAGCAATATAATATTTCCCACAGAAAGTAACCAAAAGTTAGCGCTCAATAAATTCCAATATACAAAATCTTAGTTTTAACCAATTATTACTTTCAAATATTATATCGCTGTACAATAAAAGGGTTATGACATAAATATTGGGACATATTGTCCCTCGTAGAACATATATTGCACTTGCAAGATCGTGCAATAAAAAAATCGACCGGGGCAATTTTCCCCAATATTCATGCAATAACCCTTTATTATTATATTAAATAATATTTTTTTTAAGAAACATTTATAATATTAGTATTAATAAAAATATTAATAATAACATTAATAATGATAACAATAAAAATGCAATTAATAATATATTTAAGAAATTAAAATAGGAATAATGACAGGAAGAAGCAGAGGAAAAAGAAGAAGAAGAAGAAAAAGAAGAAGAAGAAGAAGAAGAAGAAGAAGAAGAGGAATGCTAATATTATTTTTATCACTATTATTATCATTATTATTATTATCAATAACAATAATAATAATAATAATAATAATAATAATAATAATAATAATAATAATAATAATAATAATAATAAAAATGCAAAAAATATAGTTGAGAAATAAAAATAAAAATAATGCCAGTCATCATCAGAAGAAGAAGAAGAAGAAGAAGAAGAAGAAGAAGAAGAAGAAGAAGAAGAAGAAGAAAAAGAAGAAGAATATATTACACACAATATCGAACTACCCAAAGAAGTGGTATATTTTGCTAAGTTCAATATACGTTCTTTGCACGTGTATATTTGCTATGACATATATATCATACATGTATAAGACAATACACGTATGCAAGGCAAATAACTTAATATATTAAAGTATACAAATCAATACAAAATCTATCGAAATATAGAGTTTTGCAAATTGCTGAACCAGGATGTTTTTAATAGAATAGATGGTTAGTTATTTCTTGTTAAGAGCTATGTCTCTTTTTCATAACAAATCGTTAAAAATAAATGTGAATAAGGTAGATGACGTAATATGACCTTTTCAATAATATTCAGTTTGTAATATGCAATTGAACCAATGGCGCATATTTCTGTTTATTATGTATATTGAAATAAATACCGAACTATAAATAAGATATTAGGATTACATGCCGAACTTATCTAAACTTTTTTAACATTTTTATCATGAAATGCACATTTTTTAAAAGCAGAAAATTTTACCGAACTTGTACATTTTCAATGACCTATATTTCTTTCAAATAATTCTAATATTAGCAAACTTTAATTTAGGGTCACTTCTCGGAAGCGTTCAATATCGAACGTTTATGATGTCATAAATATAGACTGTAATTGTCAAGACTTATGATATAATCTTTTATAATTTTTAAACCAAATTAAAATTTTGACCCCAATTTCACATGAAAGTGCATGTTTCAGGTTAAAATTTTTGATGAAGTTGAAGTCCAATCAACTTGAAACTGAGTACACATGATCCTTATGATATTATCTTTCTAATTTAATGTCTTATTATATTTTTTATCCAATTTCATGGTCCATTGAACATAGAAAATAATGGTGTGAGTGGGGCAATCGTGTACTTTGGACACATTCTTGTTTAGATAATCAGTCAATAACCTTGCTTATGATATGTATACCAATATAATTTTAGTGATTAGAAGAATATATGATTAAAATTTTGAAGAATTGTTTTATAATAGAACTAAATTTATTCCTTGAAAATCATATTGGCATCTAAGCAGTTCATGCCTCTGGCAAGAATCTGTTATATAATGTATAATGCACAGGAAATAGCATCACTTGATAAAATTTAAGATATTTTTTATTGCATTAGTCTCATACAAAATAAAAAATTAATAGAAAAATTATATAAAATGTAAAAATTGACCAAATCTGTATTTTGTAAAATGATTTCTTAAAAAAACTTTGATCAGAAAGATGTGACTTTTATTTTTATAAACTAGTAACATTTTGCAGGAATATATGTATCAAAGAGATAACTTGATATGATACAAACATATTAAAATAAGGACAGCTTTTCAAAAGTGCCTTAGCAATGCTTAGTGGAATGAGAATTCTGTAGTCATGTTTTGTCTCCAACACATCTACTGTTTTTATGAAAAATGTTTTTAGTTAGGTTATCTAGTTATTGAGGCAGTAGAACCAGGTAATTTTGTATTGTTTTTCAAAGTCAAACTGTATTTGCTTACAAGCAGTATTATTATTGAATTGTTTTTAAATAATACCATGCTGATCTTTTTTTATAAATCTAATAAATGTATCACATAGAATTATATCACACTAAAGTTTAGTATCTCCCTCAAACATCAGATATATGAAAGTCAACAATCTTTCATGTAATAAATAATTTACAAAATGCCTGAATATGCATATAGTTCTGAATTGATATTTAACCATATGTCATTATGAATGCATTTTTCTTCTTCAAATAAAATTTATTCTTGTTATTTACTTTGTTGTCATTTATTTTACTAAGTAAAAGTACATTTCCAAAGGACATACATATTTTACATCATCATGAAAATAAAATACAAAAAGTGAGAAAAAAAGGTTGTCTGTTTTAGATGATTTAAAGATCTCCACTCATTTTACTTTAAGTTAAGGCACACCTCGAGTAAAAAACAGGCCATTTAATTCTTTTTACCTGATTTGTTATAATCCAGAATATAGATAGTTTGAACCAGCATTTCATTCATTGTAAAAGAAAGGTATAGTAATTCCATCAAAGTAACTTGATTTTTTAAGTTCCACAAAACTGAGTAAGATAACTATAGGAGAACAAAAAAACACTGAAGACTAAAAAAATATTTTTAATGCAGCAAATTCATTCATTTTTACAAGATTTGTTTTACCGTGAGGCTCCTATAGGCTTAAATATATGTTCGCCCTTATAAAGCCTCACTTATAGGCTATTTTGTAAAATAAAAGTGTTTAAACAGTCATATCATCAACTAAATAAAAAGAAAAAAATTATTTCCGATTATCCTTTTCGTTTTAAAAAGGTTCTTAGTATGTTGTGAAGATAATCAGTTGATAATGAGCTAATATATCCCCTTTTGAGCCTCAAAATTAAAAAAAAAAAATAATTGTAAGAAAACATGTCATGGTTATGTATGGCACACTGATATTCATTGTTCAAAGCATATTTTGGCTGTAATATTGTTAACACTTGATAATTTTTACATGAAATTGGCAAGCAAGATAAATAAAAACCTAATTTATCCCCAATTTTCAACATTTTTTTTTTTTGTTAAATCAAATATTACCACTCTAATTTTTCTTGAAATTGCAGATAAGACATAGTTATCAATAAATGGCAAGATTTAAAAAAAAAAATATGCTGCAATTTTTTGTAATTATTCGTCAAAGATTGAGAAAATTTCGTTTTTTACAATTTTTGAAAAAATGGTAATTCCCCCTTTTTAACAAAGACTAAATTTTATAAATTGCAAAAATATTTTTCCAAAACTTTGTTTTTTTTTTAAAAGGCAAGGTTAGTTGTTTACGAAAATATAAAAATAGTTTGTACTTACTGAACACATTTAAAGTGAATTGAATGGGAAAATGTGGAAACTTCAAGAAAAATAAGAGTAAAAAATTGAAATTTTTCGGGAAAATCTTTGATGGTGGCTACCATGGCAACCGAATATTTTTTTGGAGTAAAAACTATTTTTGTATGTATTGATGCAATACATTACCATTTTCTAAAAGTTTGGTAAAATTCTGAATCCACCCATTTCCAAATTTTTTTGAATCCTTTGATATTTACAGAGAGTGACTCTTAAGACGTTAACTAATCATCTGATTATAAACGATTGTTTATATCTTTATGTATGCCGTCATACGACAAAATTATTTTATGTCTACCTGTGCGAATTTCAAACGCGCAATTTTACACCAGTAATGAAAACCTTCTTTCATTTATGGGTAGACATTACATAGATAAATTCAGCCGTATAAGAAAAGCAAAATGAGAATGTTAAATTTGAGGTATGCCTTTTTGTGCTACTTTGTTACATTTGTTGTTTATGTAGTGATATTAAGATGATAACACAATATTGACTGTTGTACCCCCTATTTTTGACATTTTTACTCTTTGAGTATGTTTGTTTTGTTCATGCATCGTTGACAATGTAATGGAATTCGATGCGACTGTCATACAAGTGAGAGGTTTAGCTAGCTATAAAACCAGGTTCAATCCACCATTTTCTACATTAGAAAATGCCTGTACCAAGTCAGGAATATGGCAGTTGTTATCCATTCGTTTGATGTGTTTGGACTTTTGATTTTGCCTTTTGATTTTTGATTTTCCTTTTTGAATTTTCCTCGGAGTTCAGTATTTTTGTGTTTTTACTTCTTATTAAACTCCCATTAGTCGAATACATAAATTTACAGTTCTCTGTTTTTTATAAATTTTTTTTATATCTTATATGAAATGTAGTAACAGACATGTTTAAGAATGCATGAAAGAAGAGAAAACATAAAAGGCTACACAAATCAGATAGTCTTTTTTAAGAAACATAGTGTACCGTTTAAGATTACAGAACGTCATGGATGCAATAATGTAATGTCACTTTTATTTAAAATTTCAATTATCAAAATAAAAACTAGAAATAATAATTAGATAACTTGACAGTTCTTTTAGCGAAAGCGGGTTCATAACTTTTGGGATGGTTTCAGTTTGGATTCTTGTGTACGTCAGTGACACTTAAGATATGTGAAAATACTGGCAAGGAAAGAAATTGCGCATAAAAATATTTACAGACAGTTGTGTATTCATAAAGATGCAAAACATATAATTAACAAAAAGGACCTCAGGATAAAAATGAACCGTTCATTATACGACCAGGATCAACCACATATGATTATAATATATTTGACACTACAATTTATTGTTAAAAATAAATAATAAATTATATTAAAAGAATCACATAATGATTTTATCAAATTGTACAATTATCAACGACAATGGATTTAAAAAAAATATAAGAAGTATAATTTCAATAAAATAAAGAAGTATATTTTCAATAAAATTAAGAAGTATAATTTCAATAAAATTAAGAAATATAATTTCAATAAAATAAAAAAAATATAACCTGGAGTACTTTCCTCAACTTTATACCTGTACGGTTTGTTAACTTTTGTTTATCTGAGCGTCCCTGGTGAGTCCCTTTTAAACGAAACGTCGTCTGGCGTATCTAATTTTAAGCTTAGTTCTTTTTCAAATTAATTAGATATGCCATCGGGCACCATTATTATATTTGTGAACTGGTATTTAAAATCAAACATTATGACAGCATAAACACAACGCCTTAAATACATGCAATGTATTGTTTCAATATAAGTTAATAATACACATTTCAAATTTCAAATGTTTAAAAGAAAAACAAAATCAAATGATTATATGCAAAGTCATTGAAACAACCTTCTTTATTTTAATTGCGATTTATTATTCAAAGTTCTGACTGATATCACCCGACGTGTATTTTATCTTTACCATGATATGTATTAAAACAAATATGGAGTATGTATTGCTCAATGAACTTTGAGTTTGAAAAGTAAACGTATCAAATAGAAATGTAAATATTTCAGTGTCCCAAGTTTAAATTTACTGGGTTTTTTTTATCAAATGCTATGTTACTTTTGATGGACTCTGTTGACTTATCAACCACAAACATCTAACTACATTTAATTATATTTTCCTTGTAGAAATAAGTTGAACATATTTTACCAAACGTTTAATCATAAATGGATGATGATGTTTGACTCCATTAGTCAAAATCTGCTGATAGTAGCTATTGACACTTTTTTCGAAGTTCGCGATTGTTTCTATTCCGTAACTTTTTAAACACACTGGCTCGTATACACATGCAGTCTACCTATTTGAAGTTATTATAATCTACATTTGGCGCTGTTGATACTTAATCTATCATAGAAAATAAATGTGAAATAAAGGTTTAGTAGTTTGTTTTTTTTAGACCATTAAAACTATACTACTTAATTAAAATAAACCCAACATCATTGAACAGACTAAACATAAAGATTGAACCATTATTACAATTCAAGGCTTTGCCCTTTTTAAATTCATTAAATCGTTTTCACAAAGTTTGTAAGGATAAAAACATATATGTGGATAGAAGGTCAGTACTATTCATTTTGTTAATGTAATATTCTGAACTTATTTCAAATAGAACATAGTTTTGTATAATGGTGTTTTCTTTGCGTTAAACGAACGACAACTCTAGTTGAAATTACATTACACCTTCAGTCGCTATGCATCAATAATAAAAAATACTTTTATAATATGGACTGTCCTCCGTTTATAGCGGCATGTCTTACTAAATATAAATGTGTATTTGTCGTGATGTAATCTCCCGTTCTATAAATGAACAATATACTTTAAAAACAAATCATAATCAGAGTAATTATACAGTAAAATTAAGACATCATCAAAAGTATAGCACATCCTCCCTTCTCTGAGAATAACGTTGACATATAGAGTTTGATAACTAGAACTTTCCTATTCTATTTTTTGAATCGTGGAACCTCACCTTTTGTGTTTCATTTGGACCGTCCCGTCCCGTCCCTCCCCATCAACGCATATGCTCAAATAGTAGGTAATTCTACCCTGTAATCATTGTTAAAACATTCATAGAAGATTAAATAAAGAGTGACCAGTGGAGGTTTATCGCCATCTTACACTTTTACTACATATTAAATCATTGTTTTAAAGGATTCACTTATAACATCAAGATTTAGGACATATCTATTGTGTTCGCTATAATCTATTACATTTTTCCGATGTACATTAGTAAACCATCGTTAACATTAATCTCTCTCAGCGTGAAATTAATGCATTTTTGAAGTTGTTTTCGGAAAAATAATTCCACAGAAAAACCCTGATTAGAATAAAACAGCAGATTCATATTTTCAAAGTAAATCAACGATATACAGGATTCGGTCAATTGTTTAAATATATGCGCGATATGATATTAGCGGCAACGAGGTCAGACAACTTGACCACCTATGACGAGCAATTTAGACTAAAAAAAGAAAAGAGTCCAAAGTTATTTTTGGGAAACATGAACAGTGAATAATATATGCTATTACCCAATACATCTACCACAATATAAAACAATGTTTCAGTGCAATCACAGGGTTATAGAATAAATACACAAAATCGAGGTAATTATAACTCAAATGCAGCTACACTTTCACACACTTGCACGATATCAAATCAACAATCACAGGTAACTAGTCAAAGTGTAAATAGGTCATATAGATACTATAATAATGGTAATCCCTCGTTGTAGGACTAATCATGTTTTTGAAATATGCAGTGGCAAACACAGAAAGGCTTTATGTTATAACCGGGCCCAATGACGTAGAAACAAAAAGCTTTAATTTCTAGTCACTAGAAAATACTCCTGTTAAAGTATCGGTCTTAGAATTTCACCCGCGTAACAATGTAGCACATGAAATTATATCTGGTTTCAAATATGGATCTTCATTAAAATATTTTGGCTCTAGTGAACCACGGGAGAGTTCCAATTTAAAACGTGCATTACAGATACCCAACATTTGTAAAGAAAAATTAATGAAGGAAGTTATACTTGGTCGCATTGCTAATCCTTGCAGATACCCACACTTCAGGTATCATCATTGAGGCTAGTGCCAAAAAAGGGTGAAGATTTTTGGCTTATTCAACATTTTTTCTTATCCTGACAATAGTTCAATAAATGATTTCATTGATAAAGATCAGTGTCAAGTGCAGTACAGTTCAGCGGACGAATCAGCATGATTGATTAATAGACACAAAACATTTGTCCGTTAACTCAGTGTGATGTAAAAGCGGCTTTTCGCTTGTTGCCAATTGCTCCGAAAGTTTTTGACTTGTTGGGGATACAATTTCAGGTTGAATATTATCTTAACAAAATGATGCTAATTGGGGTTTCAATAAGTTATGCCCTGTGGGACGAATTTTCAAAAGCTTTGCATAGGCTAAAACAGCAAAAAAGAGGAACTGACAATGTCCTCAATTATTTAGATAATTCACTCTTTGTCTAGTCGAGCCAAACATAAAAACAATTGGCAATACTTTGAAGAAATTCCAAGAGATATGCGAAAAAAATAGATATTCCTTTTGCTAGTGACAGACTACTTTGCCTACTACATTACTCATTTTTTTGGGTATAGAATTTGATACACAAAATTTAATCATGCGGCTTCCAAATGAAAAACTTGTCAAGCTCTCACATAAATCAGAGATATCTAAGACAGATCTAAAAAAAAACTTTAAAGATATGCAATCTCATTTGCCTCCTGAATTTTGCTAGTAAGGTGGCTGCTCCAGGTTGCACATTCTGTCGCAGACTTATAAATTCAACAATGGGGGTAAAAACAAAATTCGAGTAAACAAGTAGATGAAAGCAGATTTAGAAGTTTGGTTAGACTTTTTAAAACAATACAATGGTGTCACTGTATTAACCGAGAAATGATGGATTTCAAATGAAAAATTATAGTAATTGAGGATTAGTGCAGAGGGTTCCAAAGGTGGATATGGGATATATTTTGAAGGTCAGTTGGCCCAGGGCATGTGGCCAAAACATTGGGTTGAAACTGGAATCACCAGAGATATGACATTGTTAAAGTTGTTTCCAGTTGTAGTACAACTCATGTCCTGGAAATCATATTTTGTTAACAAAAAAGTAATTTTTCATGTTGATAATCAGGCGATTGTTCAAATCATAGATATGAAAACTAGCAAATCAAGTAGAGTTACGATTTTAGTAAGACAAATGGTTTTGATTAACTTAAAATAACAATACGTCAGTTAAGGTAATTTTTAACCCTTCGAAACAAAACCAAATTGCTGATTGTCTCTTTCTCGTTCTCACACAGTGAAGTTCAGAAGCCTAGCTCCACAGTAAACATGTGGCCAACTAAAATTCCAAGACAGATCTTTAGTTCAAGTTGCGGATAATTTGACAATCAAGGTGTGTCCAAAAATACACAAAAATCATACAATTTGGCTTTGTCAAAACTTTGTAATTTTATATCATCTAACAAATTGAAACAGCATTGGCCAGTGTCAGTCAATGATTTGCTATATTTTATAGTTTTTTGTCAGTACAAGGTCTTTCTGGGGGTACCATATCATCTTATATATCAGGTGTTACATACCATCATAAAATACAAGGCATACCGGATACTACAAAATTCTTTATAATTGGCAAGGCATTAGAAGGAGTAAAAAGAATTCAAGGAGGGAAACTTAATTACATTAGAGCCCAAATCACAGTGCAATTGTAATCAGATATGATAGGTTGTTTAGATGTAAGAATAAATATGAAGCTGCTTTATTTTCAGTTTTTCAATTGCCTTCTTTGGTTTGCTAAGGGTAGCGGAAATCACTACTTCACAAGTTGAGTAAGTTATAAATGGCTCCAACGTAACAATTTCTGATATTTTAGTTAAGAAAAAAGTCCTAGAGCTAAGGGTAATGTGGTCAAAAACTTACCAAAAAGGGAAAGTCCGTTACTTCATTGATACACGAGAACAGAAAAAAAACTACTATCCGATACGACTCATTTACGAATACTTATAAGTACGACCTTCCTGTAACAATAAAGATTTGTTTATTCATTTTATTGGTATGCCTTAAACTAGATACCAATTCAGCTGTATACTGGAAAAGCTTTACATTTTCTTCATATTATTAAAGGTCATTTTAGGTCGCATAGTTTTAGAATTGAAGGAGCCACGGAACCAGCAAGGCAGGGGGTCTCAGAAGAGGTAATTATAAAATTAGGCAGATGGAAATTGCATGCTTATTCTCGCTATATTTGGTTGCATTTTTTCTAGTTTCACAGGTCGCAATAATTTAAGGATTGTTGGAAGTTCCATTGTTCATTGGGTCAATGTAGAGGCAAAGTCATATGGTAGGACCAACCTGGGACTGGAGTTCAAAGTTGTTACAACATAACGGATTTGGCAACCTGGTTTACAGATTAAAGATAATAAAAATGATAATTATAAAAACAAAATAATAATAATTTTAAGAAAAATAATAATAACAATGATAATAATACAATGTAATAATGATAAAAATGCAAATAATATAGTTAAGAATTGAAATATTAATAATGACAGGAAGAAGAAGAAGAAGAAGAAGAAGAAGAAGAAGAAGAAGAAGAAGAAGAAGAAGAATGTATACCACAAAATATCGAATTGTCCAACGAAGTTGTATATTTTGCTAAGTTAGATATACGTTCTTTGCACGTGTATAATTGCTGTGACTTGTACACAATACATATATAAGACAATTCACTTATGCAAGGCAATCAACTTAAAATATCAAAGGTAACAAATCAATACAAAATCTGTCGAAATATAGAGTTTTAAAAATTGTCGAACAAGGATATTTTTAATAGAATAAACTGTTACTTATTTGTTATTGATTTCTCTGCCTGTTTTTCATAACCAATCTTTAAAAAAGAATGCGAATAAGGTGATGAGTAATATGACCTTTTCAATAACATCCAGTTTGACATATAAAATTGATTGCATGACCCAGAAATCTGTTTATTATATACATTGCGATATATACCGAACTCTAAATACGATATTAAGATTACATGCCGAACTCATTTTAATTTGTTTTATATCTTCAATTCATTATGAAATACATATTTTTAAACGAAGAACATTTTACCGAACTCGTACATTTCTTAATGACCTAAATTTCGTTCAAATAATTTTATTATTAGCAAACTTAAAGTGGGTTTCACTTCTCAGAGGCGTGCAATTTCGAACATTTACAATGTCATCAACCTGTATAGACTGTAAGTGTCTAGATAGATTGTTGTATTAATACGTTAATTAATAACCTGATAATAAAACATGGTTTAATCTAATTAAACTTACATGTAGTTGAATACATTTAAAATATTCTATATTATGATCGTCTTTTTTTTATATTTTATATGCAATGTAATAAAAGACAGGTTTGAGAATGCATTAATGGAGAGAAAAACATTAAAAGCTGCAACAGCATATTGTACGGTTTAAGGTTACAAAACGTCATGAATGTAAACATTTAATCAAATTTTCTTTTTTAATTTCAATAAGTCAAATACAAATTCAAAAAAAAATAATCATATGACTTGACGATACTTTTAGGGATAGCGGGTTAATAGTTTTTGGGATGCTTTCAGTTTTGGATTCTTGTATACGTCAATGCCGGACGTGACTGCGAACTTGATACATCCCGCACAGCCAAACGGACGCCCCACTTTGGCAGGCGTTTTACTGCCGGTCGAGAGAAGACCAAGTGACCATATTTCTATACCCCAGTCACCCTTGGGGTAACAGGAAGTTGAAGGGTGTAAATATTAACGATTTAAAGTTGACATCCTCCATAGTCTCTACGTTAGCTTGATTTTACTTAGTCTTTGTACTATATAATTCTATAAATATTGAGTGTTTTTATATATTCAATATATCTAAAGAGCAGGGAGATGGTCAATTAAAAGTAATAAAAATTCACTGAATGCAAAAAGCCTGGTTTGAAATCTTAAGAAAGGCAGGGGTTTCATATATTTGTTATTAGTAAGTCGTGTCTTTGTCTAGCGGAATCAACTAACGTTTAATTAAATGGGAGAGCTGTTAAGTCGTTTCAGATAGATTAAACGTCTTTTTATGTGTTGCTTTGCAATATATGGTGAATATGGTGAATATGATTTATTAGAAGGATGTTCCATGTTCTTTATTTACAAGATTTGCTGTCATTTATATTTTACCATTTTTTCCCCTGACTTTGGGCGCTTTAACGGAGAACCAGTGTACCACGTAAAACAATATTATAGACTGGTTACAACTTTTCACTGATGTTTGTTCATGTAATACTCATGATAATGTTGACAATTATAAATAATTTATTTATTCAATCGAATTACGTATCAAACAACTCATCAAAGCGCATCAACAGATTACAGTATGTAACAACATATCTGACCAGAAAACAAAATGTTTGAAGAATATACAAATTCCGATTAAAAGAAATCGGACAACTCGAGTAATGATAATTTTAAAAATATATATTTAAAACGCAGTATAAGTACCTCATGTACTACATGACAACAATGTACATATGTAACTTGAATGTTGATTTATCATACAGGATGGTTTAGATTGTAAATTAAGATATTTCAACTTGACATCTTCCGTTGTTTACATGTAAACATTTCCTATTCCTATTGAATGATTAAATCAAGTTCAAACCCAGCGAATAAAGAGAATAGGAAGTGTTACATGTAAACAACGGAAGATGTCAAGTTGAAATATCTTAATTTACAATCAATATCATCCTGTTATGATGAATCAACATTCAAGTTACAAATGTGCATTGTTGTTACGTTGTACATGTAGTACTTATACTGATTTTAAAATATATATTTTAAAATTATTATAACTCAAGCTGGCCGATTTTTTTTAAATCGGAATTCTTATATTCTTAAACATTTTTGTTTTCTGGTCAGCTATGTTGTTACATACTGTAATCTGTTGATGAGCTTTGATGAGTTGTTTGAAACGTAATTCGATTGAATGAAATGTGTTTCATTGTCAACATTATCATGATCATTACAAGAACAAACATCAGTGAAAAGTTGTAACCAGTCTATAGTTTATGTTTACGTTGAACACTGGTTCTCCGTGTAAGCGTTAAGTCAGGTAAAAAAGTGATAAAATATAAATGACAGCAAATCTTGTTAATAAAGTACATAGAAAATCCTTCTAGTAAACTATATTCACCATGTTCACCATATAAATTTCAGCATGTAATATGATACCGTTAATTTGTAGAGATCGGTACAGTTTAGATGAAAAAATGTCACAAAACCATTTAACGTCATGTCATTACCTTTTATGTCGTGATTATCAATACCAAAAAGGCTAAAAACTTTGAAATACATTGTTTTGTTATTGTACTTAATTCACATAAAGTTTTATGTGCGTTTTTCTTGTAAAGGTGATATATCTTAAAATGGACTGTTTTCTTATGAACAAGTACGCTAAAATGCGACTCAACATGTCGGTTTTGTACAAAGCACGATTAAATAATGATCGTGCTAACATATTTTGACTCGAATATACATATAATTCGACGCTAAATCCATCTCCTCTTTCTAGTTCTTTGCCAATCTGTGTTACTATGAATTATCATTAATGTGGTCATCTTTTTAAATCCACTATTTCAATTTTAAAATGCACAACAATGGCATAAAATGAAGTTATTTCTTTCTCTGGATAGTTCGATAACTAAGAATGTTCTGTTGTAGACGAAAAACAACCCTTGTATCTTTGATGGGTTACTTCCTTCCATATTAATATCGGACATTTGAAATAATAGGAGAGTGCTGAGACGTGTTTACATATGACCAAAAGAATGAACGAATCACTTATTTGATAATGTTTAAAGTTATTATAATACTGCAATTGTAGAGGATATTGATTGATTGATTATATTTTTGTTTTCTGAACGTACAGTGGCAAATATTTCATGTAATTTGATGACAAAGAGAAAACAAATAAACAGGTTTTACTGTGAAATAGTAAACATTGACTAACCGTTAAAACTACAATATAACCCGAAAACAATGTCTTGATTTACAATCAAAATCATTGTAGCTCCCGCTGAAGTATGAATTTTAAGTGAAATTGCCGGTATAAAAAAAAAACATAAATAGTTTGGCTTCCCATGACTCAAGCGGTCACCCAATTTTCCACATAATGTTCAGATTCAACCCACCATTTTCTCCTTTGAAAATGCCCTGTACCAAGTCAGGAAAATGGCCATTGTTATATTATAGTTCGTTTCTGTGTGTGTATCATTGTAACGTTGCGTCGTTTGTTTTCTCTTATTTTTTAGTGTAAATTCACATTGTGATAAGACGTGTCACGGTACTTGTCTATCCCAAATTCATGTATTTGGTTTTGATGTTATTCTCGTGGGATTTTGTCTGATGCTTGGTCCGTTTCTGTGTATGTTACATTGTAGTGTTATGTCGTTGTTCTCCCCTTATATTTAATGCGTTTCCCTCAGTTTTAGTTTGTTACCCCGATTTAGTTTTTTGTCCATGGATTTATGAGTTTGAACAGCGGTATACTACTGTTGCCTTTATTTAACGAAATAGAAAATACAGCTTGAACATCATGCTTCAAATTTTAAATCGTACATAGATAACAACACAATACCAAAAGGTTTAAATATCAAATTGACGCCTCAAAAATCGGGTGTTAAGTCCACCAGATTTATGAAACGTCATAGAGGCATGAAGAAATAAGCAATCGCTCCCGCTCACTTATAATAGAATATTAATCAATCATGGCAAATGAATCAGTATTGAGATTCTCACAAGAAATTTGTCTGTTTATATTTATTTATGATTAGCTACGGTGTAAAAAAAAACAAAAAAAAATACAACACTACTTCAGTTAGGATTTTGATATTGTTACATTTGTAATTCAACATGAAACGATAATTTTAGCCTTGCGATAACATTTAGCCAGCTAGTTATCCATTTAACTTGTTTTTTTTATAAGAACAGAAGAAACAATTTCATATATCTGAAGAGTTTAATTTCAATTGATTCAACATTATGCTTAGTTTATTAAAATCATTTGAATTACCTATGCTTCTCCATCAATTTCAGCAAATAGTGACAAAAAATGTTCCCAACAAAAAAAGATTAAAGAGAAATAACAATATTTCATGATAACACTTGTTTCAAAATTTCGTGAAAAAAGATGATGAATGACAAAATAAGTGGTTATTGAATAAACAGCATTCAAGTTAGATAAAACTTAAGAATATAAGAAAATAGTTCAAAGAGGACAAACATGCGTTTAAGACATACCAATGTTGTCGCATTTTTTTGTTTTAAATATAAATGAAAGTAATGGTTATTTGTAAAAAATATATCATTAATTATCCACAACAGTAGATTTGATGTTCCTCTACAATCCATATTTCTGTAGAACAAGAAGGCATAATCACTAAATAGTCTATCATGTTTCAAAAATAATATTAATAATAATAATAATAAAAATGATAATCAGAATAATAATAATAAGAATAAGAATAATTTATAATAATAAAAATGATAATTATAAAAACAAAATAATAATAATTTTAAGAAAAATAATAATAACAATGATAATAATACAATGTAATAATGATAAAATTGCAAATAATATAGTTAAGAATTAAAATATTAATAATGACAGGAAGAAGAAGAAGAAGAAGAAGAAAAAGAAGAAGAAGAAGAAGAAGAAGAAGAAGAAGAATGTATACCACAAAATATCGAATTGTCCAACGAAGTTGTATATTTTGCTAAGTTAGATATACATCCTTTGCACGTGTATAATTGCTGTGACTTATACGCAATACATGTATAAGACAATTTACTTATGCTAGGCAATTAACTTAAAATATCAAAGGTAACAAATCAATACACAATCTGTCGAAATATAGATTTTTAAAAAATGTCGAACAAGGATATTTTTAATAGAATAAACTGTTACTTATTTGTTATTGATTTCTCTGCCTGTTTTTCATAACCAATCTTTAAAAAAGAATGCGAATAAGGTGATGAGTAATATGACCTTTTCAATAACATCCAGTTTGACATATAAAATTGATTGCATGACCCAGAAATCTGTTTATTATATACATTGCGATATATACCGAACTCTAAATACGATATTAAGATTACATGCCGAACTCATTTCACTTTGTTTTCTATTTTCAATTCACTATGAAATACATATTTCATAATCGAAGAACATTTTACCGAACTCGTACATTTCTTAATGACCTAAATTTCGATCAAATAATTTTATTTTTAGCAAACTTAAAGTGGGTTTTACTACTCAGAGGCGTGAAATTTTGAACATTTTCAATGTCATAAACTTTTATAAACTGTAATTGTCAAGATTGTTGTATTAAGACGTAAATAAATCATCTGGTTATAAAATATTGTTTTATCTTATTTAACTTACATGAAGTCGAATATATTTAAAATGTTCTATAGTTTGATCGTCTTTTTTTATATTTTATATGCAATATAATACAAGACATGTTTAAGAATGCATTAATAGAGAGAAAAACATTAAAATCTGCAACAGCATATTGTACGGTTTAAGGCTAAAGAACGTCATGAATGTAAACATTGAATCAAATTTTCTTTTTTACTTTCAATAAGTCAAATACATATTAAAAAAATATAATCATATGACTTGACGGTACTTTCAGGGATAGCTGGTTCATATTTTTGGGGATGCTTTCAGTTTTGATTCTTGTATACGTCAATGACACTTAAGATATGTGAAAATACTGGCTAGGAAAGAAATTGCGCATAAAATATTTACTGACAGTTGTGTATGCATTAAGATGCAAAACATATAATTAACAAAAAGGACTACAGTGTAAAAATGAACCGTTCATTATACGATCAGGATTACCTACACGTGGTTATAATATATTTGATACTTCAATTTATTGTTAAAAATAAACAATAAGTTATACTAAAAGGAATCACATAATGGTTATGTCAAATTGTACAATAATCGGCGACAATGGATTTAAACAAACAAAAGTTTAATTTAAATAACATTAAAAACTATATGTTCAATAAAATTAAGAAGTATAATTTCAATAAAATTAAGAAGTATAATTTCAATAAAATTAAAAAGTATAATTTCAATAAAATTAAGAAGTATAATTTCAATAAAATTAAGAAGTATAATTTCAATAAAATTAAGAAGTATAATTTAAATAAAAATAAGAAGAATAATTTGTAAAATTGCGAGTATTTTCCTCAACTTTATACTTGTTGGGTTTGTTAACTTTTTTGATCTGAGCGTCACTGGTGAGTCTCATTTAAACGAAACGTGCGTCTGGTGTATCTACTTATATGCTTAGTTCTTACTAATTAATAAGAATATAAGAAAACCCTATGCTATTTTTTGGACTCCTTAGTTTATCGAATGTATTCAAATATATTTCAAATTAATTAGATATGCCATCGGGCACCATTATTATATTTGAGAAATGTTTTTCAAAATCAAACATTATGACAGCATAAACACCACGCCTTAAGGAAATGTAAAATTTTCAGAAAAAAATTAAACATTTATTTTTCATTACAAATTTTATTTATTACCTTTAGTAGATGTTAATTTATCATATGGTACAATAATCTTTCCAATAAATCAACTCGTGTTGGCCCCAGGTGACTTTTAAAATGTAAATATCATTGAAAAAGCTCCAAATTATCTTCCCTTTAACAAAAATGCCATTTTGTGGCATTAAAATTGAAATTTCTTTTTTAACTCATCGGTGACATATATTTTTTATTGTTGTTTTCGAAAAAGCTGTGCATAAACTAAATAATTCTAAAATTAAAACGATTTCTGTAATTTTTTCTTTTTTTATTTCGATATAACCTCTATTTCTCCTATTAGTTCAACAGAAAAAAGGACATTAACAAAAATGTATGCTTCTTTCGATGGCAGATTGTGATCGTAAATGAACGGTAACCCCATTTATTTATTTCATTTTTTTATTAAGAATGAGATAAATATTATATATACTGCAGCTGTGCTATTTGAGCAGTCAAATTGCATTGACCGTATATTCATATGTGATATATAGTCACTGACCGTATATCGCCTTGTTTATGACGTTGACAATGTGTTTCCGTAGTATTTTATTAATGATGTCAATAAAACATACAGGTTCGCGGAAATTTTACGTCTTTCGCTCAAAATTAAGAAATGATCAATTATAAGAATTGCAGTATATAAAGAATAACCATACATTGTCTCGAAATATCAATGTCATTTGTACTCGGCTCGAAATAGGTAGAAATGCTCGACACAGCCTCGCTTTCTACCTGCTTCTAAGCCTTGTACAAATAACATTGATATTCCGAGACAATTTATGGTTATTCTATATATATATAGAAAAAATATAGCGAAATCCTATGTTAAATAAAAAAATTGATTTAGACCCGCGAGCCCCCTTAAATACATGCATTGTATTGTTTCAATATAAGTTAATAATACACATTTCAAATTTCAAATGTTCAAAAGAAAAAGTTTTTTTTAATTATTTTAAAATGCTAAGTCATTGCAACAACCTTCTTTATTATGAATTGCGATTGATTATTTTACGATCTGACTGATATCACCTGACCTGTACTTTTTCTGTACCATCACATGTTTTAAAAAAAAACAAGTGGTATGTGTATTGCACAATGAACTTAGAATAATAATAGTTTGACAAGTAAAGGTATAAAAATGAAATGTAAATATTTCATGTTTTAATTTAATAATGATTTTTTTTATCAATTGTTATGTTACTTTTGATGGACACTTTTGACTTATCAACCACAATCATCTAACTACATTTAATAATATTTTCCTTATTGCAGAAATAAGTTGGATATATTTTCCCAAACGTTTAATCATAAATGGATGATATTGTTTGACTTCATTAGTCTGCTGATAATAACTATGCACACTTTATTCGAAGTTCACAACTGTTTCTAGTCCGTAACTTTTTAAACATACTGACTCGTATACACATGCAGTCTACACATTTGAAGTTATTATCATCTACATTTGTCGCCGGTGATACTTAATCTATCATATGAAATAAATGTGAAATAGATGTTTAGTAGTTTAGTATTTTTTCAGACAATAATATACTACCTAATGAAAATGAACTCAACATCATTTAACAGACTTAACATAAAGATTGAACCATTATTACAATTCAATGCTTTCCACTTTTTAAATTCATTAAATCATTTTCACAAAATTTGCAAGGATAAAAACATAACTATGGATAGAAGATCAGTACTATTCATTTTGTTAATGTAATATTTTGAACTTATTCAAAACAGAATACAATGTTGTTTAATGGTGATTTCTTTGTATAAAAGGAACGACAACTCTAGTTTTAATTACATTACAGCTTGAGTCGCTATGTATCAATAACAAAAATTCTCTATAGTATGGACTGTCCCCTGTTTATAGCGGCATGTCTTACTGATTCTAAAGGCGTATTTGTCGTGTTGTAATTTCCCTCTCTCTACATGAACAGTAATCTTTGAAAACAAATCATAATCAGAGTAATTCAACAGTAAAAATAAGAAATCATCATTAAACATATTGCACATCCTCCCTATTCTCAGAATTGCAATGACATAAGTTTGATAACTAGAACTTTTCTATTCTATGTTTTGTATCGATGAACATCACTTTTAGTGTTTTAGTTGAATTTCCAGGAATCCGTTAAACGTAGAACTAAATTTTAAGACATATCACGATCTATTCGACTAAAACACATCTAATTTTATACAAATAACATTAATATAGTAAAATGCGATTTCAAACCGTCCTGTCTTGTCCCGTCCCGTCCCGTCCCATCAAAGCATCTATCTATAAGTTTTCACATGTCGCAAGATTTTAAGGTTTGTTGGAAGTTCCATTGTTCATTGGGTCAATGTAGAGCCGAAGACATATGGTAGAACCAACCTGGGACTGGAGTTCAAAGGTGTTACAACATACTGGATTTGGCAACCTGGTTCACAGATTAATGATTTGGACTCCATATGCAAAAATAAAATGTTTACCTTCTGCTTATTTTATGAGTATTCCTGTGGAGCTAATGATTTGACAGATATATAATTGACAGGGAAGGGTTGCATTAAAAATGTAAAATGTTCTATCCTACGTTACCAGAGTTTATTTCAAATATTACTATAATATCATGAATTTGGTCTTCAATGCTACAGTGCATATACTGGCATTCTGCACCCTTGAATGCGGATGCAATAATCGAACAGAAGAGAAAAAGGGTGAATTCAGTGGTCAAACATTTTGTAATAGAAAAAAAGGGGGGGGGTATTTTACATGAGAACATTAGGGCAAGTGAATTGTCTTTATACAGAACAGATTGAACTTAATTATCACAAACTCGAAATCAGGTTTTCTTAAACAATATACAACGGGGAGGAGGGGTAGGTTCAGTCTGTCCTACGCATAACAAAGTCAACTTTTCCAATGCTTCAATAATGAAAATTTTGTGAAGGTGAGAACCCAAGTCAGATTTGGTAGCTGACTTGGGTTCTCATAACGCGGTCCAGGGAGACTGGTTGTGAGTGGGGGATTATATCACTCGGCCCTTACTCTGGGCCTGACAAGTTCTATAATTTGCAGGTTTGGAAAATATGGTTAGTCGTAACGTTGAGGTGTACAGATGGGTGACTCTGGGACCTCCTCCCCTGCATCTTATAGAGGGAAGGCCTACACCTGCCAACAGTTGGGACACGAATAACTGGAACATTGGTATTATGAGTGTTTTCCCCGTTCATTCCCTATGGTAGGTTGTGGTGTAACCGTGTTTAACTACCAGGAGTTTTATGAAACTATGTCAACATAGGTCAGCTGAAAGCGATTGTGTATAGATAGTCAGTAGTTGTCCTTGCGCCTCAACAAAATATTTAGAAAACTCTGTAGCCAAAGTAATGCCACAAAGAAAAAATACATATTCTAGCCATGAAAATATAAGTACATGTTGTTGTATGTTTAATTAGAATGATTGTTTTTGTATAAATTGTAAAAGTTATAAATAAAAAACAAAGGATGCCACAAAACCAGATTCAACTTAACATTTCTTTCCTGAAATTGTCCTTTACCTAGTCAGGAAAATGACCATTGTTATGAAGTTCGTGTCTGTGTGTGTTACATTTTAATGTTGTGTTTCTGTTGTGTCGTAGTTCTCTTATATTTGATGCTTTTCCCTCAGTTTTAGTTTTAACCCGGCTTTGGGTTTTGATCTCAATCGATTTATGATATGCCTTTCTTTATCTAAAGATACAAGTTTTAACAGTACACTGTTTTAGTTTCTTCAAGGTTTTGTACTTTGTGAGTTTGCTTTTTGATAGACATTTCGTTTGTGCACATAACAATCTATGCGACTTTTCTTTTGCAAATTTTGAACCTTTTATAAAATGATGACTATGCATTTACAAATGACCTAGCATATAATAACAAGTTGTCTTCCTACGATAAAAAATGTGTTTAGATATAAACACTATTGATTCAATACATTCTAAAGAAATGCGATTTTTTTATTTTTTTTGAATATCTTAAAAGTTTCACTTAAAAAAACCCAGAACACCTATTGTAAAAATTGCGGAAAAAACATCATGGAAATAATACACATCCGTCCGTGTTATACATATATATATATATATATAACTTTATAGGTGCGGGCTTATGAAACAGGAAGAAATGCAAGGTTCATCATCATGTTCCTAATCAGTACAAATATGAATTATTATCTTGATCTACTATTTATCATCTAAAATTCCGTTAAGGACAAATAGAAGAAAGGGGAAATATACTGAAGGAACATTAAAACTCGATAGTTAAATAAACAAACATACAATGTCATGGCAAAAAAAAAACCTAGACAATTCAAATACAAAAAGTTCAATTAAACTTGATGGTATGTTTTTGGCAAACTGTAAACAATTATTTTTTATTGGTCGTTCAATTTAAATAAAATAACAAAA
Organism: Mytilus galloprovincialis; assembly: GCA_037788925.1. Classification (NCBI taxonomy): domain Eukaryota; kingdom Metazoa; phylum Mollusca; class Bivalvia; order Mytilida; family Mytilidae; genus Mytilus; species Mytilus galloprovincialis. The sequence goes on along the minus strand of JAWDJN010000045.1, from coordinate 345,974 downwards.
TTGAAGTTTATTTTATATAAGTAACGATGACAATCTCAGTTGGAAACTGTGCTTTGAACTACGATTGTTCACCTTAATACATTGACACTTGGATGGCGAGTAGTCTCATTTAAACGTACACCACATCTTCTTATCTATATTAAATATTTATTTATAACATTATCAGGTAACACTGCAAATTGTCATAGGTAGCAAAATTATTCATTAAATGTGTCTCTAACGATCAATTTCAATCAAACAAGAAAAGTTGAGCTTGTTCTAGGAATTCAATAAAGCTGGGGTGATTTTAGGTCCTCCAGAAGAGTAAGCAGATTCTGTTCCATATGTAGAAATCTATTTCATTTTCATTACAGGTCAATCAATGTAAATACAATAAGGACATTAAGGCTTGTTAAATGAGTTGCACTACAAGATTTAATATTTATTAATATAAAAAAGTCATACTAAAAAGGACACGCTGATTGTTTTTTGTTGGGGAGGGGAGGGGGGGGGGGGTGGGCTAAATTATTTGTTTAGTTTACTAATCAATTATTGCCAGTTCAATTAGACAATTTTCACTTTTTTAGATTGTTATGGAAACGTTATTTACTGGTAAAAAGAACTACACATTGCAGAGAAATTATTTTATCCATCACAATTTCAATAAAACAAGCGATTTCTAAATGAATAATGACAACAAATGTAACTGGATATCAGAATAACTATTTATTAACGCCATATCTGTTGAAATAATATCGAACATTTATGTCAAAATTTGTTCATTTCATTTCTTTACAGGTCAATCAATTGTAATAAGACAAAATAATTGCAGCTTGTTATACCATCGGGGACAGGAATTCCACCAGCAGAGGTATTAATAAGGTACGGCTATCTCGGTTAGCAATATGACTTTAATTAACATTATGTGAAAAATTGTTCAGACCCCTTGAGTCACGGGAAGCCAAACTATGTATCTTTTTTATACTGGCAATTTCACTTAATACTCATACTTCACCAGGAGCTACAATGATTTTGATTGAAAATCAAGACATTGTTTGCGGGTTATACTGTAGTTTTAACGGTTAGTCAATGTTTACTATTTCACTGTAAAAGCTGTTTATTTTTTTTCACTTTGTCATCAATTTGCATGAAATATTTGCCACTGTACGTTCCGAAAACAAAAATACAATGAATCAATTAATCTCCTCTACAATTGCAGTATTATAATAACTTAAAAAATTATAAAATAAGTGATTCGTTTAATCTTTTGATCATATGTAAACACGTCTCAGCACACTCCTATTATTTCAAATGTCCGATACTCATATGGAAGGAAGTAACCCATCAAAGATACATGGGTTGTGTTTCGTCTACAGCAGAACATTCTTAGTTATTCAAACCATCTAAAGAAAGGAATAACTGCATTTTATGCCATTGGTGTGCATTTTAAAATTGAAATAGTTGATATATGAATATGACCACACAAATGATAATTCATAGTAGCACAGATTGGCAAAGAAGAAGAAGGAGAAGGAGGATATAGCGTTGAATTATATGCATATTCCGGTCAAACACATGTTAATACAATCTTTATATTAATCGTGCTTTGTACAAAACCGATATGCTGAGTCGACGTTTTAGCGTACTAGTTCACAAGGAAACAGTCGATATTAAAATGTATTTCTTATCAAGCAAATATCCTGCAATCGGATTGGTTAACTACCTCTGTGTAAATAACACCCCATCCTTGTTCATCCGGAATAAATAACATATTGCCAAAAAAATGAAGAAATTTTTTTTTTTGTCGAAATAAAAAAAAAAAAAATGTCAAAAAGAAAATATATAATGTCAAAAATAAAAAATAGATAAATTTGAGAAATATTTAATTTTTTTTTACCCGAAAATTCAAAAGAACACAAAATTTTTCTGAATTTTCCCCAGAATAAAGAAAAAAAGTATAAATTTGACTACGCGCAGCAACATCGAAGTTAAAAAAATGTTACACTGGAAATTTTTCATTACCAATCAGGGGTGTACGGAATTTTACACCGTTTTTGAAAACGTAAAATACTGTACACCCCTGATTACACCAAGATACATTTGTAACTAATAAAATCACATTTACTAGAGAAACTCACATTAAACTTCATGTAAATTTTAAAAATAAGATAACAAAACAACGTATTTCAAAGTTTTTGGCCTTTTTGATATTGATAATCACGACGTAAAATGTAATGACATGACGTTAAATGTATTTTTGAAATTTTTTCATCTAAACTGTACTGATCTTTACAAATTAACGGTAGCATATTACATGCTGAGATTTATATAGTGATAATAATATAAGGAGAATGTTCCAAGTTCTTTATTTACAACATTTGCTGTCATTTATATGTTATCACTTTTTTTCTGACTTTGAACAAACTAGAGACTGATTAAAACTTTTCACTGATGTTTGTTCATGTAATAATCATGATAATGTTGACAATGATACATAATTTATTCATTCAATCGAATTACGTATCAGACATCTTTTCAAAGCGCATCAACATATTACAGTATGTTACATGTACAACATATTTGACCAGAAAACAAATTTTTTGAAGAATATAAGAATTCCAATTAAAAAAAATCGGCCATCTCAAGTAATAATAATTTTAAAAATATATTTTTTTAAACGCAGTATAAGTACTACATGTACTACGTGACAACAATGTACATTTGTAACTTGAATGTTGATTCATCATAACAGGATGATATAGATTGTAAATTAAGATATTTCAACTTGACATCTTCCGTTGTTTACATGTGAACACTTCATATTCTCTTTATTCGCTGGGTTTTACTTGATTTAATCATCCAATGCATTATATGCACTTGATAGAATGCATTGGATGTAAACAACGGAAGATGTCAAGTTGAAATATCTTAATTTTACAATCTATAGCATCCTGTTATGATGAATCAACATTAAAGTCACGTAGTACATGTAGTACTGATACTGCATTTTAAAATATATATTTTTAAATTAGTATTACTCGAGTTGGCCGATCTTTTTTAATCGGAATTCTTATATTCTTAAAAAAGTTTTCTGGTCAAATATGTTGTTACATACTGTAATGTGTTGATGCGCTTTAATTAGTGGTTTGATACGTAATTCGATTGAATGAAATTTGTTTTATTGTCAACATTATCATGATTATTACATGAACAAACATCAGTGAAAAGTTGTAACCTGTCTATAGTTTATTTTTACGTTGTACACTGGTTTCCTGTGTAAGCTCTCAAAGTCAGGTAAAAAAGTGATAAAATATACATGACAGCAAATCTTGTAAATAAAGAACATAGACCATCCTTCTAATAAACTATATTCATCATGTTCACCATATAAATCTCAGCACGTATTTTGATACCGTTAATTTGTAACGATCGGTACAGTTTAGATGAAAAAATGTCACAAAACCATTTAACGTCATGTCATTATATTTACGTCGTGATTATCTTTACCAAAAAGGCTAAAAACTTTGAAATACATTGTTTTGTTATTTTACTTAATTCACATCATGTTTTATGTGCATTTTTCTTGTAAAGGTGATATATCTTAAAATGGACAGTTTTCATATGAACTAGTACGCTAAAATGCGACTCAGCATGTCGGTTTTGTACAAAGCACGATTATATAATGATCGTGCTAACATGTTTTGACTCGATAATACATATAATTCGACGCTAAATCCACCTCCTTTTTCTTGTTCTTTGCCAATCTGTGTTACTATGAATTATCATTAATGTGGTCATCTTTTTAAATCAACTATTTCAATTTTAAAATGCACAACAATGGCATAAAATGAAGTTATTCCTTTCTTTGAATGGTTTCAATAACTAAGAAGGATCTGTTGTAGACGAAACACAACCCTTGTGTCTTTGATGGGTTACTTCCTTCCATATTAGTATCGGACATTTGAAGTAATAGGAGAATGCTGAGACGTGTTTGCATATGACCAAACGAATGAACGAATCACTTATTTGATAATGTTTAAAGTTATTATAATACTGCAATTGTAGAGGATATTGATTAATTGATTATATTTTTGTTTTCTGAACGTACAGTGGTAAATATTTCATGTAGTTTGATGACAAAGAGAAAACAAATAAACAGGTTTTACTGTGAAATAGTAAACATTGACTAACCGTTTAGACTACAATATAACCCGAAAACAATGTCTTGATTTACAATCAAAATCATTGTAGCTCCCGGTGAAGTATGAGTTTTAAGTGAAATTGCCAGTATAAAAAAAACATAAATAGTTTGGCTTCCCATGACTCAAGCGGTCACCCAATTTTCCACATAATGTTAATTAAATTCATATTGCTAACCGAGATAGCCGTAACTTATCAATACCTCTTCTGGTGGAATTCCTGTCCCCGATGGTATAAACAGCTGTAATTCCTTTATCTTATTACAATTGATTGTCTTGTAAAGAAATGGAATGAACTGCAAATGTTGACATAAATGTTCGATAATATTTCAACTGATATGGCGTAACTAAATAGTTATCTCTGATATCCAGTTACATTTTTTGTCATTTTTCATTTAGAAATCGCTTGTTTTATTGAAATTGTGATGGATAAAATCATTTTCCTTTTATGTGTAGTTCGTTTTACCAGTAAAAAATAATGCCATTACAATCATCACCAAAAAAAAAGTGAAAATTGTCTAATTGATCTGGCAATAATTGATTAGTAAAGAAAACAAATAATTTTGCACCCTCCCCCCCCCAAAAAAAAAACCGCAACAAAAAATGATAAGCGTGTCCTTTTTCAATATGCCCTGTTTGTTTTGATAAATAGTAAATATTGTATTGCAACACATTTAACAAGCCTTAATGCCCTTATTGTATTTAAATCGATTGACCTGTAAAGAAAATGAAATAGTTTGCTCCATGTGGAACAGAATCTGCTTACGCTTCCGATGCACCCAAGATAATCCCAGCTTTATTGAATTCATAGAACAAGCTGACCTTTTTTTTGTTTTATTGAAATAAATTGACCGTTAGAGACACATTTAATGAATAATTTTGCTACCAATGACAATTTGCAGTGTTACCTGATAATGTTATCAATAAATATTTAATAAAGATAAGAAGATGTGGTATACGTTTAAATTACACAACTCTCGTAGATAAGATATGATAAACGTATAAATTAGACAACTCTACATCCAAGTCTCCAAGGAATAAAGGTGAACAATAGTAGTTTAAATCACAGTCTCCTATTAAAATTTGTATCGTTATTTATATCAAATGTAGATGAACGACCAATGAAAAAATGATCTTTTACTGTTTGACAAAATTCAGTTATCGATTGAGAGAAAAACAAACAAATCCGGGTTACAAACTAAATCTGAGAAAAACGCATCAGGTATAAGAGAACTACGACACAACCGAAACACAACTTTAAAATGTAACACACAGAGAAACGAACTATAATATACCAATGGCAAATTTCCTGACTTGGTACAAGACATTTTAAGACAAAACAATGTTGGTTGAACCTGGTTTTGTGGCATGCCAAACCTCCCGCATTAATGGCAATGTTGAATATAACATTTAAATGACAACATTACATGACAGGACTACAATACAAGTTTATAGGAGAAAATATAAGACAGAGAAACACACGAATAATAGCTAAAAAAGGTACAAGGTTTAAAGTTTAACACGCTAGACGTGTGTTTCGTCCACACAAGACTAACCAGTGACGCTCAGACGAAAAAATAATTACAGCCAAAGCAAGTACAAAGTTGAAGAGCACTGAGGACCAAAAGTTCCGAAAAGTTGTGAACAATAAGGCTAGGGGTTTCTGCATGGGACAAGAACATCCTAAATATTTATAATAATTCATACTTTTGTATACAGTATATTTTATAAAATAACTATATAATAGACACATGTATACATGATGAAGCCGAAGTGGTGACTAACTACAGAATGAAAACGGATACATTACATAACACAACCTATATCTCAGCACATGAAAATACACAGCCGAGGTAGCCAAAGCAACTCAACGCAAAAAGTGACGTCACATTTGAATTTCTAAAACGATATCTCAATAATAATATAGAATTAGAATATAATTCAAAATTAGATTCATAAGACTTATATAACATTATTAATATCAATAAAAATTACAATTAATATCAAATTGCTGCATCTTTTACAGTATTGAATTAGCTTTTTCATTGGTATACATATTACAATATCAATTTAGTTACTTCATTTGCAAATCTGCTACAGTATCGTTTTAGCTACATTTGTACTTCATTGATACATCTGTTATAGTATTGTCTTAACTACTTTTTGATGCATGTGTTACAGTATTGTTTAAGCTACTTCGTTGATACATCTGTTATAGTATCGTCTTAACTACTTTATTGATGTATGTGTTATAGTATTGTTTAAGATTCTTTATTGATACATATGTTATGGTATCGTCTTAACTACTTTATTGATGCATGTGTGACAGTATCGCTTAAGATACTCCATTGATACATGTGTTATAGTATCGTCTTAACTACTTTATTGATGCATGTGTTACAGTATCGCTAAAGATACTCCATTGATACATCTGTTATAGTATTGTCTTAACTACTTTATTGATGCATGTGTTACAGTATCGCTTAAGATACTCCATTGATACATCTGTTATAGTATCGTCTTAACTACTTTATTGATGCATGTGTTACAGTATCGCTAAAAATACTCCATTGATACATCTGTTATAGTATCGTCTTAACTACTTTATTGATGCATGTGTTACAGTATCGCTTAAGATACTTCGTTGATACATCTGTTATAGTATCGACATAACTACTTTATTGATGCATGTGTTACAGTATCGCTTAAGATACTCCATTGATACATCTGTTTTGGTATCGGCTTAACTACTTTATTGATGCATGTGTTACAGTATCGCTTAAGATACTCCATTGATACATCTGTTATAGTATCGTCTTTACTACTTTATTGATGCATGTGTTACAGTATCGCTTAAGATACTCCATTGATACATCTGTTATGGTATCGTCTTAACTACTTTATTGATGCATGAGTTACAGTATCGCTTAAGATACTTCATTGATACATTTGTTATAGTATCGTCTTTACTACTTTATTGATGCATGTGTTACAGTATCGCTTAAGATCCTCCATTGATACATCTGTTATAGTATCGTATTTACTACTTAATTGATGCATGTGTTACAGTATCGCTTAAGATCCTCCATTGATACATCTGTTATAGTATCGTCTTTACTACTTTATTGATGCATGTGTTACAGTATCGCTTAAGATACTCCATTGATACATCTGTTATAGTAACGTCTTTACTACTTTATTGATGCATGTGTTACAGTATCGCTTTAGATACTCCATTGATACATCTGTTATAGTATCGTCTTAACTACTTTAATGATGCATGAGTTACAGTATCGCTTGAGATACGTCATTGATACATTTGTTATAGTATCGTCTTTACTACTTTATTGATGCATGTGTTACAGTATCGCTTAAGATCCTCCATTGATACATCTGTTATAGTATCGTCTTTACTACTTTATTGATGCATGTGTTACAGTGTCGCTTAAGATACTCCATTGATAGATCTGATATAGTATCGTCTTAACTACTTTATTGATGCATGTGTTACAGTATCGCTTAAGATACTCCATTGATACATAAGTTATAGTATCGTCTTTACTACTTTATTGATGCATGTGTTAAAGTATCGCTTAAGATCCTCCATTGATACATCTGTTATAGTATCGTCTGTACTACTTTATTGATGCATGAGTTACAGTATCGCTTAAGATACTTCATTGATACATTTGTTATAGTATCGTCTTTACTACTTTATTGATGCATGTGTTACAGTATCGCTTAAGATACTCCATTCATACATCTGTTATAGTATCGTGTTAAGCTACTTCATTGATACATCTGATACAGTATCATTTTAGCTATTTCATTGATACATCTGTAATAGTGTCGTTTAAATACTTTATTGATGCATTATTTAATTGGTACATATGTTACAATATTGTTACAATGAAATAGATGAGAACATTCAATATACTATGGAATAAAATAGTAACCAATTATCATTTAGACATTCTTAATATAAAGAACGGAACCAACATAGAAACATATATTTTTGATAAACCGACTGATTCAAAACAATATCTGTTTTTTACTTCATGTCATCCAGTTGATAAACCATATAACCTAGCTAGACGCATACGTACTATCATTTTAAATCCAGAATTAAAGTGTACAAGATTAAATGACCTAGGATACATGCTCTTGGACCAAAAATACACTAAGGGAATAATTGATGACGGTATAACTAGATCCAAATCTTTTAACTTACATGACATATGGAAAACTAAACCGCATGCAAAAGAAAACGTGTTACCGTATATTTCTACTCACAACCCGAGAAACAATGAACCTTTCAACAATATACATAAGAATATACCATTTTCACAGATCAATCAAAGGATGTTGAAATTATTTTATTCATACAAAGTAATTCAAATCATTAAAAAAATTTGTTGACTCGCGCAACATTCCAAACTGAAAATAGTCGATCAAAGGTACAAACATATAGAAGACAAAATTGTGTATTTATACCTATCCGAAGGAACCGAATTCGTCTTTAAATCTGGACATATTTTCAAAATCAAAAACAGTTTTACATGTGCATCGGAAAATGTTCTGTACATCATCATTTGCAAGGGTTATCAAGCAAATTGTATTTGGTAAACCAGCAAAACCTTTAGAAAACGTACGACAGTGCATAGACAGCAAATTCGAGTCCCGATCACAAGAAAAATCCCGTTTAGAGAACTTATTGATAGACATGATAGTTCAAATCAACCGAATTTCTTATTTATCCATTTTATTAGTGTTCAGATAATACAACGGAAGCAATGAGAATTAATAAAGAACATTATTTTATTAAGAAATACCGTCCGAAATTAAATAGATAAAACGAGAATCTAGAAGGCATTTCTTTTTAATGTACTTTCACTTTCGTTTTATATAGTACATACGTTGTGCTATATTATGACATTCAGGACAAAATGAAAATGTCGCTAAAAGATGTTACCCGGGACGACGTCGCCAGCAATCATATCCTCGAAGATCTGTTAAACTGTGAAACCGATAGGATGCAATGGAGGATACTATGGAGATCATTATGAACATTTCGATATTGTAATAGACAAAATGTAAATATTCATATAGACACAGAGTGGTTTTAGTTGAATAAAATGAAGTTCAGAATTTATTCTTTGGTTTTGGGTAGAACTGTTTTCATCCCTCTCCATCTGGTTCAAGAAAACGTAGCTGATGCAGTCAGAACCTTTTTCTCTATATTCTCCTTTGTGAGTCTCAATTTAGGTTTACATCACTTATTTGAAAGGTGATACTTTCAAAAGGATGTCCTCGTAAGTCTGATGTTGAATTTAGTTTTTGTTTTACCAACATACTGCAGCTTGCAATTTCAACAAGTAAGAATATAAGTACTATTTTGCGTTTTTCAATTAGATGTAACATCGATATTGTATCGCTGCTTTGTTACTGTACTGCTGAAATAGTGGTCGGTGTTGGCAACCTTACCGCACTAACAATTACTTCTTCTGCATTGTTTGTAACACCCAATTTTAGAAGTCTTTCGTTTCTTTTCTTTTGATGGAACGAGTATATTTGAGATTTTTGGGTCTGCAATATGCAATTACAGGAGGTGATGGTCAAAATGTCTTTTCAGGATTAGTCATTTTCGATAAGCCGCTTGTGCTTGCGGAAAGTAGAAGACATTTTTGTCAAATCGGGATTGAAGGTGACACAAACGGAATTCTATCTGCAAGGGTCGTCTTATCTTTGTATTCCATGAGGGTATCTCGATCTTTTTCTTTGACTTTATCAAAAGCGTCTGTGATGTTTTTGGTTTTGTATCCTTTTGATTTCAGTTGTTTTTTAGTTGTCCCAAACGATAGTGGATGTTGGATTCCGAGGAGCAAATTCGCTTTAATCTGATGGCTTGACTGTAAGGTATACTTCCTTGAAAAGTGTTTCGGGTGACACCTTTTTGAAGAAAGGAACGGATGTTTATCAGTTTTCTTTGTGTGGAGATCAGTTGTCATGACCCCGTTTTTCTAAATGTGATGGTGTCGAGAAAAGCAATATTCTCGCTTGAAAATTCAGATGTAAATTTTATTGAATGATGGACCTGATAACAATGATCTAAGAAATCTTGTAAATGTTCTACAGTATCGTAGCATTTCATATCAATATCATCACTAAAACGGAGCCATGACATGGCTTGTATGGCACACTCAAAAGGAGGGGTTCTTCGAGATCCTCCATAAAAATATTGGCAAAAGACGGTGTCATTTTTGTTCCCATACTAGTTCCGTCAATCTGAAAAAGTGCTTTTCGTTGAAAATAAAGTTGTTATTTTCAAGCAGTAGCTTGAGCAATTGGTCTAGAAAGTAAGTTTTGGGATGTTTATCATTTCGAGTGTTCACTACTTTTTCACACGAGGCTATTTCTTCATCTTTTGGTACTTTTGTGTATAAAAAAACACGAATCCATTGAAAATCCCTTCTTTATGGAGTTTTGGAAGTAAATAAAATCGACTGGCTGTGAAAATTTCGTCAGGGCGTAGATAATAGTACGTATCGTTATCGATTTGTTTATTTTTATTCATATCTGAGAAGACGTCATTAATTTTCTTTGTTGATTTCTTTGGTTGGATCATAAAGCAATTCTTTATAAAAAAATAGTGTTGGAGACGATTCCTGTCTTCGATGTAGTCTGCCTTGTTTATCACAACAACGGCACTACTTTGTATGCTTGTTTGATAACAGTTTCATCACGGTCTTTTTAGTTCATCATGACTTAGCTTTCTGACTTTGAAATATTTCGCACTTGTTTACTACTGATTGAAGATCTGACTTCAGCTTGGACTGATGTAGTGAATGATTCCAAATGAACGTTTTGCTTTTGGATGGATTCCATGTACTTTTCTTTTTTAAATTTTGGGATGCATATGTCTCCTTCATCAATCTCATAATCAGATTTATTCATTCCTGTTTCTTTTTATATTTTCTTCTGTTGTCTATTTAAATGTTATTTCAAACGAAGACGCCTGGCAAATGCTTCTACATCTGTCTCAAGTTGTAAATCATTGACGAATCCTGGAGCTGGACAGAAATTAAGGCCTTTACTCAATAGTTAATCGTCAGAAGCGTTAGTTCTATTAATGACAGATTTACAACTAAATTGAACTGCGTGTTTCTTTAAAACGTCTTTTTCTAGGTTGTTTTGAGGAACTCTGTTAACATGTTTGAAATTTGATCTTCTTCAAACACGGTCTCTTTTGTTGTTTTTTTTTTATTTTGTTTGGCTTTGAAATTTTGTTTCTCTTCTTTAGATGTCGGATAGTCCTCCTTGAAACACGTCTATATTATCTTGAACTGTGTGTTTCTGTTTATTAAAACGTCTTTTTCTCGGTTGTTTTGATTGACTCTCTTTTAACATGTTTAAAATTTGGTCTTCTTCAAAAACGGTCTCGTTTGAATTTTTCTATTTTGTTTGGCTTTGAAATTTTGTTTTTCTATTCTGTGGATGTCGGAAAGTCTTCTTTGAATTACGTCCATGTCTTCTGGAGTAACAGAAAGTGTTTTTTTATATACGTTTCATTTATTTCCGAATTAATTTGTTTGTAGCTGTAGATAGAAAAAGAGAGTAAGAGCTGAAGAAGATGGAAAGAACAATTGAATAAAATATCGTCCCAACGTTTCATAAATCGTCAACGGTGAGAAGTTTAACGAAAAAAAATACAGCTTGAACATCATGCTTCAAATTTTAAATCGTATATAGATAACAACACAATACCAAAAGGGTTAAATAACAAATTGACGCCTTAGAAACCGGGTGTTAAGTCCACCAGATTTATGAAACGTCATAGACGCATCAATAAATAACCAATTGCTCCCGCTCACTTATAATAGCATATTCATCAATCATGTCAAATGAATAAGTATTTAGATTATCACAAGCAATTTGTCTGTGTATATTTGTTAACGATTAGCTACGGTGTAAAAAAACCAAACTACAACACTGCTTCTGTTAAGATTTTGATAATGTTTGTAGTTCAACATAAAAACGATAATTTTGGTCTAACGATAACATTTACCAAGGTTTTAACTTGTCTTTTAAGGGTGCACTAGCTACGAGATATATTCAAAATCTAAAGTATGATTTTTTTGGTTCAATCATTAATGAAAGTGAAATAGTGAAATAATAATTTGCTTTTATTAACTAAAATGGTTCAATTTTGTCAAATTAGGCTAATAAACATTGATAATGAATTATTCACTTGCAAGTAAATAATTCGACCTCATTAAATCCATATCCATGTGAACTCCATTTTTAACCCCGTAGAAAGAGATAGAATAACACATGCATTGTCCGTGTACGGTTATTTAAAGGAAAATAATGGCATCATTGAAAATGAAACAAAGGTAAATAATTTGATTGAATGAATCGATCCACAAAATATCATTCTTATAAAGGTTAAAACGACGATAAACATAAATTCTTAATCTATAATACAAAATTTAACAGACCTATAAAAATACAATTGCACGAGTTGCTTAATCTTTTATATCTATGTTTATATTACATCGCTTACATGGTCATAGAAGGTCAACGCGATAGTGAATTAGATGACGTCTTGGCTAATATTCACACGAAACGAAGCTACATCTTATTGTGACCATGTCCTGTAAATTGTTTATTTTATACTTTTGATAGTTTCGAAAAAAGTTTTACATTGTTATAAATAAAATATGAGCATTTGAGTCAAATCTGTAAACTAGAATTTGGCAGCTAGTGTCCCTTAAAGAACAGAAGAAATAATTTCATATATCTGAAGAGTTTAATTTCAATCGATTCAACATTGTGCTTAGTTCATTAAATTCATTTGAGTAACCTATGTTTCTCCAATATTTTCAGCAAATAGTGACAAAACATATCCCCAACAAATACAGATTAAGGAGAAATAAAATATTTCATTATAAAACTTGTTTCAAAATTTCGTGGAAAAACATGATGAATGACATACTATGTGGTTTTGAATAAACAGCATTCAAGTTTAATATGACTTAAGAACATAAGAATATAGTCCAAAGAGGACACACATGCGTTTAAGACATTCCAATGTTGTCGCATTTTTTTGTTTTAAATATCAATGAAAGTAATGGTTATTTGTGAATAATATATCATTAATTATCAACAAAATAGATTGGATGTTCCTCTACAATCCATATTTCTGTAGAACAAGAAGACATTAACACTAAATAGTCTATCATGTTTAAATAATAATAATAATAATAATAATAATAATAATAATAATAATAATATAATAATAATAATAATAATAATAATAATAATAATAATAATAATAATAATAATATTAATAATAATAATAATAATAATAATAGTAATAATAATAATAATATTTGTAATAATGAAAATGATAATTACAAAAAATATATAAAATAATAATAATGTTTTAGAAAAATAATAATAACAATGCTAATATTAGTAATAACAACAACAATAATAATAATAATAATAATAATAATAATGATATTAATAATGATGATAAAAATGCAAATAATATAGTTAAGATTTAATTATAAATAATGACAGGAAGAAGATATATCGAATTGTCCAACGAAGTAGTATAGTTTGCTTAGTTAAATATACGTTCTTTGCACGTGTATAATTGCTGTGACATTCACAATACATATATAAGACAATACACTTATGCAAGGCAATTAACTTAAAATATTAAAGGATACAAATCAATACAAAATCTGTCAAAATATAGAGTTTTAAAAATTGCCGAACAAGGATATTTTTAAAAGAAATAATTAGTTATTTGTTATTGATCTCTCTGTCTGTTTTCCATAAGACATCGTTAAAAAAGAATGCGAATAAGGTGATGAGTAATATGACCTTTTCAATAACATCCAGTTTGACATATAAAATTGATTTGCATGACCTAGAAATCTGTTTATTATATACATTGCGATATATACCGAACTATAAATACGATATTAAGATTACATGCCGAACTCATTTTAATTTGTTTTACATTTTCAATTCATTATGAAATACATATTTTCTAAGACGAGAACATTTTACCGAACTCGTACATTTTTTTAATGACCTCAATTTCATTCAAAAATTTATTTATTAGCAAACTTTAAGTCGGTTATACTACTTGGAGGCGTTCAATTTCGAACATTTACAATGTCACAAACTTGTATAGACTGTTATTGTTTAAGTTGTTGTATTAACACGTAAATCAATAACCTGATTATTAAATATGGTTTAATCTTATTACACTTACATGTGGTCGAATACATTTAAAATGTTCTATATTATGATCGTCTTTTTTTATGTTTTATATGCAATGTAATACAAGACATGTTTGAGAATGCATCAATGGAGAGAAATACATTAAAAGCAGAACGTCATGAATGTTAACATTTAATCAACTGTTCTATTTTAATTTCAATAAGTCAAATACAAATTAAAAAAAAATAATCATATGACTTGACGGTACTTTTAGGTATAGCGGTTCCTAACTTTTGGGATGTTTTCAGTTTTGGATTATTGTGTACGTCAATAAAACTTAAGATATGTGAAAATACTGGCAAGGAAAGAACTTTCGCATGAAATATTTCCAGACAGTTGTGTATTCATAAAGATGAAAAATATATAATTAACAAAAAGGACGTCCGGGTAACAATGAACCGTTCATTATACGATCAGGATCAACCACACATGATTATAATATATTTGATACTACAATTTATTGTTAATAATTAATATTAAATTATATTAAAAGGACTCACATAATGATTTTATCAAATTGTTCAATTATGAACAACAATTGATATAAAAAATTATAAGAAGTATAATTTCAATAAAATAAAGAAGTATATTTTCACTAAAATTAAGAAGTATAGTTTCAATAAAAATAAGAAATTTAATTTGAATAAAATTAAGAAGAATTTCGATAAAATTAAGAAGCATAATTTGTATAACCGGGAGTACTTTCCTCAACTTTATACCTGTTGGGTTTGTTAACTTTTGTTTATCTGAGCGTCACTGGTGAGTCTCATTTAAACGAAACGTCCGTCTGGCGTATCTAATAATTATCATCCTAGTTCTTTTGATAATTAATTAATAAGAATATAAAAAAACGCTATGTTGTTTTTTGGACACTTTAAGTTATCGAATGCATTCAAATATATTTCAAATTTATTAGATATACCATCGGGCACCATTATTATATTTGTGAAATGGTATTTAAAATCCAACATTATGACAGCATAAACACCACGCCTTGAATACATTCCTTGTATTGTTTCAATATAAGTTAATAATACACATTGCATAATCCAAATGTTTAAAAGATTTTTTTAAAATCATTAAATGCAAAGACATTGTTACAACCTTCTTTATTTTAATTGCCATTAATTATCTAAAGTTCTGACTGATATCACCTGACGTGTATTTTATCTGTACCATGATATGTATTAAAAACAACGGAATATGTATTGCACAATAAACTTCGAGTTTGACAAGTAAACGTATAAAATAGAGATGTAAATATTTTCAGTGTCCCAAGTTTAACTTCAATAATGATTTTTTTTATCAAATGTTATGTTACTTTTGATGGATACTGTTGACTTATCAACCACAAACATCTAACTACATTTAATGATATTTGCCTTATTGCAGAAATAAGTTGAATATATTTTACCAAACGTTTAATCATAAATGGATGATGATGTTTGACTCCATTAGTCAAAACCTGTTGATAATAAATATTCACACTTTATACGAAGATCGCAACTGTTTCTATTCCGTAACTTTTTAAACACATTGGCTCTTTTCCACATGCAGTCTACCCATTTGAAGTTATTATAATCTACATTTGTCGGCGGTGACACTTAATCTATCATAGAAAATAAATGTGAGGTTTAGTAGTTTAGTTTTTTTTCAGACCATTATATACATGTACATACTACTGTACTAAATGAAAATAAATCCAACATCATTAAAGAGACTAACCATACAGATTGAACCATTATTACAATTCAATGCTTTGCACTTTTTAAATTCATTAAATCGTTTCAAAAAATTTGCAAGGATAAAAACATAAATATGGAAAGAAGATCAGTACTATTCATTTTGTTAATATAATATTTTGAACTTATTTAAAACAGACCATAACTTTGTTAAATGGTGTTTGTTTTTTTTGCGTTAAACGAACGACAACTCTAATTGAAACTACATTACACCTTCAGTCGATATGCATCAATAATAAACATACTTTTATAGTATGGACTGTCCCCCGTTTAAAGCGGCATGTATTACTAGATATAAAGGTGTATCTGTCGTGATATATTTTCAGACCATTATATACATATCAATAAATGAAAATAAACCCTACATCATTGAACAGACTAAACATAAAGATTGAACCATTATTACATTTCAATGCTTTGCACTTTTTAAATTCATTAAACCGTTTCACAAAATTTGCAAGGATAAAAACATAAATATGGAAAGAAGATCAGCATTATTCATTTTGTTAATATAATATCTTGAACTTATTTAAAACAGAACATAATTTTGTTAAATGGTGTTTGTTTTCTTTGCGTTAAACGAACGACAACTCTAATTGAAACTACAACTACATTACACCTTCAGTCGATATGCATCAATAATAAACATACTTTTATAGTATGGACTGTCCCCCATTTAAAGCGGCATGTATTACTAGATATAAAGGTGTATCTGTCGTGATATATTTTCAGACCATTATATACATATTAAAACAGAACATAATTTTGTTAAATGGTGTTTGTTTTCTTTGCGTTAAACGAACGACAAAGCGGCATGTATTACTAGACTAGATATAAAGGTGTTTCTGTCGTGATGTAATCTCCCGTTCTATACATGAACAGTATACTTTAAAAACAAATCACAATCAGAGTAATTATACAGTAAAAATTAGACATCATAAAAAGTATAGCACATCCTCCCTTCTCTCAGAATAACGTTGACATAAGGAGTTGTTTGATAACTAGAACTTTCCTATTCTATGTTTTGAATCGAGGAACATCACTTTTTGTGCTTCAGATCGACCGTCCCGTCCCGTCCCGCCCCATCAACGCATATGCTCAAATAGTAGGTAATTCTACCCTGTATTCATTGAAGATTAAATAAAGAGTGATCAGTGGACGTTTATCGCCATCTTAAATTTTTACTATATATTAAATCAGTGATTCAAATGATTCACTTATAACATCAAGATTTGAGACATATCTATTTTGTTGCTATAATCTATTTCATTTTTCCAATGTACATTAGTGAACCATCGTTAACATTATTCTCTCTCAGCCTGGACATTTTTGAAGTTGTTTTCGAAAAAAATAATTCCAAAGAAAACCCTGATTAGAATAAAACATCAGGTTCATATTTTCAAAGTGAATCAACGATATATAGGACACGGGCACTGGAATTGTTAAAATATTTGCGCGATATAATATGCAGTGGCAAAAACAGAAAGGCTTAATGTAATAACCGAGCCCAAGGACGTAGAAACAAAAAGTTTTAATTTTTATTCATTAGTAAATACTCCTGTTAAAGTATCGGTCTTGGAAAATTATTTAGAATTTCACCCAAATAACTATGTAGCACATGAAATTATATCTGGTTTCAAATACGGTTCTTCATTAAAATATTTATGCTCAAGGGAACCATGGGAGAGTTCCAATTTAAAAAGTGCATTACAGATACCCAACATTTTTAAAGAAAAATTAATGAAGGAAGTTATACTTAGTCGCATTGCTGGTCCTTGCAGATACACACACTTCAGGTATCATCAATGAGGCTAGTGTCAACAAAGGGTGGAGATTTTAGGCTTATTCAACATTTATCCTATCCTGACAATTGTTAAATAAATGATTTCATTGATAAAGATCAGTGTTAAGTGCAATACAGTTCAGTGGACGAATCAGCATGTTTGATTAATAGACACAAAATATTTGTCCGTTTAACTCAGTGTGATGTAAAAGCGGCTTTTCGCTTGTTGCCAATTGCCCCGAAAGTTTTTGAGTTGTTGAGGATACAATTTCAGGTTGAATATTATCTTAAAAAAGTGAGGTCAATAGGGGCCTCAATAAATTGTGCCCTGTGGGAAGAATTTTCAAAAGCTTTCGTAGGATAAAACAGCAAAAAAGCGAAACTAATAATGTCCTCCATTATTTAGATAATTTACTTTTTGTCTAGTCGAGCCAAATATAAAAAAAAAAATGGCAATACTTTGAAGATATTCCAAGAGATATGCGACAAAATAGGTATCCCTTTTGCTAGTGACAAGACTACTTTGCCTACTACATTACTCATTTTTTTTTGGTATATAATTTGATACACACAATTTAATCATGCGGCTTCCAAATGAAAAACGTTTTTAAAAATACTCTTAAAGATATGCAATCTCTTCTTTGGCTCCTGAATTTTGCGTGTAAGGTGGCTGCTCCAGGCCGCACCTTCTGTCGCAGACTAATAAATGGGGGTAGGAAAATAATTTAACAAAATTCGAGTAAACAAGTAGATGAAAGCAGATCTAGATGTTTGGTTAGACTTTTTAAAACAATACAATGGTGTCACTGTAATAACAGACAAATGATGGGTTTCAAATGAAAAATTCTAGTAATTGACTATTAGTGCAGGGGGTTCAAAAGGTGGATATGGGATATATTTTGAAGGTCAGTGGGCCAAGGGCATATCGCCAAAACATTGGGTTGAAACTGGAATCACCAGAAATATGACAGTGTTAAAGTTGTTTCCAGTTGTAGCAGCACTCATGTCCTGGAAATCGTATTTGTTAACAAAAATGTAAGTTTTCATGTTGATGCTCAGGCGGTTGTTCAACTCATAGATATGAAAACTAGCAAATCAAGTAGAGTTACGATTTTAGTAAAACAAATGGTTTTAATTAACTTAAAAAAACGTCCGTTAAGGTAATGTTTATCCCTTCGAAACAAAACCAAATTGCTGATTGTCTTTCTCGTTCCCACACAGGGAAGTTCAGAAGCCTAGCTCGAGAAGCAAACCTGTGGCCAACTAAAATTCCAAGACAGATCTGGAGTTCAAGTGGCGGATTATATTGACAATCAAAGTGTGTAAAAAACCCAGAAAAATCATACAATTTGGCTTTGTCAAAACTTTGTAATTTTATATCATCTAACAAATTGAAACAGCATTGGCCAGTGTCAGTCAATAATTTGCTAAATATTATAGTTTTTTGTCAGTACAAGGTGTTTCTGGGGGTACTATATCATCTTATGTATCAGGTGTTTCATACCATCATAAAATACAAGGCATACAGGATACTACAAAATTCTTTATAATTAGCAAGGCATTAGAAGGAGTAAAAATAATTCAAGGAGGGAAACTTAATGACATTAGAGCATCAATCACAGTGCAATTGTAATCATATATGATAGGTTGTTTAGATGTAAGAATAAACATGAAGCTGTTTTATTTTCAGCAGTTTTTCAATTGCCTTCTTTGGTTTGTTAAGGGTAGGGGAAATCACTACTTCAAAAGTTAAGTTTGTTATAAATGGCTCCAACTTAACAATTTCTGATATTTTAGTTTAGAAAAAACTCCTAGAGCGAAGAGTGGTCATAAACTGACCAAAAGGGAATGTCCGTTACTTCATTGATACCTGAGAACAGAAAACAAAACTACTGTCTAATACGACTCATTTACGAATACTTATAAGTACGACCTTCCCGTGACAATAAAGATTTGTTTATTCATTATATTGGTATGCCTTAAACTAGATACCAACTCAGCAGTATACTGGAAAAGCTTTACATTTTCTTCATATTATTAAAGGTCATTTTAGGTCGCATACTTTTAGAATTGGAGGAGCCACGGAACCAGCAAGGTCTCAGAAGAGGTATTTATAAAATTAGGCAGATGGAAATTGCATGCTTATTCTCGCTATATTTGGTTGCATTTTTTTGTAGTTTCAAAAGGCTAACAAGCTAACAATTTTCACAGGTCGAATATTTTAAGGATTGTTGGAAGTTCATTTGGTCAATGTAGAGGCGAAGACATATGGTAGGACCAACCTGGGACTGGAGTTCAAAGGTGTTACAACATAACGGATTTGGCAACCTGGTTTACAGACTAAAGATTTGGACTCCCTATGCAAAAATAAAATGTTTACCTTCTGCTTATTTTATTATTATTCACTGTGGAGCTAATGATTTGACAGATATAATTGACAAGGAAGGGTTTAATTGAAAATGTAAAATGTTCTATCCTACGTTACCAGAGTTTATTTAAAAATGAGGTTCAGTCTTTTCTACGCATAAAAAAAATCAATTTTTCCCATGCTCCAATATTGAACATTTTGTGGGGATGAGAACCCAAGTCAGATTTGGTAGATGACTTGGGTTCTCATATAGCGGTCCAGGAAGACTGGTTTTGATTAGGGGATTATAAAATTCGGCCCTTACTTTGGGTCTGACAAGTTCTATAATTTGCAGGTTTGGAAAATATGGTTAGTCGTCACTTTGAGGTGTACAGATAGGTAAATCTGGGACTTCCTCCACTTCATCTTATAGAGATAGAGCACTAATAACTGGAACTTTGGTATTATGAGTGTTTTCCCCGTTCAATCCCTATGGTAGGTTGTGGTGTAAATAAACTCATCATAGATACCAGGACTAAATTTTGTATATACACCAAACGCTCAAAAGACTCATCAGTGAAGCTCGAATCCAAAAAAGTTACAAAGGCCAAATAAAGTACGAAGTTGAAAGCATTAAGGTAACCGTGTTTAACTACCAGGAGTTTTATGACACTATGTCAACATAGGTCAGCTGATAGCGATTGTGTATAGGTAGTCAGTAGTTGTCCTGGCGCCTCAACAGAATATCTAAAATACTCTGTAGCCAAAGAAATGCCACAAAAAAGTATATATTTTAGTAATGAAAATATAGGTATATGCTGGTGTAATAAAATATATGTTTAATTAGAATGACTGTTTTTGTATCAATTGTAAAAGTTATTAAATAAAAAATAACACTAGAACAATTTTTAATGACTTTGGGATTGAAGGAAGGACTTCAACATAGTTTAAAAATACGTCAACAACTCTTGATTGTTGTTCTTCATCTCATTGTTATTTGTTCAGTATAAATATTGTGTGTTCTTTTATGGTTATTGCAATTGATCACCCTTTTACCTGTTTAAGGCGGCAAAAATTAAAAAAAAATGTGACAGTTTCAGACAATTTGTCTTATTGTGTTTCATATTTTTTCCTGTCATCCTTTTTGTTAACGGGTTCTCAATCTATAAATGAAGGCAACCGTAGTATACCGCTGTTCAATAGTCATAAATCAGTTAAGCGAAAACAAACTCGGGTCGCATACAAAAACCGAGGGAAACACATATAACGGTTTCAAGTTGACACAAAAGCGAAAATCGTTAATTTCGAAATAAAATGCTAGTGTTAACAAAAAAAGTTTCATTTTGTAATATTTTTGTAATAATTAGTCAATAAGATCTTAAGTTTAATTTGTGTGAGAAGTAAGAACATATTTTTGATTCAGTAAGGAAGAATTTCTGAAAAAAGTAGATAGCCACCATGTACAAACTGATGATACCCTTAAAGACTATGAAACCTCATTGCATTTAAATAAACCGCTGGTTGATAAATGAAAATAACACTTGTGATATAAATCATTGCATAAATTCTGATAATGATGCATTTCCGATTTTGATAGAGTAGTTGAAACAATTAAATAAAAAAAAAATAATTTGCAGGTTTGTAAAAGATGTTTAGTCGTAACTTTGAGGTGTACAGATGGGTAACTCTGGGACCTCCTCCACGTCATTTTATAGAGGGTAGGCCTACACCTGCCAACAGGTGGGGCACTAATAACTGGAACATTGGTAATACGAGTATTTCCCCCGGTCACTCCCCATGGTAGGTTGTGGAGTAACCGTATTTAACTACCAGGGGTTTATGACACTATGTCAACATTGGTCAGCTGATAGCCATTGTGTATAGGTAGTCAGTAGTTGCTCTAACTCCTCAAAAAAATATTTAGAATACTCCGTATCCAAAGTAATGCCTCAAAGAAAACATATATATTCTAGTCATGAAAATATAAGTACATGTTGTTGTAATAAAATATATGTTTAATTAAAATTATTGTTTTTGTATAAATTGAAAAAGTTATAAATAAAAAACAAAGGATAGAACCTCTACATAAATGATTATAATATACAGAAAGTTTGTAGTATTTTAATTTTGATTTCTGTGAACTATAACAGCAGACAAAGAGAGACAACACTAGAACAATTTTTATACGCTTTGTGATTAAAGGAAGGATTTCAACATAGTTTAGTTTAAATACGTCAAAAACTCTTGATCGTTGTTCTTTATCTGATTATTATTTGTTCAGAATTATTATTGGGTCTTCATCTATGATTACTGCAATTGATCACCCTGTTTAAGGCGGCAAAATTAAATTCTTAATCTTTGAATAACGGCAATATTAGTATACCACTGTTCAATAGTCACATATCAGTTAGGCGAGAACAAACCCCGGTCGCAAACAAAAACCGAGGGAACACATATAACGGTTTCCAGTTGACAAAAAAGCGAAAATCGTTAATTTCGAGTTTAAATGCTAGTGTTAACAAAAAAACATTCATTACGTCGTAATTTGTAAGATTTGTACAGTTAATTCATCTTTAATGAACACAACAAGATGCTAACAAAAAAATAGTGTTTTATCATGCGCAAACAAGATATGACTATAGTAAAACAGAGACGAAATATACCAAAGGAACATTTAAGAGCAATTCTCTGTAACCACCAACCTTTTTATATAGGGGGTCCGGCACGCATAGTCACCGATTTTCATGAAACTTAGCCAAAACATGTGATCATGTAAAAAAGTAAGAAAAATGCCCACCCAAATGTTGCTAGGTCATGGTTGCCATGGCAACCAAGTGAATGAGATTTCCCGCAAATTTTGAGGAATTTAGCATCGAAAAAACAACTACTTTGCAGTCATTCGTAATCAAAACTAGGTTTTATTTAATGATATTTGTAAATATTTTTTAGAAACATGAAACTTAACAAACAACATAGCAATGTCATATATACAAAAATATTAGGGCTGAATATTGTCACAACTGCAGAAGCAGAGGTCATTTTTCAATATAGTTCAGAATACAAATTTTACACATTTTGTATGAAGAAAATAGACATTTTTGCATCCACCTCCATTTAACCTGTGGTTATGAATGAAAAGTATCGATGTTTCTCATAAAAAAATTAGAACAAAATGTTTGGGAAATTAGGTTCTAGGATGGTTGCTATGGAAACAGAAATGTGTCATTTTGCCTTTTTACCTCTAAAATTTAGCCATTTAATTAAAATAATCCACAAAAAGTAAATATTATTGAATGACTATGATGTGCAAACTATTGGCAATTTAATTACCAATAATTTGTCCAAGGGTCAAAGGTCATTGATGACCTTGACCTTTGACCTTGTGAATAATTATTGAATTTTGAAAGGAAATATAATAGAAAGCGGCTACTACTATACATGGAGAAAATTATCAGGATGTTTGAAGCCACTTTTTATCAACATATGAAAAATAAAGATTCAAGGTCATGTCAAAAGTGCTTAGCAACCACCCTTATTTGATAAAAAATGTACCTAGCAACCATACATGATTTCATTCAGGACTATATAAACTATTACATAGACCTAACTTCAAAGGTCTAGAGGGTCTCATCACATAAGTTGTAAACAATCATTCATTTAAAGTGTAAAACTGACTAGCAACCATTTATTTATATTAGGAAAATGCCTAGCAACCATCGATTTATATTGGAAAAGTGCATAGCAACCAATAAATTATTTAGAAAAACTGAACAGCAACAGTTTATTTTAGATTTCATTTGGACAAAAATTGGATTTTTTTTTTTTTATAAAAAACACATTTCTAATCCGGAAAAGTAAATAATATAGCAAATTTAATTTCATGAGACTGATTACACGTATATACAAAAGTTTAAAAGATGTCGTCTGATGAGACAACTCTCCAGAAGACAACCAAATGTTAATTAAAGGCAAACTATTTATATCTACAAGAAAAAGAGAAAAGGAATATAACTGCTAAGAGATTGACCAGTTTATTTTGGTTGGAGTTGGCCTTTCGAGCAAAGAAGTTATGCATAGACAATATATTCATTTTCACTCGTTATAACTTATAAGGCTTGATTATTTCATATTTTTCGTCGAAATTTTTTTCATTGCATACACACTGTTTTTGTATTTTAAATAGTTTTAAATGTGCATCAAATGTACAAAAATTTGTTTTTAGCATGTTTTTAGCATGTTTTGGGCAATATTATTTATCTTCAGATCAAGACACTATCACATTCATTTCGTTAAACTTCCATCATCCCCATCACAAAAGATAAAATGCTCTTTCCTAACTTATATAAATACCCTGCATCTATCCATTGCTATTTTTGTATATCAACAGTGGAAGATTAAAAAAAAATAATAATAAAAAATACTTTGTGTGTTTAGCAAAAGTTATTTTAACAGAGTCTCAGTGCCAATTGAGATTTAGTAATCGAACAGACTAGGCCAATCAGGACCCCTTTTGGTCCCAAAATATAAAATTAGCTTAAAAAATAAACTCTAACGCTATTTATAAGAAAGTAGAAAGCGTGTGTTAGATAAATATGAGTCATCTTTGACAACACATTGAAACAAGCGTTAGGAAATCAAGCACTTACTTATACAAATGTTGAGACAAGACATGAATTCGATAACTTCCATTTTAGACTAAAACAAAATGAAATGTAATAGCCAATTTGATTTATTTCCATATTTGAACTTAAATTTAAGTACATGTATTTGTAATGACCAAATCAGTTCATATCTTTAACACAAACTGATTGATTCAAGTGAAGTACACACTTTTAAAGTGTCTAAAATGTAACATTTTTGGAAAAATTATCTTTTAACCGGACATCTCCACAAACCAGATTTGGACACAATCATCATTAGAGTTATAATGTACTTTAAAAATGTATCCCATGATGGCTTACATGGCTTAAATAGAAGATAGGAATAAAATGCAAGTTTAAATTGTCCATCATCATAAAAATTGTTATAAAAAGAATGGTGAAAGGACCTTTATTATTCCGCGTGAAAGGGTCTACCTACTATCTATTTACAGGGGAATTTCTGGCCTGAAATGATGAATGTTAACCTTTGTATGCACCGCTGTAGCAGACGTGGCATTAAGTGTTACCCTTTCCATCTATTTGCACGTTTGTCCGTCCGTACTTGCCAAAAGTTGGTATCCGTTCTCTTATTTTAGTTTGCCTTAGCCAAATATTGTTTAACTTGCACACCATGCTTATTGCCATATAATACAGATCAATTTGAAAATTGGGTGGCGTCACCTTTATCGTTTTGGAGTTATATGCCTTTATAAACATAATAATAATTGCACTTGTACAATTCTTTGGTTATGTCCCTTTATAATTTTATAAATACAATATGCAAGCGGGGGGGGTGGCGGGTGGGGGGGGGGGGTGGGGGGGGGGTAGGGGGGGGGGGGTACCATCTGTGTTCAACGGACACATTCCCCACTTATGGTTTTTTTTTTGCCTATTATCTTGAAAACAATAACTGATATAACTTCCCTTTAGAAAGAGAAACATTACATTTAATAGATTATCAGCAGCACTAGTTCTTCTTCGTCGAAATCGTCAGCTGATTTGTATTGCAGTTATTGCCCTATAAAGACTGTGTGCGCTTTTTTGCCTTATATAAAAAAAATACCATATTATAGCTGGAGGAAACTAGAAATTAAAAAATTATCAACAAGATACGATTACAAATAATTTAATGGTTTAGGTAGATCATGAAAATATACTTTTTGAGACAGAAATTTCTTATTATTTTCTAAAATAAAGATTTTACTATGCTTTTTTTTTTAATATAATAAAAGGGTTGGGTCTTAAACCGTGCTATTTCACAAGTTACGAATCATTGAAAAATTTGGTTAGATTGTTCTTGAAAAAAACACTTTGAGATAAAAATTTTAATAATTGTGGGAAGATAGGTTTCATCATATGTTTTAAGAAATAAAAAGAAACAATGATGTCACTGAAGTCGTTTTCTCGCTATAAGTAATAACTAAAAAAAATCCCTAGAGGTCCAGTATATTTTTTTTTACTGAAAGAGTTATCTCTCCTTAAATGGCTCATTTGAAAAGAAAATTTGTATTAAAAAAAATAAGGACAGTTGTTTTTTTTATGAAATTTATGTTGCTAGATTCATACTTCAGAGGACACAAATCACAATTTAATAACCGTTGCTCAGGAATTTTTCTGTCGCTAAGTAGTTGCTAAGCAATTTATGAACTCAAATTGAAGTGACTATTCATTTGTAACTTCTAGTTATTCTCAAACCAACCATCTTATCTGGAAAATATGGTTATTTGTACAGATACATTAATTCGTATGTGCTAATTATATTAATAAGTAAAAATGGTTGCTAGGCAACCTTCTTTTTACCGGAACAAAAAAAATCATTTTTTTAAAGTTTCTATACTACAGCTAGCAATGGTTTGAATGAAGACTTCTTTTGAGAGGGGCCGAAACGCCCCTTTTTATAAGTACCTACTCCGTTGTCGATTTAGGCAAATAACAAGACCAATTTGTACTGTGATTGTGCAATCCAAGATGGCGGTATACCATGAATCTACCTTAGATTCATTTGACAACCCCTAATAAGAGTAAATACCCTTTAAAGTCAATTTAGGGTAACTATCTTTTATGTAAGTATTTACATAATTATATTAATATACAATAATCTATACATGTATAGCTACAAGAGTAACTAAAAAAGAGTACATAATTGGGATAGGGAAACAAGAAAAAAATGCTGTTATTTGAAATTTTCTCTTTAAGTACTAGTATTCATTAAAAGGAAAAACGCCTATATGGAGTAAAATGAAATTTTCGAATATTTTGAGTAAATGATTGAGTCTTGTTGGTATTTTTTACTATTAAATTGTTCATTTATCCATATAAGTTTCAATAAAAATAATGTTTTGTTACATAACTTTTTTACATGCGTTGAAAATTCGAGATTAAGAACAGAAAAGTTAAAGACGAGCCCACTAGTAAATGATATAATGATTCAACTGGTATTTTTTCGTAATATTGATGAAATACTTTTGAAAAAAACAGCATTTGAAATTTAAGTAAGAACAGGATACAAATTTGCTGGCGATTAACTGAAATTTACATGAGTACACTCATGTATGTGAATTATTAAAGAAACAAAATACATGTTCTTTAAAGAAATTTGAGAGTCTAAATGGAAGAATGAATTAAGTCTTTAGTTAAGCACCAATACAAGGATGGTTGCTATGCATTTTCTGATTATATGAGAATGGCTGGTATAGTTTATGTTGAAAATATTGACCCCTCAACTTTTTATTAGGATGTATATCATAGTTCGTATCAATCTGAACCCAACTATGCATGGTTGCTAGGTACTTTTAAATCAAGTAAGAGTCGTTGCTATGAACTTTTAACATGACCTTGACCTCTGGTATTTTGCTTTCAAACAAAATGTAAGCAAAATTTTGTCTAAACAGTTTTTCTAAATACTTTTTGGGTTTATTTGATAAAATTTCTAACAAAATTAAATAAAAAAAGACCGAAGGTCAAAGTCAAGGTCATAAATAACCTTTTACCTTGAGTTCGACTTTCAGGTCATTGAATGCACAACATGTCCCAAGTAATTTTTATTTTGTATTTGTCACTGTTTTTGAACTATTTAAATAACAATGTCAAAAATTTTCTTCAAAATACCAAAAATGACACTTTTATGTTCCCATAGCAACCACCCTAGCTACCTATTTCCCAAACCTTTAATGATAAGTTATTCCTTGGCAACAGCTATAATTTACATTTATCACTGTAGTATAATTGGTTGTGGATGCAAAAGTGTGAAATTATGTCATGCAAAATGCCTATTATTTGCCTTTTTGAATACATTGAAAATTCCACTTTTTGAACCAGTGCTGCCCCTTCTTCCCCTTTTTTCAGAAATAATTTTTATCTTTCATCTTACTCATAAAGTGTTAAATTTTAATTTATTATAGTCAAAATATTCATAAAACTTGAAATGTATGCATGATATCTGCTTAAAATGGGTAATTTGTGATCCTCAAAATATGCATTTTTGAGGCAAAATCCAAGGGGACCCGTAACCATGGCAACGGGGGCATAAACACATTTTTTGTCAACATTTTTCTTGTTAGTTTATCGATAGCTACCAACAGACCAAGTTTCAAGAAAATCTGAGACTATGCGTGCCGCAACTTGGTTGGTGGTTACAGAGAATTGCTATTAATAAGTACGATAACCAATAAGTCATTAATCAATTATACATCTGATGCATTGGGTTTTTCATGTTTTTAGTAGACTGTATACGAATGTAATCGACAGTGACAAGTATGTCAGTAATTTTATACATCATTTAAAGGGAGGTCAGCAATGTTTTTCTTTTTGTTTTGTTCAAAAGAAATACAGAGTTACCTCTCTTTGAATACATTTATTATCTCAAAGCTTAACAATAACTACATGATTTATTTTCTGTAAAAATATGTTTTTAAAGTATCAGTTTGCACAAAACCTATTTTGTCAGGCGTATATAATCTTAAATAATGTGTTTTTCGTTTGAATGATTACCTAACAGATTTAAGTGTTGAAAGAGTTGATTTAAATGCCTACTCATAATTCTTTTTAAGTGAAAAGGGATGATCATTAACAAATAATAAACGTGAGGTTAATTATATATATGATAAATTGCACCATTAATTTTCATACATTGCACTGATATTGTCTATGTAGAATGTTTATTATGTTTAGTTTAAATAATAATGTGTCAATGACTCAAAAAGTCTAAAATATATTGAAATCTTTCATATATGATGTTATAAATGTATTAGTAAAAGAACATTTAAATACATATTAAAGTGACAGCAACCAAACGACATAAACTAGTGCGACTGGGTCAACAACAGCGTTTGACTATATGTCTAATATAACTTTATATGTGTTGTTTTCACTACAGTACATGTTAAATAGTAGATGATTCTTCTTTACATACTTATAACCAAGATTAAAATAAACCTTTATTATTCACTAAGGTTGCAGCTTACGAGGCAAAAAAACAAAATAACTTAATTAACTCCGTGCATCGAAAAAAACGTTTTATGAATGATATTCACTAGGAACGCTCACACCAAAAACATTTGAAAGCCGAAGGTGTATTTACACATAAATATGTAAAGAAGTAGTTGACCCAAAGAGACATACAACTGTAGCTTACATGAACGGAGGTTAACTTTGTCGAAGTGAGTAAGTAGTACTACGTTGTATTCATTCATAAAAGACAAAGTAAAGAAACGTAGATATTTATCATGTAAGTACAGAACTTCTGACTACTAGCTAATAGAATTTGCGAGCCACGTAAAATGGATATCACCAAAAAAATAGACCAAACAGTAAAAGTAATATTAATAATAGAAAAAAGACAAATAAAAGAACACTATGACACGTTATTAAGATGATAAACAACGTCCGTACGCAGAATCTATTCACCAAGACCATCATGTATTATTTGTGAAGTACCTTCCGATGAACTTTATAAGAAAAGTGACAGGACCTTCGTTGACATATCCCTGGTTCATAAACTGTCTGCTCAGACACTGGTGAGGTTTTACAAAGTATGAATAAGAGCAGCAAGCTCTTGAATATCGAATAAGTTGGGAACTTGGAATATTGCTACTAAGGTGTTGAACATTGAAGATATTAAAATTAAAATCGTCGTCTATGCATAGATTCTGGTCCTGAGATGACTATGTATGTCAAATTCGATGTATAAGTCTAAAAATAAAACGCAGAAAGCCGTGTATGTTCTTTCTTTAATTCCTGTCTGCAGGAACCCTGATTCATATGCAAATAAGATGCAAGATTAGCAAGGAGAGCCGCACATTTCGTTCCCATAGAAATGCCGCCATTTTGTTGAAAAAAACTACCTCCAAATTCTTACAAATATTTTGTCGATAAGAAACTTCAGAATACTGATTACTTGTTACTCTGTATAGCATGTTTACCTTTTGTTCACTATCAACGAATTATGACTTATGTTATCCCAAAGTAATAAATTTATGATACCATTTTCTGGTGAAAGGCATTGTAGATTATTTCTTCAAGGCGATTCAGGGAATGATGGTATAGAGGGTTGAAAAATCAAACTAATTTAAGAAAAGACCGAGATTTAAAATTATCAAGATTTTTTTTTAGAAATTTTAAGAGTACACAAATGGTTTATACCACCACGCGAGTAAACAGTTTCACAGTACTTCTGAAGACCTTCTTTCACTGCGGACATACTTATAATCAATCTAATGGAAGCCGTGATGAACTTATGATTTGCCAAAATCTCATCCTTGTCAAATGATATGTCTTTGAATGTGGGATTACCAGAGTGCTCATCCTAACTCTTTTTTCAAGACATTCGTAGTGATACGATTTACAAAGAAAGACAATATTATTTGAAACTTTGTCCGCAGAAACAACAACATACCGTACTTATCATGAAGAAGTGATAGCCATTTCACGGTATCTTTGTCTCTAAAAACGGACTTTGGTCGATCAATCATGCAGTTTTTCAAAAGAGGGACGAAAAATTGATACCAGAGAAATAAAAAGAAATGATAGAACTGATTTTAGACTCATAAATGGGACAGTCAACATTATGTTGTCATTTCAATGTTATATTTAACATTGCCATTAAAGTGTGAGGTTTGGCATGCCACAAAACCAGGTTCAACACGCCATTTTTTTCTTTAAAAATGTCCTGTACCAAGTCAGGAATATGGCCATTGTTATATTATAGTTCGTTTCTGTATGTGTTACATTTTAACGTTGCGTCGTGTGTTTTCTCTTATTTTTGAGTGTAAATTCACATTGCGATAAGACGTGTCACGGTACTTGTCTATTTCAAATTCATGTATTTGGATTTGATGTTATATTTGTTATTCTCGTTGGATTGGGTATGTTGCTTGGTCTGTTTCTGTGTGTGTTACATTGTAGTGTTGTGTCGTTGTTCTTCTCTAATATTTAATGCGTTTCCTTCAGTTTTAGTTTGTTACCCATATTTTGTTTTTTGTCCATGGATTTATGAGTTTGAACAGCGGTATACTACTGTTTCCTTTATTTAATGGACAATTCTTTAGAGGAATATGCAGATGAACCGGAAATGTATCGTTGTTTGTACGGAACTTTGGGCAGCTTACGTATCCAATACAAACATGGTAAGTCATCTGATTTGTTTTTCAATGTAATGTTAATTGGAGCCATGATGAACTTATGATTTTCCAAAATCTCATCCTTGTCAAATGATATGTCTTTGAATGTGGGATTACCAGAGTGCTCATCCTAACTCTTTTTTCAAGACATTCGTAGTGATACGATTTACAAAGAAAGACAATATTATTTGAAACTTTGTCCGCAGAAACAACAACATACCGTACTTATCATGAAGAAGTGATAGCCATTTCACGGTATCTTTGTCTCTAAAAACGGACTTTGGTCAATCAATCATACAGTTTTTCAAAATAGGGACGAAAAATTGATACCAGAGAAATAAAAAAAATGATAGAACTGATTTTAGACTCATAAATGGGACAGTCAAACTGATCAACTTATGAATGCGACGTTTGATCAGACACCTGATTGTTTTGATCCTTTCAGACAAAGTGTCCAGTTCAACTTCTTTTCGTTTAGCCTACGCTCTGGCGAGGTTCTCAATGGAATCCATAATTATTTTTGAAGTTATAGTTCTAGGTGATGTGTTAGGGTTCTCTAAACTTTGGCCCATGATAAATCACCATTTGGAGATTGTCATATTGAATTATCTTCAGATCCCCAGTAAGTAATAATAGACATACAAGCATTGTTATAATTAGTCAGGTCTTGTCACGTGAACTAAAACATGATAATCAATATTTGTTTCAAAATCTTATCAGGAAACCTTTTCCCGCCAAACATAGCAAAGTTGGGGTTTTCGCGATGTAAAAAAACATGCAGACAAACACCAGTTTTTTATCGTTCAAAGCAACTACGTTGGTTATATCCTACATTCCACAAAAACAAAAACAAAAAGATAAAAGAAAATGGCAGGACTAACAATTTCTATCATGTTTCATAAACATTGATAAAGTCTTATCCCAAAAAGGATAGAAATCGGCATTATGTAGGTATATGGTCTCGACATGATACATAATTCACCCATTCTACCAGGAAACAAACCCCTGTTATGTCATCAAGCTTGAGACTCGTGTATTGCTGAGAGGAAAATCAATATACAGTCAAGTCACAACTAATGAAATATAAGTACATTATAACTGTTCAGATATACACTATTCTCAGCAATAGAAATTATTTTGTTGTAAATACTATATAACTAGGTACTATAATAGACCATTTTGCCATATTTTGTTTCTGCATGACTAGTCTATTCCTCATCATATGTTTGATCTAATAATGTTTTGGAATGTTAATTGAACTTGTTTGGCTTTATAAATATTTTGATATGAGCGTCACTGATGAGTCTTATGAAGACGAAACGCGCGTCTGGCGTACTAAATTATAATCCTAGTACCTTTGATAACTATTGTTTATTATAGATGCCAGTACTTCACAGATCTTACACAAAGAAGAATCAAAACACTTATATTTCAAGTATGCACGAAATCTTTATTTTTATATTCTTGTATAACCACTATATTGATTTCACTCAAATGATACCTTACAGTGCATTTAAGTGTTCAGATTTTTAAGCTTATACGTTTTTCTTTTAAAGTGTATACACTTTCAACATAATAAACACGCAATACACCGAGGATATTTAAGGATTCAGTGCACAGCTACATTAATTTTCAAATTCCGCACATAACATATCGATGTAGAATAATCAGAGTACACTCGTAAAGATCAATGACTCAAACTAGACTAAAATGTTGATCGAAGCAAACAAGATGAAATTGTTTGTTTTTAATTTGAAATACTATATACATTGATATAAGTTGTATATTACCTTCAGTGAGACGTCAGTCATAAGGATTTATTGATGAATAAATAAACATTATAACGCTCTCCAAAAGTCAACAATCGATTGTGTCATGGTCAAAAATCGACAGTGATAAATTATAAGTAATTTAATGAATCATGTAAAGGGAAAAAAGAACAGTGCATTTTTTTTGTGTTATATCAACACAAAATACAGATTTACTTCTCTTTGAGTAGAAACATGATCTCAAGGGTATACAATGAATTGATGATCTATTTTCTATAAAAAGTCATATATAAAGTATAGTTTGCACGACAGTTTCATTGTAATAGTTATTCGTAAAGCCGTATAATAAATAAATTTGTTTCGTTTGAAAGATTTCATAACAGTTTCATCATATCATTTGAGTGTATAGGGATATCCGTTTTACATAAAAAAAACACATGATAGATAAAGTTGATTACAGATATGAATACTTATCTACGTTCATATCCATATATATTGATATTTTTACACCTTGAAGTATCAAAAGCCACCCTTAGGCAAAGCTGAAGCGTGTTAGGTTGTTTCAGAGTGTTAAAATATTCATATCTACTGATATGAATCTAGATAACGAATTTATCTTCAGTCTTAGGCAAAATCTACCGATTTTTAGAAAAATTCGAATACCAAAATATATGTAAAAATAGTCAGTATAAAGGGATACAATCGAGAGTGGATAAAAACATCATAGATAATCTACACAATTGAAAGAATATGTTACAAAGGACAACCATGAAAATTGTAACACGACGGGTGTCACATGTGGAGCAGGATCTGTTTACTCTTCCGGAGCACCTTAGATCACCCCTAGTTTTGGTGTGGTTCGTGTTTTTTTTTAGTTTTTTGTGTTGGGTCATGTGTACTATTGTTTGTCTGTTTGTCTTTTTCATTTTCAGCCATGGCGTTGTCAATTTATTTTCGATTTATGAGTTTGATTGTCCCTCTGGTATCTTTTGTCCCTCTTTTGTAACAGGTGTAAGTGAATTTTGTGTTGTAAACTTAAACACCATGTTACATATTTGTTTCAATGTCTGATCATTATACATAATCATGCCAAACACGGATGGGGTAATTACGAAGTACAAATCAAGAAGACAAAACACGATTTTTGTTTATCTTTGGTCTAATCCTATAGCAAAAAAGAAACGAAATATCACATATAACAATATATGTTATGTATTATTTACTCTCACCCCAAAATAAATAGATAATAAGTATATGAATTCGAAATGATACAAAATAAACACTAGACAAAAACCTGTAGATTAACGAAGATTGAAATTGGTATTTTGCTTAGAGAGAAATCTATACTTTATTCAACCGGCCTAATAGCTATAATAACCATGCTTTTAATTTAATACTAGTACGCCAGAAACGCTTGTTGATTACATAAGAATGATCAGTGACGATACGATAAAAAAGTGAGAAAGCCAAACAAGTACAAAGTTGAAGAGCATTAAGGTCCTATAAAATCCAAAAAGTTGTGGCATTATGGCTATGCCTGGGATAAGAAAATCTTCATTATTTCGAACAATTCATATTTTTGGAAACATTCTATTTAAAAAAAAAAGATGACCTCATAATGAGACAAGTCACAATAAACGAAATAGAAATGTATATTAAATGTTTAGATATGCACTGTATTCGACAATATAAGTTATTGTACATGCTGTATTGTAAATACTATATAACTAAGTATGTCCTATAGTTCATTTTGCCATATTTTGTTTGTGCATGACTAGCCAATTCTTCATTATTCATGTTTGATTTATTATTTTGTTTTGTTTATTTTAGATGATAGTACTTCGCAGATCTTACATAAAGAAGAATTGAAAGTTTTGTAACACTTATACTTAAAGTATGCACGAAACCTTTGTTGTCATATTCTGGTATAACCGATATATTGATTTCACACAAATGATACCTTGCAGTACCTTTAAGTGTTCCGATTTTTAAGCTTCTTTTAAAGTGTATACTCTTTCAAAATAATAAATCGATAATAATCAAATATACAGTGCACAACTACAGTTATATTTTTTTTAGTTCCGCACCTGGAATATTGGTGTAGAATGTTTTTTTATATTTAGAATACACACGTAAAGGCCAATGACTCAAACTAGACTGAAATAGTTAGAAAATCCTGAAAACATGTCACTTTATTGTTAACGTTTCATTAAAAGTAAATGTGAGTATATTTTAAAGGGACAGCAAGCAAACGACACAAACTATTTCAATTAGAACACCTTCAATTTTGGCTCGTATTGGCTAATGCTAGTATACCTTCATCAAATAAATAAGTTGTTCACTGTAGTAAATAATTTTACCATCTTATATAAAAAGACAATTTTGTTTTCTTATTACCCAATTGTAAAATTAACCTTATATACTAGTATGATGTAGAATTGCCGGAATTGATGCAGAGGTATTTGAACAAGACATACAAAATATAGCCTCAATTATCCTAGTTCCACGTTGTCTGAGAGAAATATGTTGTTTAATTTCTTGAAGGTAAAAAATTCAGTTTGCATATAAATCATGAAGTATAGAACCACTTACCACGAACAATATGCCCTCCAATATAAAAAAAGAAGATGTGGTATGATTCCCAATAAAGCAACTCTCCCGAAGAGACAAAAATGACACAGACATTAACATCTCTAAATCACCGTATGGCCTTCAGCAATGAGCAAAGCTCATACTAAATTGACAATGTAAAACAACTCAAACGAGAAAACTAACGGCCTTCTTCATGTACAAAAAATGAAGGAAAAACTAATGTGTAACAAACGACAACTACTAAATTACAGGCTCCTGACTTGGGACAAACACATACATACAGAATGTGGCGGGGTTAAATATTTTAGCGGGTTCCCAACGCTCCCCCTAACCAGGGACAGTGGTATTCCAGTACAACATGAGAACGAACTATAAAAATCATTTTAAAAAGGCTTAAATCATCAGAGTACTCGCAGTTATTGACACCTAATTCAAATCCACTGACAACTGACCAAAAAATCATGCATCTAAGACTGAATTATCAGTCCGAACACATCCAACACCAAAGGGATTTTGTGTAAAGACGTCATAAACATGACTTTGTACAATACCAAGATACATGTATCGACAGATTGTAGATCCACAAATGTGTATATGTATACAGGATACTAGTAATATTTAGTTTGCTTTAAATTTACTGATAACAAAATCAATCTTTCTATTTCTACCAATGAAAAATATAACAAGTGTTGAATTGGTAACCTTTTAGACTAAGTTGATTTAATGGATTGATAATATAAGAAAGAAGATGTGGTATGATTGCCAATGAGACAACTGTCCACAAGAGACCAACATTACACTGACATTAACAACTATAGGTCACCGTACGGCCTTCAACAATGAGCAAAGCCAATACCGCATAGTCAGTTTACCAGGATTGTTTCTAAATTTGCCTCCAAGACTATCAATCCACCAGCAGTGGCATAAATACAAACCTGATAATTGAAGAAGGAAAAAATTGGTATAAAATAAGACATCACTATTGTTGCATCTTTGTATTGGTTACCTAGATGGAAATCCTACGTTTTTAGAAGTTAGAAATTTCGGAATATTCCTTTCTAGTCAACACTGTTTTCACTTAGCAATACATAATCATTATTCATTATGAATTATATATTATAAACAATTAAACAAGCCCATCTGGTGACTTTGGAATAAAATCATAGACACTCTCGGTCTTCTTAGCTTGAAATAAAACCCTTGTCAAATTGGGTGTCAGATTGGTTGTGCGGGATGGACAAGGTTGGTAAGAATCTGGACATCCAGTCCGATGTCTCGTGTAAACAAACCCAGCACTGTATGAACGTTGAGAAGATTTGCAATAACTCTAAATCTTTAAGGGGTCGTATGTGCTCTGTTGCCAGAAAGAAGTTGGTGCGATAGTTTATTATATAGTTTTCATAGCCAAGCGGAGCAATAAAAAGCTGAAATTTGACGTCCAAATTAGACCTATTCATCTGACAAAGTTTAGTTTATACATTCACATGCCCATAGGAACTATATTTTGTTTATGAATGTAACGTGCATTCCTAATATTATTTCCGTAAGTATATTTAGTTAAACTTGCAAAAAAATCCGAACGCAAAAAACTACATATTGTAAGGGAGTCAATAACAACTTTGATGACATTTTGTTTTTATTATGAAATTTTAGATAGACATGCAATATAACACAATCTGTACATTTCTTATGTTTCTGCTAATTATCAATTTAAAATCTGGTGTTTGAAGAATGACAAAACCTTCTCTCTCTCTAGTATTAGGGTCGGATCCATGATGTATGTTATGGAAAAGGGGGGGGGGGGGAGGACGAAATAAACTGAATTTAAAAGATAATTTGCTTAAATTTACATAATTTGAGAGAAACATAAAATTTATTTTGAAAATGAAACTACCTGTATTCCAATTGGATGTGTCTTTGTTGGTAATGAGAATAGAGAACAAATTTCATAAAATTGGTGGAGAATGGAAATGGTAAAAGGTAGACTATCCATATATCCGGATATATAGCCCAGGTGGTCGTGTGGTCTAGCGGGACGGCTGCAGTGCAGGCGATTTGGTGTCACGATATCACAGTAGCATGGGTTCGAATCCCGGCGAGGGAAGAACAAAAAAATTTGCGAAAGCAAATTTACAGATCTAACATTGTTGGGTTGATGTTTAGACGAGTTGTATATATATATATATATATATATATCCGGATATATATATATATATATATATATATATATATATATATATATATATATATATATATATATATATATATATATATATATATATATATATATATATATATATATATATATATATAAAATATGGATAGTCGACCTTCCCATTCAGAGAAACAAGTGCCGATAGTCTGTAAGCATCCTGCATGTCTGTTACCCTTTTGAAAAGTTATGTTTTGAACTATTTTATAATCATGTGTAAAAATAAAGTGTAATTTTAAAAATGTGATCATGTTTTGTTGTTATGACCCATTTATGGGCATTGTGTTTTCTGGTCTGTGCGTCTGTTTGTTCGAGCGTATAATTGTCTTTCGTCCTATCATCCTTCTGTCCCACTTCAGGTTAAAGTTTTCGGTCAAGGTAGTTTTATCTGACATCAGACTCAGACTGTTACTGTGCGTATTGTTGTGTGTTTGTTTTTTTTTCTACTTTGGCTAGAGGTATAGAGGGTGGGGGTTTGAGGTTTCAAAATATCATGTTTAACCCCGTCGATTTTTGCGCCTGTCCCAATTCAGGAGCCTTTGTCATAATAATCAAAGACCAAGTCATACGCCACTAAGATTAGTGAAAGCGAAAGTCAAACTAGTCACAGTGACAAGAACTACAAGAAAACAAATAATATATATAATGATTATAGAAAAAAATTAAGAATACAGATAGTAGCATGTACCAGTTTTGTAATGCTATAGATATCTTGACCTATGAAATTGATAAAAAAAAAAATAAGATGAATTTTGAAAAAGTCCACCTTTACGATCCTCTACATATATCTAGAAGGGGGGACTTGAATACTATTTTGACAGGAGGTGCCGCTGTTTTGTTACCTCACCCTGTTTTAGATTTTAAAAATATATACCTTTTCATATATTGCGTAGGAAAATAAAACTTTTCCCATATTGATTTGGTTTCATGTGGTTTTATGTAAAAGTTGAATAAGTGTCAAAAGAGAAAAGAACGGTTGATAAAGACACAGCGGGAACACTAAACAAGTTGACAGTCGAAGAAGTTATGAGAACTTTATTGTCCTTATCATATATATCTGATAGTTTTCTTAACTTTTAACTTAGTTTAAGCTAAAACGAAAGTGACCTATTCCAGAGGAACGTCATAAAACATTGTAAATAGAAGTGCCCCCATTCCAACCCTAACCCCTACCTGAAACATACGTACTGTAATGGAAATACACCAATATTAGAAAACACCCTTAATGCATGTGTGTATCTATTTATTTTACATAATTAATATTAAGATTTCTTAGCACCAAATAGGTGTTCTTTTCGTTATATTATTCCTCTTGTCACTGATAAGTAAGACCTCTCCCAGCACTAGATGCACAATCTGCATGTACATGTATCAGCAATACCCAGTGTTTTGTTTTGTTTGTTGATGTTTCAATATTGCTTTTCCCCTCAACATTTACTTTGGAGTTTGTTACTTTTTTTACAATTTACATCTTAAATTGCCTTTCTGATGCAATATTTAAAATTAAATCTTGTAAAATAGAAAACAAATTGCCCATAGAAAACAAATTGTCGTTGCCGTGGGCACATATGTGTTGCTAGGGAGAAGTAACAGTGAATTTACCAAAAAGTTCATTTAATTATGGATTGTTTAAATAATGAACAAGTGTAAAATTCAATTCATGCTAAACAGGTTTTATTTCAAATATAGATAGATTTAAGCTGTATAATAATCATATTCGATGAGTTTAACTTCGCCATTATGTTGGTTGCTAGGTTAAACGAGTAAGACCCAAAATGCAATGACAAATTAAAATTAAATTTTGGGGTAGGGCAAAACATGGCCCTTATAGTTCCTAGTCCTTTTGCTGCTTACCCGAACGGCCACTATTACGGAACATTGTTTTTTTTATTATTGGTGAATTGTTCACGTTTTGAAAATTCACGAAATATGTGTCACTGGA
This sequence comes from Mytilus galloprovincialis, assembly GCA_037788925.1. Classification (NCBI taxonomy): domain Eukaryota; kingdom Metazoa; phylum Mollusca; class Bivalvia; order Mytilida; family Mytilidae; genus Mytilus; species Mytilus galloprovincialis. The sequence goes on along the minus strand of JAWDJN010000045.1, from coordinate 305,853 downwards.
GCCAAAAACTAATCATTGAATCATAAACTCAAATGAACTTGCTTGTTTGTTAGTATTTAGACATGAACAAGGTCGAATCATCTATTTTATGTCAAACTTTTTGCCTGACAACTGCCAGTGTTAGCGTTTGCTCTCATTAACAATCTAAAGTTTTACTGATAAACCTTGAGAGTTGTATTGCATACTACAAGATGAAATCGGGAAAGGCAAAAGACAAAATACCAGCTACAAGAAGACAATTAATCTGAATATGTTAAAGGTCACAGACAATACAAATACTACAAAAAGACAACTTTTGTATTTATCAAATATTGTCCCATCATACTATCATTATAACCTTTTACCATTTTCAAAACCAAATTTGATGCAGAGAAAATCAAAACATCAAAATGGATGAAGATGCACGTTCTGACTAAAAATTTATTCCTATGAACTTTATGTTGCGATGACTTCTTGTGGACGGTCTTGTGATGTAAGTTGGGACAAAATGGCAGTTCAAAGATTGCAAACACTTGCGGTCATCGAACATGTCCAAGTTGTTTCATAAATGAATAAATGAATAATTAGATACATGACCTGAAGAAGACAACTCAGTGTATAAAAGTATAATATCAACGATTCATAAATCAGTCATTTACAATTTAATTATTGAGTTGCAGATTTAGGAGACCGGATAAGGGTTTCATCGAATGTGACAAGTGACAAGGATGTCGGTATTTGATAAATCACATCAAGAGAGACAAACAATACGTCCTTCTATTTGGAGTCGAACAAAAAACTGAGATTTACCTCTCTTTAACTAGATACGAAAAGGTTTAACAATTATATGTACATGTTGACTGCGTAACTGTGATGATAAAACAAGGAACATAAATACAGGCATTTTTCTTATTCTTTTTGTTTTTCACATGTGTATAAAATTAAGTAAATGCGTTGTGAACAAAACATAAATTCCATATTTGCAACAATGTATAATCACTAAACGTAATCATGCCCAACATAGTAAGGAATATTGAAATGTACAAAAACACAACACACTTATATCGTCCATGCGATGCAACCTAGCAGAAGAGATGTAGGTTGAACACTATCAACTAAAAAAGTTTCATCTGAAAATAAATAGAAATCGGCATTATTTAAATATATGGTCTCGAAAAAAAAAATTAAAAACACTAGAAGGTCACAAGTAAAAATGTGTCCAGTTGGGTGATATATAATTTGGAAATAACAGATGTTATAAGGAGGGTTATACTTTAAGTAGTCAATATATAGATCACTGAGTATTCATTATAGTCAATATATAGATCCTGCAACACGTGTTTGTACTTGAACGTTTAACCTCTTATTGGTATTGTTTTGGTAAAAAATGATAGGAGGTACCGACTGATAAAAAAATAAAATAGAAAGGTACTTCAAGGAAATAAAGTTAGGATGCAGGTCCTTTCCAAGTTTATCAAGATTTTTGCTTTCTTTTTTTCCTAATGCAAACTTGTTTGAAAAGTCTGCGACTGCTAACATCCCATATTATGCATTCAAGTTTTTATTTGTTTGAAATAATTTAATGTGTTAATCATGAGGTAGATAAACCGCGACACAAACTGGATACACTGAGGCAGCGCCTGCAGACAAAGTACATATCTCCCAGCTGGTGCGACATTCCAAGTCTTGTATTTTCTAACATGGTTTAATTGACAGAGGCTTGATTCCCACAAGGGAGCTAAACAATCAACAGTTCTCAGGGTGGTTTAAAATCATCCCTTTGTACATTTTACGGACGCCATTGCTAGTTGGTTGACAGTTTTGAAATATTCGTTTTCACAGATGATCATGATGATAGCGGATATGTTCGTAAATTCTCGATTACAATCATGTCCCCTTTTCCCGAATGTTACCATTCAAATGAGACTTAATACCGGCTTTGTACTTAAATGAGTCACACTATGGGTGCCACTATTGGAGAACACTTGAGATTAAACCCAGGTTTTCAATGGGTTCGTGTTGCTCAGTCTTTTGTTTTCTATGCCGTGTTTTTGCACTATTGTTTGTCGGTTGGTCTTTTTTTTCAGCAATGGCTTTGTCAGTTGTTTTTTCACATATGACTTTGAATGGCCCTTTGGTATATCAACAGTGGATTTGATTCAATAAGTATTTGATAAAGAATAGAAGTCATGAAAAAAAGGATATAATTTTATTCCATTTTTATATTTTACATTAAAAATATCTGATAAAATTGGTAAAACATCATTACTTTTTCTTCATTATCTAATCCATTTTTGAAAATTATCTGATTAAAATACTGTGAAATAGATCAATTTTTTTTACGCTACATGACCTTTAAAAAGTTGTAAAAATGTAAGTTACAATGTATGCTACAATTACAGACATCACGTGGTAATCACAGTCTGGGTCAAACATAGGTCATATCCACCACTAACCCTTCGTCAATGACATTTGAAAATAATATCCAAATCTATTAACCCTAAAGGAAAACAATAAGAAAATTACAAAGCTTTATTTGTATGAATTAATCAATGAGATATCTATTCAAAGTAACGTCTTACAGTAAAGATAACACTGCAACCAATATCGCCCCCCCCCCCCCCCCCCCCCAAAAAAAAAAAAGAAAAGAGATCAGAGGAAATAAGATAAAAATTACAAGACTTAATTTGTTGATTGTGATAATAGTTGAACAATAACTACCAGTAATTGTATTAAACTGATCATGAACTCAAACCAATATTCAGGTAGATTTCCATGATATGTAATCACCGTGTATCAACAGTACAGCGGATAAATGTACTTAGAAAGCGGGCATGATATATTTTAACCTAACTTGGTAACGAATACCTTTGTTTTGTTTCATTTACATTTAGTGTACATTTCTCAAAATCTGAAATTCCTGCTCCCAAGTAATATCCGCATCGATTCGTTCCTATTTATCAGACACATTTGATATTCTAATATGAATAATACACGTTTACGTTCGCAAATGGTTGTGAATGTCAACATCAACTTTCAATTTCGAAACAGTTTTCGAACCATTTACATGTTCTATCTGAATGAAAGCTAATACAGGGCAAAAGTCAAAGTTACCAACAATGAACCTACCTGCGATAACTCCAATCATACATAAATTGGGTCAGTGAGATGGACAGAAGAACTACAATTAAGTGATTGATAAGTTTTTACTAAATCGCAATAAAAAAATATTGAAGCAGGAGCTCTCTCATATATATATTTAGAAGAAAAATCAGGTTTTCAAAAATGAAAAAAATGTTTGTTTGATGAATAGAATTATTATTATCATTAATATTATTATTATTATTATTATTATTATTATTATTATTATTATTATTATTATTATTATTATAAAAAAAAATTCAAAAAATGCATTATGTACTTTACCAGTTACCTCAAAGACTTTCTATAGCTTACTATAATACTAGATTTCTTAAAAAAAGTTTTTATTTTACTGCTACATTTTTATTACGTTTTTAAAAATGTTTTTTACTACTTTCTAAATTAGAAAATTAAGAAAAAAAAAACAGATATGAAACATTTTGAATTTTTGTTCACGAAAGTTCGAAAAATTACATAATCGTTTATAATTAAGATCATGAATTTACACCTTTACCACTGTAAATTTCCATATATTGAACGCTTCCAAGAAACGATACTGAATAAACCTGTTTGTCACAAATACAATTATTTTGAACGAATTATCGGTTTCTGCATGAAATGTTTTTGGAATATTCAAGTTCGGCATATATCTGGAAATCATATTAAAAATGTTTGGATCATGACATTAGTTTTGTTTAGTAAAACTTACCAGGATGGACAGGGTCATATTACGTCATTCATCTTTTTCACATATAAATCTATTATGATATCCTTTTAAAACCCGGTAGAGCAACAAGTAAAGATCAGATACAATTTAAGATCTGTTTGTTCGAAATACTTCGTGCTTGATTTGCTTTCTTTAAATAATGCAAATTTATTAACTTAAAACAATACCTAACTATATATAGTTCTGACACACAACAATCCCACACCTGCATAGATCACGGAAGTTTATCTAATGAAGTGTATATTAATATTGGTCACGCGCTATTAGCAGTTTCGACGTACACTTGTTTAATATTATGAGAGCCAATATAAGATGACAAAATAGGAGTGTTTTATAACGATTATATCATTATCAATTATAATGTTGCTTTAGTTTTCTTTTGGTCTTTTACTTTATATATTATTGAAACCTTTTTTTTCAAACTGTCGATATCATTCAAATTACGAAAAGTCCTTTTATTCATTCCTGGCTATTGTCAATTAGACGTTAAAATTTCATCTTTATGTTCTTATAATGAAATATTTGTAGTAATGCACAATTCATTAACAAACTTTAAAGTTAGGAATAGTTAGGAATAGTTAAATCATTTACGATCAACATATTTAGGAAGTTACGATTACGACGGTTGCAACATGTGGTGTAGGATCTGCTCACCCTTCCGGAGCACCTTAGACCACCCCTAGTTTTTGATGTTATTCGTGTTACTTTTTCTTTAGTTGTCTATGTTGTATCATGTGTACTATTGTTTGTCTGTTTGTCCTTTTCATTTTTAGCCATGGCGTTGTCAGTTTATTTTCTATTTATGAATTTTACTGTTACTCTGGTTTCTTTCGTCCTTCTTTTCTTAGACACCAATAAGTACATTATGTAAGTCGGTTATTAAAGGGAGATTAGTAAAACCTCTCTCTAGTTTTAGTCGAAAATCGATACAGAGTATTTCTCTCTAAATGTGGTGCTTAAAATTGGCGTTAAAACACCAACAATCAAATCAAATCAAATCAAACAGACACACGAAAAGGCTTAACAATAACTTTGCGTTTTATCTTCTCATAATTTGTTGTGTCATTGCTTATATTTTTATGTTGATGTTAACTGTGTGACTGTGCAACAAAACACACAACAGAACTATAGGCATTATTATGGCACCCTCAACGGAGTTGGGGTGACATATTGTTATTGTTCGTTTCTTTTTTTCATATTATCATTTTTATTCTTCCACACTTTTTTGTCCATTCTATTTCTCGGAATTGGCTTGAACAATATTGATGGAACTATACCATAATGTAGACCACCACATTCTATAGTGCAGTGGGGTATGGCACCATCAAGATGGCTGCCGTTGCCATGGAAACGAAACAAATGTGAAAAAATCCTGTTTTTTGTTTTGATGAACTGTTTTGATATGCTTAAACTCAGAAACATTATATTTTGATACAATGTAGGTGCCGGCCATACACAGGTGTTGGATGATTTTGGCACTCATTGGAACTACTATGTTGCCATGGAAACTACACCAAAAATTTCAAAAATATCAAAATGCTCCAAACTTCATAAAACTTCACAGTAACGATGAGCAACATTGGAAGATGTGGAATTTGGCGTTGGAATTTCAAAAATATCTGTTGTTACCTTGGAAACAATGCAAAAAGGTCAAAACTTTGAATTTTCACAGAACATTCCAGAACATCAATGTTAAATTTATTCTAGAGACATTAAATGGTATATGATTATGGAGGGCAAAAATTGCAGCGGGGGTTTGACTTTGGAATATTCAAAATGGCCGCCGTTACCATGGGAACAGCAAAATTATGAAAAACTTCCAAATGCTTTAAATTTAATGAAACTTATAACAAATGTTGCCTAGCTTATGTAGACTTAATTTTTGAGTTTCGAATTTTCAAAATGGCCGCCGTTGCCATGGAAACAGCAAAAAAGATTTTGAATGGCTGCCGCTGGCCTGGCAATGGGGAAAGGGTGCCATCCGCTATTGCTTGCAATGGCAAATCTAGTTCTTATTGTTCCTGTTTTGTCATACTTCAATGAAAATGAAGTATTATGAGCTAGAACACCATGTTCCATATTCCATACTTGCGAAATGTCTTACAACAATTTTCTCAAGAAAAAAATAGAACAAAAAATGTTAGAAATTACAATTCCTATCAGGTTTCATAAAGTTTAATCTCAAAACAAATAGAAAATATCATTTAAGTATATTGTCTCGAAAAAATATAGAATACACCCTTTTAGTTTACCAGTAGTTATGTTGCCAGTCAGGTTATATATGAAAATAGGTGTAATGCCACCTTTGGTTTTCCCCTATTAGTCTTTATTATATTTGCACTTTTGAATTTATGTTCGTTTCAAATTGTTATATACTTGGCATGCGTATAGTGTTATTCTGTCCAGAATTATAGAAAAAAATTCTCTGGTATTTTTTCGTCATTCCTTTAAAATCATATTTGAAATAAATCGAAATATGTGTAGTCTCGTTTGTTTTATTGACTTACAGTTGTAAACTTTAAAGTAAACAAACATTCCACAGCGATATGCTGTGGTGCGTTATTTGAAAATTAACGTAGCGATGCACGGTGTCTGTAATTAGCCTTTGTCGTGATTATTTTTATATTTTGAAAAATGTTATTCACTTAAAAAACGATGTACTTTAAAATTTGAACTCTTAACATGCACATAGATAGCGCTAAATGTTTTACTATTTAAACAAAATAAATATATTGATTAAAAGCTTTTTAACTATGATATTAACGGTTTCGAGAAAACTTATACTTGATTCAAGTTTTTACAAAATTTTCAATTCTGTTTTTGTAAGATATTTAAAGTAATTTTATTTATCATAGGCAAATAATGATCAAAAATAAATAGTCACTGGTACTTTTAGTTTGTTCTATAGTATATAGAATAAAACAACTTGTATTATATAGCTATGCACCAATCTTGCATTTTTTCTTCATAAGTTGAGATTTTACATTAGCTGGATGAAAATGCACACGTTGGGTTAAAATATAGCTTACAATGTATACTACAATTACAGATATCACGTGGTTATCTCAGTCAATGACAACTGTATGTACTAGTACAGTCTGTGTTGATGACAATGGGAAATTGCTATATTGAATGCTTACGAGGAATGGTTCTGAATGTGAGTTGAAAATAAAGGTCAGAAAGAAATATACAAGTTCGGCAAACTGTTCGCCTTTTCATTATTTCAATATAAAAAATCTGGTCGAGAAATGACTCTTACAAGGCCAATCAAGAGACACTATATCAAGTGTGTTGTCAGGAGTTGTTATTTTCTTATCATTCGAGGATTGTCGTTTTGACTTGACTTTGCAATCAGTTCGGCATATAAATATTCTTGATTTTATTCAGTTAAAGTTCGGCAAGTATCTGGAATGTATTTTGAAAATATCGTGTCATGCGATCGGTTTAGTGATAAAATTAATCTGTAAGGAAAGGGTCATAATTATTACTTCGTGCGTCTTAATCACACTTAGATCTATTATATTATCCTTTGAAAAACCGATAGAGCAATTAGTAAAAATCAGATACACCTTAAGATCTATTTGTTTGAATTTTGTTTCTTTAATTTGCTATCTCTAAATAATGCAATTATGTTTACTTCAACAAAGCTTAATTATATATAGTTAATGAGTCACAATAATCCCACACCTGCATAGATCATGGAGGTTTATCTTCCTGATAAAAATTTCATTTATTCAGATAATTTGTGTAGTGTGTCACTTTTGTGTTTTCCTTATTCTGCTACTAATACTACTACTACTAATGATAATAATACTAATATTGATAATCATCATGATCATAATCATAATAATAATAATAATAATAATAATAATAATAATAATAATAATAATAATAATAATAATAATAATTAAAAACCAATTGTTCAGAGAACAATTGAAGGTCTTTCCACCAAAACAATGTATTTTAATATGAAAGGTGTAAAAATAGGTTTAAAATGTCATTTCAATCGTCAAATGATAGCTTATTGTACGCTGATTCCAAAAATATATGGTTTCTAAACAATATTTTTTTAGATAAGGGAGATAATTTCTTACTTCCGGTTTGAAAAACTCTATTTCCGATAATATTTGACTATTTACTTGACACTGATTCCAAAAATATCTTGTTTTTTATACTTTTATGTAATAAAGTACAATAAATAGCTACTTCCGGTTTACAGAAGGTCACTTCCGGTTGTTTTTTTAAGTTTAAATGGTTTGATACCGTTTGTCAAAAAGTCTCATGACTTTATTATGTATACAGATGGGGTAAAAGCAAAGGTCAAAATCTAGAACGTCAAATTAAGCTATGACCTTGTGATCAATTTCAAGGTCATTAACCAAGAACCTCAAATCAAAAGACCATAGGTCTTAATTATGTTTAGTTAATGAGTTATATCACCATACGCATATTTTTAAATACCAAAGGGGAGAAAACTCCCTTTCACATTCAACGTACCCTTGCAATCAAAATTTACGTGTTACGACATGTCACAACAAACGATTTAGAAAAAATAATTTGTCGATATCTTAAACGTTTTTTGGAAATGAGTGGAAATGAGCCATATTCAAAAATTAGAATATGACCTTGACCTTTGACCTTGACCTAATTTTCATTTTTTTGAACCAAGGACCTCAAATCAAAAGATCCTAGGTCTCTATCAATTATGGTTTACCAGTTAGAAATGCAATTCACTTATATCAAATGAATAAGGGGAAATAACTCTCGTATGGAGCATTCATATCACTTCGGTCAAAATAGGACAAATCATGCAAAGGATATAACGAGCAATTTTGTAAAATAAATTTGTCATAATATTTTACGTTTGCGAAGGAGTTGCGCTCACAAGGAAAACAGTGTTTGGGGAGATTACTCCTACAAAGAAAAGTTTTCAGTTACGCAGGGTAAATTTCAAAAGCGCATCAATTGTTCGATATCATATACCAAATATCTAAGCGACATATTGCAAAACAAATGTTTATCGCAAGAACAAAATTAGGCGGAAGAAAAAAAAAAAATTCAGAGAACAATTGAAGGTCTTTCCATCCTTTTTGATATGAAAAGTTGTGAAACTAAGTTTAAAATGTCATTTCAATTGTCAAATGATAGCTCCTAGTAAGCTGATTCCAAAATTCTATATACTTTTATATTAATAAAGTACAAAAAATAGCTACTTCCGGTTTACAAAAGGTCACTTCCGGTTGTTTTTTTTCAAGGTTAAATGGCTTGATACCTTTTTCTAAAAGTTGTATATCTTTATCATGTATACATATAGAATAAAAGCAAAGGTCAAAATATAGAACGTCAAATTAAGCTATGACCTTGAGATCAATTTCAAGGTCATAAACCAAGGACCTCAAATCAAAAGACCATAGGTCTTAATTATATTTAGTTAATGAGTTATATCACCAAACGCGTATTTTTTAATACAAGAGGGGAGAAAACTCCCTTTCACATTCAACGTACGCTTGCAATCAAAATTTACATCTTACGACATGTCGCAACTAACAATTTAGTAAAAAAAATTTGTTGATATCTTATACAGTCTTTGGATATAAGTGAAAATAAGCCAAATTCAAATATTAAAATATGACCTTGACCTTTGACCTTGACCTAATTTTCATTTTTTGGGACCAAGGACCTCAAATCAAAAGATCCTAGGTCTCTATCACTTATGGTTTATAAGATAGAAATTCATATCACTTATATCAGATGCATAAGGGGAAATAACTCTCATATGGAGCGGTCATATCGCTTCGGTCAAAATAGGACAAATCATGCGAAGGATATAACGAGCAATTTTGTAAAATAAATTTGTCATAATCTTTTACGGTTGCGAAGGAGATGCGCTAACAAGGAAAACAGTGTTTGGGGAGATAACTACTACAAAGAAAAGTATTTGTTTACGCAGGGTAAATTTCAAAAGCGCATAAACTGTTCGATATCATATACCAAATATCTAAGCGACATATTGCGAAACAAATGTTTATCGCAAGAACAAAATTAGGCGGAAGAAAAAAAAAAAAAAAAAAATAATCAGAAGAAAAACAATAGGTCTTTCCACAGAAAAGTTGAAAGACCTAATAATAATAATAATAATAATAATAATAATAATAAGCACCTTGTGTGTCTTGCTTGTAATTTTTGGCAAGTGTCATTAAATACAGGTTATCTTTAAAATCTGAACTTTCGACACCTAGAGGTAGCGTGACATTACCATTTAAACGAAGTTAACATATTGTTTTTATGCCTTTAAACTATCACTATACGAGTATCGTGCCGTGCAAAATGATACTTTAAGAAAAGGTTTTACGATTTTCAATTCTCTCGTTAAAATTGTAAGATATGTAAATAATTCATTTATGATAAAGAAAGAATGATTTTTTGATATCAAAAATAGATAGTGAGATAAAAATTAACAATATGTTTTTGATATATAGTATACAGGTTAAAACAACTTGCATTGCAGAAAATACATAATAGCGTAACAGCAAATATGTTTTCCTACTTCATGAGTTTTTGGCTTCTCATAAGCTGGTTAAAAAATTGAGAAAAAATGCTTCCCTGAAAGCAACATACACGTTGTTAGTCTTTATAATACTTTCATTGTGAAAAAAATGTATCATTTACCGTGTACTCAGGTTTCTAATTTTTCTCGTTTCCTGAGATATAGGGTTCAATAAAAAACCGATGAATGCTAGTTGTTTGTCTTTTTTAACATCACACTCTCATCTGTGTAGGACATGAATAACTCAAGTGATAAGCCATTGATGCAGGCTAGATCACCAAACACATGAGCCCGCCACCGAACCAAGATGGCCGCCATGGATATAAATAGTACATAGTGTAAAATACAGGTTTCGGTTCATATCTCTGAAACCAATGCATTTAGAGCAAATTTGTCATCGTTAAATTGTTCATTAGGTCAAGGTCTATTTGCCGTTCAATTTTTAGACCATTCAGTTATTCTGTTGTTGGGTTGCTGCCCCTGGATTGTAATTTTAAGAACACTTTGCCGTTTTTGGTTATTATCATGTATACTATTAAAGATAGAGATAACCTATTATACAGTAAAGTAAGACCTTAAAATAAGTCAAAATAACCTAAATTGTCAAATGACCTCTTAGGGAGTTATTGCCCTTTATATTCAATTTTTAACAATATTCGTCAATTTTGTATTATTTTTCAAAATTTTTTCCTCTGATACTACTTTGACAAATTTAACCAAACTTGTCTACAATCTTCATTACGGTATCTTGTTTCAAAACTGTGTCCGACGACCCCGCCAGCAAACCAAGATGGCCGACATGGCTAAAACAGTACATAGTGTAAAATACAGGTTTTGGCTCAAATCTCTGAAACCAAAGCATTTAGAACAAATTTGTCAATCATACAACTGTTTATTAGGTCAAGATCAATTTGCCCTTAATTTTTCAGACCATTCAGGTAACCTGTTGTTGGGTTGCTGTCCCTGAAATGGTTATTTTAAGATTTTGTTTCCGTTTTTGGTTTTTATCTTCAATATTGTTATAGATAGAGATAAACTGTTATACAGTAAAGTAAGACAAAAAAAAAGTTAAAATGACCAAAATTGTCAATATAACCCTGAAGGAGTTATTGCCCTTTTTTTGTCAATTTCTAACAGTTTTCATCAATTTTGGAAAAATTTACAAAATATTTCCCACTCTAACTACTGGGCCAAGTTCTTTATAGATAGAGGTAATTGAAAGCAGCTAGAATATTCAGTAAAGTAAGATCTACAAACAAATCACCATTACCAAACCCAATTTTGTCATGCATCTATCTGTGTCCTTTGTTTAATAAGCACATAGACCAAGAAGAGAGACACAGGCTCTTTAGAGTCTTTGGTTACGTGTTGTTAATAGAAATTAATCCGGGAGAGATTATATGGGATATTAGGGATGTAGGCTTTCTCAATAGTGGATTTGATTCAATAAGTATTCGATAAAGAATATAAGCCCATTTTATATTTTACATTTTATGTATCTGATAAAATTGGTATAATATCACAACTTTTTCTTAATTATATGATTCATGAAATATTTTAGAAAATTATGTTATTAAAAGACTGTGAAATAGATCAATGTTTGTCGGCAACATGATATTTAAAAAGGTGTACAAAATCTTGTTTACAATGTATGCTACAATTACAGACATCCATAGGTAATCACAGTCTGGATCAAACATAGGTCATATTTCACCAATAACCCCTCGTCAATGACATTTGAAAATAATATCCAAATCTATTAACTGTAAAGGAAAACAATAAGATGAAAAATTACAAAGCTCTATTATGAACCTAATCAATGATATATCCATTTAAAGCAGCGTATTACAGTAAAGGTAATACAGCAACAAATATTTTACTCTCCCCCCACTTAAAAAAAAAACAAACAAAAATTATCAGAGGAAATAAGATAAAAATGACAAGACTTAATTTGTTGCTTGTGATAATAGATGAACAATAGATGTATAATTGTAGGTTCAGTCAGGTTGATGTTTAAACATATAACATTTTATTTTTCATAACTAATAACTAACAGATCATCAACACACAAATATATTGAGGTAGATTTCTATGATATGTAATCCCAAGCATACTAAGACATACATTTGGGCATTACGACGGACTGAAAAACTACAATTGAACGATTGATAAGTTTTCAAATCGCAATGAAAGAATATTGAATCTGGACCTCTCTCACATATATATTAAGATAAACAGTGGTGTTTTCTAATATTAAAATAAGTCCGTATAATGATTAAATTTGCATAGCACAATGACAAGTGTGCTGGTCAAGATTGATTGATGGTAGAACAACACATATTATGTTTCATTGACACATAAATCATTGAATTAAAAGTAAATTTATTCTTTAAAAAAAGGTACTGTTTAGTCATAATATGATATGACATGATTATTATGATTTTTGTTGTTGAAAATACCATTATTATTATCATTATCAAGTCTTTCCACTTTTCTGTGGAAAGACTTATTGTTTTTCTTCTGATTATTAATATTATTTTTTTTTCTTTCGCCAAATTTTGTTTTTGCGATAAATATTTGTTTCGCAATATGTCGCTTAGATATATTTTATGTTGTATCGTCAGTGTATGCGCTTTTTAATTTCACCCTGCTAAGATGAACCATTTTCGTTGTAAGAGTTATCTCCCTATTCACTGTTTATCATCAGAGTGCATCTCCTTTGTAATAAAAAAAGATATCGACAAAATTCTTTTTACAAATTGTTCGTTAAATCGATTCGATGAAATTTTATAGGAGTTATCTACCTTTACAAAATAAATTTATCGGTATGTTTTTTTAACTCATAAACAGTTAATCGTCTAACCCTGGAGTGTTTTTATTTGAAGCCCCTAGGTCCTAACTTAGAAAATGAGGACAAGGTCAAAGGTCACGGTCAAGTTCTCAATTGTGACTTTTGCTTGTTTTTTGCATTGTCTCAGACATTTTGAGAGATACATATAAATGAACCAGTGCAAAATGTCTGATATATTGTTATAAAGATATGATACATTAAGTCTGATACAATTTAATAGCATCTTATAGGAGTTAATGCCCCTGAAATGTCTTGATATGAGGTTTTTTGATTGTAACTTCAACTAAGATCATTATAAAGGCATTTGACCTTGAACAAAAGGTTAGGTGACAAATGACCTTGAAAAACGACTACCGGAAGTGACCTTAAGAAAACCGGGAGTAGCCTTTTTTGCATTTTTTTTATATAAAAGTACTCAAAATCCATACATTTTGTCATATAGATACATAATCAGATTACTGAAGACTAAAAATGACTTCTAACAAACCGGAAGTGGCGAATTATCTCCCATTCTACATACATAGAAACTTTATTTTTGGAATCAGTGTGAAAAAAGCAATCATATGAGACCGGAAGTGACAATCGTTTCACCTGAAGTAGCATATTATCTCACTTACATCACTCAAAAGTATAATTAAACCATTATTTATCGCATCAGTCTGAAGAAACTATCTTATCAAAATTTCTTTGATGTGGAAAGACTTTCAATTGTTCTCTGAACAATTGTTTTTCTTCTGATTATTTTGTTTTTCTTCCGCCTAATTTTGTTCTTGCTATAAATATTTGTTTCGCAATATGTGGCTTAGATATTTGGTATATGATATCGAACAGTTTATGCGCTTTTGAAATTTACCATGCGTAACCGAATACTTTTCTTTGTAGGAGTTATCTCCCCAAACACTGTTTTTTTTTGCGTCCACGACTCCTTCGCAACCGTAAAAGATTACGACAAATTTATTTTATAAAATTGCTCGTTATATCCTTTGCATGATTTGTCCAATTTCAACCGAAGCAATACGAACGCTCCATATGAGAGTTATTTCCCCTTTTGTATTTGAAATTATGAAATGTATTTTAAACTGGAACACCATAAGTGATAGAGACCTAGGATCTTTTGATTTGAGGTGTCCTTGGTCCAAAAAAATGAAAAATAGGTCAAGGTTAAAGGTCACGGTCATATTCTAATTTTTGAATTTGTCTTATTTCCACTCATTTCCAGAAACCGTATAAGATATCGACAAATTATTTTGACTAAATTGTTAGTTGCGACATCGTAACTAAATAATTTTAGTTGAAAGGGTGCGTAGACAATTGATGGGAGTTTTTGCCCCTATCATATCTAAAATTATGTGTAAAGTGATATAACTTATTAACCATATATATTAGAGACCTAGGGTCTTTTGATTTTAGATCCTCAGTTTGTGACATTGAAATTGAGGTCAAGGTCATAGGTTGATTTGACGTTCTAGATTTTGACCTTTGCTTTAATAAAAATTCATATCTATACATAATTAAGCCATATGAAAAGACATTTTAGACTGATTTTTAATATTTTAATATCAAAACAGATATTAGCTGGTGGAAAGACCTTCAATTGTTCTCTGAACAATTGGTTTTTAATTTTTTTTTTCTTCCGCCTAATTTTGTTCTTGCGATAAATATTTGTTCGCAATATGTCGCTTAGATATTTGGTACATGATATCGAACAGTTTATGCGCTTTTGAAATTTACCCTGCGTAACCAAACACTTTTCTTTGTAGGAGTTATCTCCCCAAACACTGTTTTCTGTGTGTTCACTACTCCTTCGCAACCGTAAAAGATTACAACAAATTTATTTTACAAATTTGCTCATTATATCCTTCGCATGATTTGTCCTATTTTGACCGAAGCAATATTAACGCTCATATAAGTGATATGCATTTCTATCTTGTAAACCATAAGTGATAGAGACCTAGGATCCTCTGATTTGAGGTCCTTGGTCCAAAAAAATGAAAATTATCATATTCTAACTTGAGAATTTGACTTATTTCCACTCATTTCCAGAAACCGTATAAAATATCGACAAATTATTTTTTGTAAATTGTTAGTTGGGACATTTCGTAACACTTACATTTTGATTGCAAGAGTACGTTGTACGTAAAAGGGAGTTTCTCCCCTCTTGTATTTAAAATTACGCGTATGGTGATATAACTCATTAACCAAATATAATTAAGACCTATGGTCTTTTGATTTCAGGTCCTTGGTTTATGACCTTGAAATTGATCTCAAGGTCATAGCTTAATTTGACGTTCTAGATTTTGACCTTTGCTTTTACCTCATAAGTATACATGATAAAGCCATGAGACTTATGGCAAAAGGTATCAAACCATTTAACCCTGAAAAAAAAAACCGGAAGTGACCTTCGGTAAACCGGAAGTAGCTATTTTTTGTACTTTATCAATATAAAAATACAAAGAACCAGATATTTTTGGAATCAGTGTCAATTAAATATTCATATTATCGGAAGTAACATTTTTCAAACCGGAAGTAACAATTTATCTCCCTTATTTAAAAAAATATTGCATAGAAACCATATGTTTTTGGAATCAGCGTAGAATAAGCTATCATTTGACGATTGAAATGACAATTTAAACTTGATTTTACAACTTTCATATTAAAATACATTGTTTTTGGTGGGAAGACCTGCAATTGTTCTCTGAACAATTGGTTTTTAATTATTATTATTATTATTATTAATAATAAAAAAATCAAAATGCAAAAATGCAAAATTGACATTACCAGTTACCTCAACGACTTTCTGTTGCTTACTATTATACTAGTTTTTACTATATTTTTACTACTTTCCAAATTAGAAATGAGAAGCCAGATATGAAATATTTTGATTTTGTTTGCACTAAAGATCGAAAAATTACATAATCGTTTATAATTCAAATCAGGAATTAACACCTAACCACTGGAAATTTCCATATATTGAACGCTTCCAAGAAACAGTACTGAATAAACCTGTTTGTCACCAATACAACTATTTTTAAAGAATTGTCGGTCAGTAAGAAATATTGGTGATGGACGCAGTAAGTTCGGCAATTTTTTTTAATTTTCAAGAATAGTTTTTTCTTAAGAAATTGGTATTGTTAAAATATATTCAAGGAAATACTTAAACAATGCCGACCAAGAAACAAGATATTCAGTGTGTTATCGGGAGTTGCCATTACCTTTATGTTCAAGGATTGACTCTTTGGCTGGAACTTGGAATCAGTTCGGCATGAAATGTTTTGGGGATATTTTTCATATAAAGTTCGGCATATATCTGGAAATCATATTGAAAATGTTTGGATCATGCAATCAATTTTGTTTGGAAAAACTAACCAGTATAGACAGGGTCATATTACCTCATTCATCTTGTTCACATATAAATCTATTATGATATCCTTTTAAAAACCGACAGAGCAACAAGAAAAGATCAGATACAATTTAAGATATGTTTGTTCGAAATACTTTGTGCTTGATTTGGTTTCTTTAAATAATTCAAATTTATTAACTTAAAACAATACTTAAACTATATATAGTTGATGATTCACAAAAATCCCACACCTGCATAGATCATGAACGTTTATTTAAGGAAGCGTATATTAATATTGGTCACGCGCTATTAGCAATTTCGACGTAAACTTGTTTGATTTTATGAGAGCTAATGTTTTATAAGATGACAAAATAGGATTGTTTTATAACGATTATGTCATTATCAATTATAATGTGCTTTAGTTTTGTTTAGTTGTTACTTTATGTATTATAAAAACCTCTTTTTTTAATTGTCGGTATCATTATAATTACTAAAAATCCTTTTACTCATTCCTGGCTATCGTCAACTAGACGCTTAAATTTTACCTTTATGTTCTTATAATGAAATATTTGTAGTAATGCACAATATATTAACACATTTTAAAGTTAGGAATAGTTAAATCATTAACGATAAACATATTTAGGAAGTTACGATTACTACAGAACAGAAAAACATCACAGATGGACGCAGTGATCGGAAATAGAAATTGAAAATTATAAAGCAATTGAAAACTATATACAAAATGTGTTTTCAACGTTAATAGTCTAGTCATAAACGACAAGTTTGGTTCCAGCATAATTCACTTATTACGAATGGTTCTTTTGTCGTTGATCCTCCCATTCCTTGTCTAACGGAGAACGGGATATACTGCTAACTGTGTGTACGCATTTACGTATGTAGAAAATAGTGGATTAAACCTGATTTGATAGCCACCTTAACTTCTCACTTTAACTACAGTCGTTTCAAGTTCCATTATATTGACAACGATGTGTGAACAAAACAAACAGACACAGTAGGTAAATATATCAAAAAGAGGGGTACACCAGTCAACATTGTGTTATAAGCTTAATCACTATAAGAACAATACAATATGTAACAGGGAGCAACAAAAAGGCCTATAGAAAAAGCACATAGGCAAAAAAATAAAGACAAGAATGCAAAAATTTATCATTGAACAATAACAAAATATCGGGATGTTTAAGTACACAGCCACTGTTACGTACTATGATGTACTATATTTATCTACATTTTTTGTATTTTTCTGCTGATTTGTTCGTACTATCACATGATGTTGTCATGGTAGTTGTATTTTTAACATAACCGTTTAAGCGTGAAGTTCGGCTAGCCATGACACGAAGTTCAACCCAACATTTTCTCTTAAGGATGTTTGCTCCTCTATTTTTTGAATTTTTGTCAGATTTTCGGAATCCTCTGGTTTTATCCATGTATTAACATTAAAAAAATTGGCCCACTCACCTCTACTTTTCTTTTCATATTTTTATTACATATTGTTTAAAAAGCCATATTTCCAAATCTTAAGAAATCCTTGTTATTTTTTCATAGTTTTTTAAACAAAAACGTTTCCAATGTTAAGTGTAAGAAAAATGTAGAGAGTCTTATTTTCCGCCAAATTTTCAATGGTTCATATCTTGAAAACAAGCTCATGGACCCTCCATTTTTTTCTGTTTTTTTAGTTTGTTTATTTATATACTAGCGAACATCCTTAAGATATAAAAAAAGAACTATCAACAATGAGAAAAGCCAATACCTCATAGTAAGCTATTTAAGGTCCCAAAATGACAAATGACGAAAAAAAAACGGCCTTATGTATGTCTTCATGTAAAAATCTATGACCGAAATAAATAGGTTAAACAGCAACACCCGACAACCACTGAATTACAGCTCCAGACTTACATCAAGCCCATACATAGATAATGTGGGGACAAGGGGATTTGGTTAAACATGTAATCAGAAACCAAACCCTTTCCTAAACTGCGACAGAAGTGTAACAGTACAACATAGTCATGATTATAACAAACAATAAAAATAAATTGCAATTGTTTTAATCATCAGTTGCATAACAATTAAAATGTATCTAACAAAACGTGAGTGAACGTTGCTGGGTATTTGTACATCAAAACACAAAATGACGCTAAGTTCAGGTCTGAGTGTACAGTTACTGACAGCTAATTCAATGCCAATAAAAACTAATACAAAAAATATGCATCTTATACTAAATTATTAATAGGTACACATCCAAAAATTAATGGATTTAGTGTAAAGAAGTAAAAAAAAATCAGAAAAAAACTTGAACTCGTGCAATGTCAAGATATAGGTATCGACATATTGTAGAGCCAGGAATGTGCAGATGTATAAAACAATTAATATTCAGTTTGCATTGAATTTACTGATAACAAAATAAATTTTGATACCAATGAAAACAGTTTTCCAGTATCGTTACTAAATTTCCGGGCACGGTAAACAACATGTCCGTAAAAATGAGGATCTGATATCATGTTTGTAATAAATTTTCTACAGGTTAAATTTATCTCCAAATAAAATCTTTATATCTATGAATGAACTAAGTGAAGGTTTTAAGTAATTTGTGGTGACAATATTCCTGACTTAGTTTGCAACGTTTATTAAAATCAAAAACATCATAACAGACACGTACATAGCGAGCGCGTTGTGTATATAGAAACCGTAAGATGGTGCGAAAGAATCATCATCACTCAAAAAAGAAAAATTAACAAAGGGAACAACAAAATTGTCTGTTTTGTCGTAAATTTTAGTACATATATCTTATTAATCATGTTCAGATACAGTTAAAGGAATGTAATATAAAGTTATGATTTCTTTTTTTATTAATTTTCAATTTAATTTTTTTTTTAGGATAGATCCATAATCATTTTGAAGATTGATGTTCGTTAGAAATGAATATTCTTTGTAATTTTCACGTTTATTTTTATAAAATGTCATTTAATGATAAAAGGACATTTCCTAAATATTTAAAGGTATTCTTAAAAGAAAATTCATTAGGCAAGGACAATTTGGAAAAAGAACCCTTCTTTTTATACGCCCGTTTAAAGAGGTATTATGGTGTACCGTTGTCCATCCATCCGTCTGTCTGTCCGTCTGTTGTCAACATGTTGAATATGAACTTTAAAACGCTTTAACCAATTTGCATGAAACTTTGGTAAATTGTTTATATCTATTGACGTGAGCTCCATTTCGTCTTTTTTATAAATTTTAGATTTCACATTTCCGAGTTATGGGGTTTTATTAAAAAAAAAGTGATTTTCCTATTTTCAGACTAACTCAAAAATACTTTCACCAATTTGCAAGAAACTCTGGTGAAATGTTTATATCTATAGACATGAGCTCACTTTCAATTTTTATAAATTTCAGATTTTACGTTTCCGAGTTATGGGTCTTCATTATTTAAAAAAGGGGGATTATCAAGTTTTCGGA
The DNA here is from genome assembly GCA_037788925.1 of Mytilus galloprovincialis. NCBI lineage: Eukaryota > Metazoa > Mollusca > Bivalvia > Mytilida > Mytilidae > Mytilus > Mytilus galloprovincialis. The sequence continues at coordinate 285,797 of JAWDJN010000045.1, read as the reverse complement.
CATTTACTCAAAAATGCTTTTAGCAGTTCTCATGAAGCTTTAGTGAATTGTTTATATCTATTGACGTAAGCTCCCTTTCAAGTTTTTATTGATTTTACATTTTACATTTTTCAGTTATGGGATTTTTATTTAAAAAAGGGGGTGATTTTCCAGTTTGCTGACAATATGTATCTTTAAAGTGCTTTGAGCAGTTTTCATTAAACTTTGATGACTAGTTTATATCTATTAAGATAAGCTCCTTTTACTTTTTCATACATTTCTGATATGACATTTAGAAGTTTATATAAAACTTTATTCTTTGAAAAGGCGTATCATGCGCTCATGGCGCAGCAGTTTATTATTGTTGTGTTTAATTTTCATTTGAAAACATTCTTTCATATTTCAACTTATTTTCTCTTATTCTAAGCTTTGATCTCACTCTTCTCAATGCGATATAACAAAAAAGTGGTTTATATACATATTGCCCCTAGATTCAGTAGAAAATAAGGGGGAGGATCCACTCCACATTTGCATATGAATAGAAGTAGGTAATATTTGAACCTTACATACTGAAAAAATGCAGAATATATATACAGTTTATATATGGATTGGTCCTGGACCCAATTGATTGTAATGTAGTTATTCGAGTATCCCCATAAGTGAAATCAAATTCGAACCATTCTAAATATAACAAGAAAGGAAACATATAGGCTATGGATAACTGATGAGGATAGTCCCAATTCTACTTGACCAAAACACAGACCAGATTTGGATTTCTAGTCTAAAAATGCACACACAATAATTATACTACAAGCATGCAAGTCGGAAATTCTAAAAACAAATTAAGTTAATACTGAAAAATGTATTCCATAACAATAAATATTTATCCTACACCGAAAATGCTAGCTCTAAATATATGCACATCAAAAATGGTGTTAAATACAAAGGGTTATAATAAGATTCACTGGATTGGTCCTGGACCCGATTGATATTAATATAATTACATTGACACGTTTTATTAAAACATAAAAAAATTGCTAAATGAGCAAATCTAAACATTTTATCATAGCATTTCCAAATTAGCTGCAACAATCATATTTTCATCAGTATTCAAAGAAAAAAGGAAATTTATATATTTTTTAATTGAATTTTTGATGAAAACATTGCAAAAAGGAGAAAAAAAATTAGAAAACACCTTGTCTAAGAGAATATTTTGTAGATAAGAATATATAATGTATTTAGTGTAGGTGATATTGAAATTGAATAATCTTGACCAGCTAACCATCTGTGTTTACTTAATAACATCAGTGGACACCAACTTGAGAGACGCACTTAACCTAATCATTTAATTGCTTGTATAACAATCCATTATATGGTTTCAATGCTGAATATCAGGGAAAATCGGGGCTGTTCTATAAAGTACATATACCATAAACTTTGCCATTGCAACCAACTGGTGTCGTAGTTTCCAATTGTCAAATCAATTACTAGAACTTTTGTCTACGGGAAAATACAAATTGTTAGCCCAGTGGTATATTTGTTCGTTTATGCGAACATACATAACACGTTTTTGCTAGTAAAACGTTTCAGTAACATAATAAGCAAACTAAAGATATCGATCATCAGTATTTACTCGAATAACAAGGTTGTTGCGATGATGAAATTATATATACTGAAAATACCTACAATATTGCACACCTTTTAATGAATACACCCATTTGCTTCTGCAAACGGATTATATATTTCCCAGTTGATACGGTATTCCAGGGCTTGTATTTGTCATCATATTTTTTTGTCAGGCCTGCAGAAAGCTCGATATATGGATAGTGTTCGGCGGCAGCAGCGGCTAGGGCGGCGGTGGCGTTAGCTAACTTCTTTAAAAAAATGTTATTTAAGAAGGTGGGAGATCTGGATACTTCATACTTTGTATATACATGCCTCATGTTACTAAGTTTATCTCTGTCACATGTCCAATGTCTTTGACCTCATTTTCATGGTTCAGTGACTGCTTGCAAAAAAAAGTTTTTTTTTATAATGGTAATTTCTCTCTTATTATATGTAATAGATAACTATATTTGGTATGTGCGTACCTTGCAAGGTCCTCATGCCTGTCAGACAGTTTTCACTTGACCTTGACCACATTTCATGGAACAGTGAACAAAGTAAAATCAATAAGTCTATTATATTGGCTGTATGGAAGGACTGTAAGGTGTACCTGTCCAACTGGCAGGTGTCATCTGACATTGACCTCATTTTGAAGGTTTAATGGTTATAGTTCAGTTTTTGAGTTTTTGTCTTTTTTCCTAATACTATATGCAATGAGTCAACTATATTTGGTGTATGTAAATATTTTATGATGTACATGTCAGTCTCACATGTTTTATTTGACCTTGACCCCATTTTAACGGTTCATTGCTCAATGTTAAGTTTGTGTGTTTTTGGTCTCTTTTTCTTAAACTATAAGCAATAGGTCAACTATATTTGTTAAATGGGAGAATTGTAAGCTGTACATGTTTGCCTGGCATTGTTCATCTGACCTTGCCTTAATTTTCATGGTTCATAGGTCAATGTTTAGTTTTCTTGGTTAAGTCTTTTATCTTAGAAACTATAAGCAATCGGTCAACTATATTTAGTGTATTGAATGATTGTGAGATGTACATGTATTTCTTGTTTGGTTTATATGACCTTAACCTCATTTTCCTGTATCATGATAAGTTTATGTGATAGTTGTAGTAAAGCTTTATATTTAGTACTATAAACATAATAGCAATGAAGGCGAGACATTCCAGCGTGTGCACTCCTGTTTTATAGAGGGTTGCTGCTCACAAGATAGTTATTTATATTAAGAGTCCCAAGTGGTCAAGTTGGAATCATCATATCGTAAATCTTGCTGACTGTATCACGAGTTGTATTAAAAAAGAAGATGTGGTATGATTGTCAATGAGACAACTCTCCACAGAAATTAGCAACTATAGGTCACCGTACGGTCTTCAACAATGAGCAAAGCCCATACCTTGTTTTACAGTAACGGAATGTCTGGTTCGCAGATAATAGCTAGTGGAAATGTTTTTAATGTCGATACTACAATTCAACCCCCTTTTCACGAATTGGACTTACCAAATAAGACTTATTAGCGGGTATTTACTTACATGAGTTAAATGCTGGGTGACATATGTGTAGTAGGATCTGCTTACCTTATCAGAGCAGCTGAGATAAACCCTAGTTTTTGTAGGGGCTCGTGTTGCTCAGTCTTTTGTTTTTTATGTTGTGTTTTGATTACTATTGTACTATTTTCAGCCATGGCGTTGTCTGTTAATGTTCGGCTTATGAGTATTAATATCACTCTGGTATGTTTCGCCTCTCCTTTAAAATCATATTTAAAAGAAATCGAAATATGTGTAGTCTTGTTTGATTTATTGACCCACTGTTGTGAACTTTAAAATAAACCAACATTCTACAGCTCTGCACTGTGTCTGTAATAAGCCTGTTGTGCTGGTTTTTTTTTTATATTTTGAAAAATGTTATTCAATCAACTTAAAACAAAGTATAAATGTTCCCTATGATATGATCTTTCTAATTTTAATGCCAAATTAGAGTTTTGACCAAATTTTATGGTCCACTTAATATAGAAAATGATGGTGCGAGTGGGTCATCTGTGTACTGTGGACACATTCTTGTTGTGGAATTATTTTCAAATTTGGATGAAAGTTACCCCTCATCATTTAAAAGTACGTTATCTTATATCGGGATTCTTTTCAAGACTGTTCTATATCTTAACATTATTTAGACGTGAACTGTTATATTTTATGTTTGCAGTTGGATTCAAAACAAACCGGACATAGCTATATAATATAGTTAATTGCTACCTCAGATTGCTATTAATAAGTATTGCAATGTTCATTGTTGTTAAATATAATATCAGTAATTAGTTCAAATATAATCTAAAATCAATCATAATTCTATCTTATTTTTGAGAAATCGTTTTAGTATTTTTTGTGTGCTGTTTTAGAATTTCAAATGTGACGTCATTTTGTGTGCCTTTTCACCATTTCGTATGTGACGTCACTTTTGTTTTTCACTTTTTGCCTTGAGGTCTTGACTTAGTCGGGTATGTCTGTTTTTTGTGTTTGTTAGTGTAATGTATCCGGGCTTTGTTTTCTGTAATTATTTAATACTTCAGTTTTATCATGTATATCTTTTATATTCATTTGACAAAAATTACTGTTTGCAAAAGCATAAATTGTTCTAAATAATAAGGATGTTCTTATCCAAAGCAGAAAATCCTAGCCGTATTTGGCACAACCTTTTTGACCTGTTGATCCTCAGTGATGTACAACTTTGTACTTGTTTTGAATTTCGAACTTTTATATATGGGCGTCACTGGTAAGTCTTGTGTTGACGAGGCGCGCTTTTGGCATATTGAATTTTAAACATGGTGCCTTTTGTTAGGTATAATTCAAGACATGTGTTTTTTGTCTAATATGGTCTCCTATTTATTTGTGTTGTAGTCCTGTAAATAAACTCATCATAGATTCCAGAAAAATCTGGTCGAGAAAAGACTCTTATAATGCCGATCAAGAGACGCTCTATTTGTTATTTCCTTACCAATCGAGGATTGTCTTTTTGACTTAAATTTGCAATCAGTTCGGCATATAAATATTCTTAATATTATTCATTTAAAGTTCGGCATGCCATGGAATGTATTTTGAAAATGTCGTGTCATGCGATCAGTTGGGTGATAAAATTATTCTGTATGGAAAGGGTCACAATTATTACGTTGTGCGTCTGAATCACACTTAGATCTATTATGGTATCCTTTGAAAAACCGACAGAGCAATAAGTTAAAACCAGATACATCTTAAAATCTTTATGTTCGACAATTTTATGCTCGATTTGCTATCTTTAGATATTGCAATAATATAAACCAAGCCTAATTATACATAGTTAATGAGTCATAAAAATCCTACACCTGCATGGGTCATGGAGTATATCTTCCTCATGATAATTACATTTTTTAACATAATTTGTGTATTGTCTCAATGTTTTATTTTCCTTTTATAAATACTACAACTACTTCAACTAATACAACTACTACAATCACATCAACTACTACTACTACTACTACTACTACTGCTACTACTTCTACTACTTCTTCTACTACTACTGCTACGACTGCTGCTCCTACTACTCCTACTACTACTACTTATATCAATGAAAATGATAATAATATTACCTGTGTAGGAAATGAGTACCTCAAGTAATGAGACTTTTGGTGTTTTAATTCTAAAAACTAGATAACTGTACACATGTGATAAAAACTAGAATCTGGAAGAACGTTTCGCCCCATCAAAACAATGACATCTACGGTCGGGCTGTTTTTTCTCTGAAACAGTCTTCATTTCGATTTAAAATTTTATGATGAAGTGAACAATCAGAAACAAATATCAAGAGGCACGTTAAAAAAAAATTTGGAAAAAAGGTCATAAATAATAAGTTATTTGGGAACCAAATCCCGACATGCACTCTTAACATAGTTGAATTCAGTTATTCTTTTACGCCACGTACACATTGGTCCCATCTATTCTAAGGTTGTATACATCTTTGACTTTTAGTTTGAGGGTTAGTTTTAAGGATATTGGGGATATAGTCTTACTCAATAAAGTGTGTGGCATTCAATTATCATTTGTTAAAGAATAGATGTCATAAAAAAATAAGATAGAATTTGATACCATTATATTGTGCATATCAACCAAATTGCTTATTTCGTATAAGATTTATTTTTCGTCATTTCTCTCATACATTTGAAATTAAGTTACCTTATAATAAGGAACATTTAGAGTTTTCCTTTCATAATAGATGATTTAGATGTGAATTGAAACGTGAACGTTGAAATGTAGATATTTGTTAAAACTAGTATAACATTACAATTTTTTTTCAATATCTATTCGATGAAATATTATAAAAAAATATTTTATTAAAAGACGGTGAAATTGATAAAACTATTTTTGAAATATGATCTTTAAAAAGGGGTTAATATATAGTTAACAATGTATGCTACAATTACATACATCACGCAGTAATCACATTCTGAGTCAAACATAGGTTATATCTATCAATAACACCTCGTTCTTGAGATTTAAAAGTAATACCTAAATCTTTTAATTGTAAAGGAAAACAATAAAATGACACACTACACAGTTATATTTGTATGAGCCTAATCAATGTGATATAAATTTTTAAGAAACATTTTAAAATTAAGGTAATCATGCTAATATTGTGACGAATATCTACCCCAATCAAAGAAATGAATAAGAGGCACTAGGATAAAATTACAAGACCTAATTTGTTGATTCACAATAAATGTATAATTCTAGATGCAAACCTATTTTTCTTTACTTATGGTTATAAATAGATTTTATTAACACAACACACATTCGGGTTGATTTAGTAGTCTGAAATATACCAAAACATACAGTTGGTGACCTTCTGCTGTTGTTTTTTTCTTTGGTCGGGTTGTTGTCTCTTTGACAGATTCCCCATTTTCATTCTCAATTTAATTGTATATTTTTTCCTAATAAAGCCCAAGTCCCACTAGACCACGATAGCACTACGCTCAACGCGTTCTAAAATTTATTCAGATCGTGGTGAGGCCGCGGTATGAGCGGCATGAAAATGTTAATTTTCGTTGTTTTCAATATGATAATACGTCCCTATTACGGTTCTTTAACAAACCCGCTACGATTTCAGTTCTTTCTCATCACGCTCTTTCTACGAATATACCACTTTGTCATCATATCACGAGTAATTCGATTGCAACAAGATCTTAACACGCTTTTACTACGATTAAAGCACGTTCATTTCACAATCTCACTACGTTCTAAGCAATAACGTCAACATCGTGTTCTGTATCAATACTGTTTCATTCCGTATATTTCTGATTAATACGTAGATTTCTCGGAAACAACACAGTTATGCCATCAAAATCAACCAGAACACTTTAGCGTGATGGTAGAGGTAAAGGTTGAGGCTGAGGGAGCTCTAATAGATGTAACACAGGTCTGACACAGATGTGTCAAGCATGATTGTGGCGTCGTTAGAAAAAAGAGGTCCAAATAACAAACAAACAAACTAAACCTTGAGAGCTTTTATATATTTTACGTGAAAATGACAACGAGCATGATGACCGTAGTATGAACTTAGTCAGGTCGTAAGAAGAGCGTGATAAGGACGACATGGGCGTACTAGAATAGGTCTATGGTCTTGCACAGCTTGGTGTGAGAGTGTTATAGTAGTAGTGAAAGCGTAGTTGGGTCTTGGTGAGACCGTGAGATCAAAGCGAAGTCTTTCCGAATATAATCAGACAAGCTATTGCTACGCTCTTGCTACGATGATATTGTGTCCTTTGCGATCTTACCACGACCTTACTGCGCTCTAACTACACTTCTACTTCTACTGATTCCGTCAGGACCATACCACGATTCTTTTGAACATGTTAAAAGTTGGTCTTGAAGACCTCACCACGACCGTGATACGACCTTAATGCGATATACACGATCGCACTACGATCGTCATAATTTTCATTTTTTTTTCACAGATCGTGGTGCAATCGTGGCCCAGTGGGACTGCGGTATAACATATAGTTTTTTTAATTTGAGTATGTAAATTTTAAAATAATGTTGATATAATAAATATATGACTTTACTTTTAAAAATGTAATGACGAATACACTACACGCCCACACACTCACTTTTAAGAACTTTACAAATAATACGATAGTGTGCAGAACTACAATTGAATGATTGATAAGTTTTTACGTCGCAATGGGAAAATATTGAAGCTAGAGCTCTTTCATATATATACATATTTTTTAAATGAAAAGTGGTATTTTTAAATTAAGACATAAGTCCGTAGAAAGAATAAAATTGGCGTAGCAAATTGACATTTCAAATTTGACTGATCATATTGATTGATAGTGATTGCACCACAGGTTAAAATTAATTTATAAATTGATTGAAGGATCCCAAAAATAGAATTAATTCTTTTAAAAATGAACCATTTCGTCATATGTAAATGATGAATAGTATAATGATGATGATACAAATTATGTAGTAATGATAATAAAATTAATGATATCATATAATAATAATAATGGTAATAATATTTATCAGAGTAATGAAAATAGTAATTTTGATGATAATAACCATAATGATTATCATTATTTTTTTGGTTATTATTATTATTATTATTATTATCATTATCACTATTATTATTATTGTTCTTATAATTGAATTATCTTATTATCATTTTTATCATTATTATTCTTACTATTATAATAATTATTATTATTATTATTATTTTATTATTTTTATAATCACTATCTTTGTATAGCAATATAATATTTCATACAGAAAGTAACCAAAAGTTAGCGTGCAATACATTCCAATATTGCACTAGTGCAATAAATCTTCCCAATTCATGACGTCATAAACGGCAAAATCTTAGTTTAAACCAAATTTTACTTTCCAATATTATATTGCTACAGATGTATACAATACAAGGGTTATTGCATGAAAATCTGGGAATATTGTCCCTCGTAGAACATATATTGCACTCGAAAGCGCGTGCAATATAAAATTATACTCGGGAAAATATTCTCCAATATGCATGCAATAACCCTATATTATTATTGTTTTATAATTAATCATTTCATCATTTTAGTTTTTAGAATTGTTATTATTAGTATTATTGTTATTGGTTTTTTTTAAGTGTTATTAATATTATTATCGATGTTTTGTTTAGTTTTTATGACTCAAAAATTCAAAAATTGACATTACCAGTTGCCTAAATGACTTTTCTGTAGCTTAATACCACTCTAGATTTCTCAACAAGACATAATTTTGTTTTACTACTTCATTTTAATTTAGCGTTTTTAAAGATGGTTTGTTTGTACTACTAAAAATGAAAATGAGATGCCAGAAATGAATCATCATGAATTAACACCCAACCCCTTGACATTTCCTACATTGAACGCTTCCAAGAAACGATACTGAATAAACTTGCTTGTCAAAAATAAAACTTTTTGAACGAATTGTCGGTCAGTAAGATATATACAAGTTCGGCAAAATGTTTTTTCAAAATTATATTTTTCATAACAAATAGGTATTGTTAAGAATTTTAACAATGCCGACCAATACACTCGATATCCAGTATGTTATCAGGAGCCAGTATGTCATTACCTTTAATATCAAGGATTATCTTTTTGGCTGGAATTTTGCGATCAATTCGGCATGGTGTTTTTTAGTACTAAAGTTAGGCATAAATCTGTATATTATGTTAACAAAGTCTCAGTCACACGATCACTTTTGTCTGATAAAATATTCGGTGTGGAAAGGATTAGTTAAAGTTATGTATTTATTACGGTATCCTTTGAAAAGTTAGTAGAGCAATTAGTACAGATCAGATATACATTAAGATCTATTTCTTTGTGCTTGATTTGATATCAATTGATATTGCAATTTAATTAACTTCAAACAACACCTAATTATATACAGTTAATGAATCACAACAATCCTACATCTGCATAGATCATGCACGTATATCTTCATTATCAAAATTACATTATAAGCAGGGGAACATATTATTTATATAATTCAATAATCAACTGCTGGTAGACTATAAGTCTCCGTGTGAATCATCAGCTCGGTGGATGGGCACTGACACGAGTTAGTACCTACCTGATTGAAAGAAGTCTTATCAAGAATTTATCAAGGAAGCTTAGTTGCAATCTTTAGGCAAACTCAAAATTGGTGAATTTAGATATTATTTTAGACTTCGTTCTATCATTTCTATGTTTTATACATCTCTGACCCTCACCGTTGTCAGTTTGATTGTTGCTGATAAAGAGCTATTCAGAAAAGGGTTTATTACGCATACAACTTAGACTTCATTTTCATTTGAATATTTAGATATTGGGTGCGTGGTCTTGCTCAATGTTAAAAGTGTTTTTTTCCAAATTAGTATTTGAAAAGTGTGGAACATTTTGTGGACGTTATGAAGAAGTACAAAGAAATAAAATTGTATTTTATTATATACATAATTATATATTTTATGTTAACTTAATCGTTTGTTTCCTAGATGAAACATACATGCAAAAACAGACAGACAGTTTAGAGTTAGTCACCCTATATCAAGCATAATAATGTTCCTTTAAAGATAAGACTTGTTTTCCTTTGATAACAGAACTATACGAAAGCAATTTAGATGACTGATAAAATGAACATAACAGAAAACTTATTTGAAATTGAATATTTCTTCATTACTTTATCCAACCACAAAGTAGGAAGTAGGAACATGTACGTAGAAAAGTATGTTTACAATTCCATAAAGCAGACATTATCCCATAATAACAGGTGTACAATTTGATCAAATGTGAAATCTTCCTGTAAAATTTAAGGGATCTGGGTTGAAAATTGTAAGGGGATTCAGTTGCACAAAACATGTACCCTTTTTAATCAATTTCGCTTAAAATAAAAAAAAAAATGAAAAAAAATGTGTCTGGATAAATGAGAAACATTTCCTGAAACTATTTGATATTTGCAAGTGCAAAACTTCAACATTTGTGCATTAACATGTAGAGACTGTAAAATGTAGGAGACGATGATTACACAAGTTAGGTTTTAAGTTTGTACCGCCTGACCACACCAGACTATATGCCTGTTTTAAATTTAATAGTCCAACTCGGTTAAAACAATAGTTTTATGTTGATGTGACATTCGCTTCAATGTTCATTTCATTATAATCGTCAGATTGTCCAATTCATACTATAAATAATGAATAATTTTATTTTAAAAAAAATATCACCATTTCAAACTCATGACAAACTTAAAAGAAAAAGTGAAATACACTTTACTTTAAGTGAATTTATTTATAAAAATGACACTTTCTGCAGTTAAAACCACGTAACGGAGATGCTGTGGAATAATCTCCCTTTGCTAAATACGGGATGACACAAAATAAAATGTTTCACTGTCAGAGAAAGGAATAACAAAGTGTATATTTAGATAAATTATATGGTATTGATTTGGTATACGTTTCATCCAAAGTACTGGATATTTAAGAGAAGATTTTGCCATTTTCATGAAGCAAATCATACCTTCTTAAACGGACCTGGGGAAAGTATAGATTCATTAAAGAAATATTTTGAACTGGGTCTCAAATAGACCACTTGGGTTTATCATTAATCCACCTTACGTTTATAACTACATGGGTTTATCATCAATCCGACAAATGAATTTTGCTTTACTTATCCAAATTTGTGTTTTGGTTTCATTGTTAACATGTATCTGAACATCTGTATTTGGTCTCTTTTGACAGAGCTCAGTCTCAGCGGAACGAACCATTAATCGACAAGAGTGAACGGTTACACATAGCCACCCGACCCTCCTGTTGCACAAACAAAGATTTGTTTTTAATAATTCAAGCAGTCATCCACAATTCATAACCAAAGGGAAATTTAGAAAATACCTGCACAATACTACAAAATTGATTTGAGTCCATTGACACTGTATCTGTTCAAATAATTGATTGGTGCCACTGTTATATACCTATATTATAAGTATTATGTTTAATAAGCTTTTTTAATGCATTTAAAATTGTATGTAGCCTTAAATGCTTCTGAAAGTATTGACTACATCAATGTGTATACCTGGTATTGTAAATACAGTCATATAGTCCGAAACATTGACGCATTTGAAGATGAATGATATCAAAGAAAAAAGGTGTAACTAAAATATTGACAAGTTTGTGTTAATAATTTAATCCTTAACGTGTTTGAAAGGGTTTAACAATGTGTAGCAATGTAAGCTACATTTACAGACATAACGTGGTAACAACCAGTCTATGTCAAACGCAGGTAAAATCCATAACCTCTCGTTAATGACATTTAAAACAAATATCTTAATATGTCATTTTACCTGCAGAGGAAATCAATTAGTTGCAGAAATATAAATGACTTGCAGTATGAGCCCAAACCATGTGATACTAATTTAGAGCAGAATACTTAATTCGTTGATTGTGATATGGACAATGAATGCATAATTGTACGGCAAACGTTAGAATACAGGATACTGTATTTTCCACAGCTAATGTATACATTCCAGAAATAAGTTACATTTTGTTGAAAGATAAAATCAAGAGGAAATAAACTAGACGTTTGTAGATTGAGCTCGTTTATATGTATATTTGTAGTATTTTAAAATTATGATCCTAGATTATTCGCAAACTCTTTTGAAACAGAATCACCAATATACGAGTAAAATTCCACATTTAACTGCGTTATCAAAGATAAAACAATTACGATGATCTCATAAAAGTTATAATTATGAAATAAACATGCAACGATAAATCTTTAAATAAGATGAAATAAAAACTTAGATACAGTAGGCTTTTTCACGTTTTTTACAAACGTCTATAAAAAAAAAAACGATCGACATTCAAGCCAAAGTACAAATAAATAAATTTAATACCACCATCAAATTTCTTTAGAACAAAACATAAAGAAGGAATGTTAAATCCGATGTCTCGTGAAAAAAGTACCTGATCTCTCTACGTTTCAGAATCAGTTGAACAGCACTCTCAAGGATCCGTAATTCTTATGTTGCTAAGCAAAATGCTTTCCTTATCCAAAATGTCCAACATATTCAAATTTTAAGTGGCAGTTCGAATTTCCTGCACCTGATCAATACTTCGCAGAACTTACGTTTTGTATAATTGTTAAGTGACCGGTCTTGAACATGCAAAACAAGCATACAATTCCTAAATTCTGCAATTGCCATAGAAAAGTGATGAAAGTACCAGAGGGACAGTCAAACTCATAGCAAGAAAATCAAGAAATTAAGCATCTTGATAATGTCAGTTTCAGTGATTTATTTGTTTGATTCAGAGTGATTCTTCACTTAGTAAGATATATCCCTCCACTATACAAGATACTTGAATCTATGTTAGCCATTCTTTTTTATGAAACAAAGCAATGCCAATTCTTAATTTGTATTTTAGTTTGAAATGATGAATACTCGTGTAAAGCGTAGACAAGTCAACTGTTTTAATACTATTATTGCAGGATGAAAGCGTCTTAGATTGTATGTACTCTAAAAGATCTTTTCAATTTTTTAGTAACCATATCTGATTCACAATAACTTTCAAACCCGGCTTTGATTGTTCATAAAGTAGGTGTTAATAACTGAGAAAGAGATTTCGCTGAGCAATTGGAAGACCCAGCAATATGCCGTTGTTTGTAAACACACTTATGTAGTTAAGGTATCCAATACAGTGATGGAAGATTCCGTTCTTCCTCTTTGGATGAAATTCCAAAGGAATATAGAACTGACCTTTAATTATCCACGATTTCTTCTTTGGTAAGTTTTGTGAGGGTATATGTTGAGATTCCAAGTGAAATGACAATACCTAATTCATTTATCAAGATGTTTATGTAATGATATTTGAACACAACAACGATGTTGTTTTGGTCTTTATACTCGGGGACAACAACATATTTGTCATTTAGGTAGGACAAGTGTTTTGCAACATTTAAGTCTTTAAAGATTGACGTAGCATGAGTATTAATGGACCAATTTCGTAATTCTGATTTGTATAAACGACCTTACAGCCTTAATCAATTCGGACAGATAATCTACGTCTTCTTTCTCGCGTTTGACCCACTGCCTGGCATTTCATATAATTGGATTTAGGTTCACGATATTTCGGACGTTTGGATAACACATTTCGCAAGAAAGTGTTATTGACAATGTTAAGGTCACCGGTAATAATATGGCCAGCCGGATAATATGTGAATTGGGAACTAGCACAGGTGCAATCAGGAGGTTTAGACTTGAAGTCGTCAATATTGAGATCATGGAAAACGTGTTTTTAATTGAATATTTTAGTTGCAATTGGTTTGGTATAGGTATTAGAAATGATTTGTACACACTGGTCTTCAAAATCGGGAGGTATTTTCGATTGGACTAATTTATGCTGAAAGATATTGCTCAGGTTAGTACCATCGAGACCTTTTGTATCTTTTCCAATGCGAACTGGTTTGAAAGATATGTTACTTGCAATATCTAAAATAATAGCTGTACGTTTGTTTTGGTTTGAATGAGGGTTTGTAACAGTGGTTTCCAAACATCAATTGGACAGATAATGACGGTATAAAAGGGGGAATTAATCAAGTTTCCTGGGAATGTAATGAATACCTAACGGCTTTTGTATAAATGGCATCAAGTCATTCATAAAGACATCCTGTAGAGTAGATGATGAATAATGACGATGACTATGACTGTTTTACGTCGAGGAGTAAAGTTGAAAATATTCATCTCATTCACCGAGCCTCGGGAAGGACTAGATATAATACCTTTACCATAAATTTTGTCATTGAAACCATATTGTGTCACAGTTCACAATTGTCGAATCCAGTAGTCCTCTTTTTGTCTACGGAGAGGCATTGCAAGATTATGATTGGTAGTCCTCTAGTATATCTTTTAGATAACGCGAACTGTAATAGATACGATGGAATGATCAGTCTGATTAAAATGATGATAAAGAATGTCGCTTTCATTGAGGTTGATGTCTGATCTATGGCCGCACAAACGTTTGCTTAGCCTTCCTTTTGTTTCACCGACGTAAACCAATCCGCAAATTTTACACTCTAATCCGTCGACGACATTTGTAGATTTGCAATTCAGATCATCGTACAATACGACTTGTTGGTTGAATTGCTAGTGAATAGAGAATATGTTATCAAAATTTCACCAGTTTTGCAGCCATTGACATTTTGAAATAAGACAGTGTTGTTTAGAGTCATCAAAATCCCAAATGTCTTTAAGGAGAACTGAACATGGATGTTTATGTGTACTATTGCTATTGTCACTAGTATGATGATCTGAATAAGGCATATTTGGAATATTTGTCATGTCTGGTGATGAGGGGACACCGTGTCCATAGTGACGTATGTTTCTGATCTTTTCATATTGGGCGACGTCCGAGCCAGTATCCTATTGAAATTTCATAATTTTATGCAATATTGCTACTGGGCATATGACAAAATATCCACCAGCAGAGACATCAATCCAGTGGTTTTAAAAGAAGGGGCGAAATATACCAGAGGGACAGCCAAACTCATAAATCGGAAATAAACTGACAATGTCATTACTAAAAAAGATAGAGACAAACAGACAAATGACTTACACAAAACACAGCATAGAAAAATAAAGACTTAGCAACACGAACCCCACCAAAAACTGGGGATGATCTCAGGTACTCCAGAGTGGATGCAATATCCTGCTCCACATTTATCATCCGTTGTGTTGCTCATGTTATAACAAACCCGGTAAATAGTCTAAATCGGCAGGTAACATTCGTGAAAGGGAATTGGATTGTTGTAACTTCATAAGGAACACAGCGGATATCATCTGTGAAACGGATATTCCATAACGGTCAACCAATTCGTTATGGCGTCCGTGAAATTAAAGAAGGGATGATTTCAACTTCACCATTTGGAACTAATGGTTTAAAAGCTTCCTCGTAGGCAGCAACACTCTATCAAGAAACAGGGCAAAAGTTGGACATTGGCCCAATATGAAATCACATTCTTCTTCCGTTAAGGAGTTGACCTCATATTTGAGTGATTTACTAACTCCGCTCGGTAAAACAGGAGGCTTCTTCATTGATTAAAAGTGAATATTAACAAAATTTTTAAAACTATATACACTCTACAATTGGCAAGCTGATGTCTAGTGAAGCTGCATCTGGGTCCAGGGCACACTGGATAATCTGGCCCTGAACTCCTCGAGTGTTGGTGCAGCTGCTACTGTGTCTGGCAGAAGGTTCCAGTCTCTTATAGAGCGTGGGAAGAAGGAGTTGTTGTATACTTCCTTCGTAGCTCTTATCTGTCTTAGTCTGTGGCCACCCCTTGTTCTGTTGTCCCCAGATGTGTAGTAGATAGATGGTTGTATCTCCACTAGTTGGTTCTGTATCTTGTAGCATAGTACGAGTCGCTGTTTAATTCGTCTATACTGTAGTGGATCCCACTGGAATTGGTCTAATAGTCCAGTGACGCATCCTGGGGAAGTGTCTGTGTACTGGTTGTAGACAAATCGTGCTGCTTTACGCTGTACCCGGTCGATGTCTTTGATCAAAGTGGTTTGATGGGGGTCCCACACTGTGGCAGCGTACTCAATCGATGGTCTGATTAGTGCACAATAGGCTGTGTTTTTAACAGATGGTTTGCATCGGCCCAGGTTTCTGCGGAGAAAACCGAGGGTCCTGGTTGCTTTTCCTGTGGTGTTATTTATGTGCTTATTCCACTGTAGGTCTTTACTAATGGTAACTTCAAGGTACTTTCCGCTATCAACAACTTCTAGTTGGTGTCCGTGCAAGGTGTATGTTGTTTGCAGGGTGTTGCGCTTGTTAGATATCCTCATGACTGTGCACTTTTCTGGATGGAAACACATCTGCCACTTGTGTTCCCACTCTTCCAGAGCAGTGAGGTCTCTCTGTAGAATTGCAGCATCATCAGGATTTCTAATTTTTCTGTACACCAAGCTATCGTCCGCAAACAACCTTACATCTGAAGATGTACAATCTGGCATGTCGTTGATATATGTCAGGAACAGTAGAGGACCTAAGACTGTCCATTGTGGAACTCCTGATATTACATCTAAAGGAGATGATGTATGTCCTTCTAGTACAACTGACTGGGTTCTACTGCTTAGAAAGTCCTTTATCCAGTTCAATGTTGATCCTTTCACCCCGTAGTATGCCAGTTTCAAAAGCAAGCGTTCGTGTGGTACCTTGTCAAAGGCTTTTGAAAAATCCAGTAATATGATGTCAGTCTGGTGCCCCTGGTCCATGTTTTTGGCAATCTGGTTTAGTGTTACAACTAACTGGGTCTCACAGGAACGTCGACTTCTGAATCCATGTTAGTCCGGCCGATTGGTGCAGATATAGAGCAGAATTGCTCACTTGATGAGGAAAGCATGCAACTTTGCATAGTAGTTTTTGGTTATATACCCTTTGATTTTAGCTATGGACCCACTCTGAAAAATCCAAAATGGCTGCCATTTCCAAGATGGCGGAAAACGGTATAAATATTGTCCTAAAGGTATTCTATATAATTTCGGAAATTAAAGTAATGATTCTTTAAAAATGGGCTTAATGTTCTTGAATTTGTTATCAATTAATTTTAAAACATGAAAACATTAATGTGGTTATTTCTATAACACATACACATACATTGCAAATATGACTGCATATATATACAAGACAAATAGTGAAATTCAAAATGTCTATCAATATGTTACATGTTATTGTGATTGTTCTTAAACGCTTTCAGTTTTAATGGTTGGAATGAAATAGGTTTAAACGAGTCGGTTAAACGTGAATACAGATAGGTTAAATGTGGTGGAATAGTAGGTTACTCATCTGAACTTTGAGGCAGTGCCGAGTGCACCTTGTCTCGTGTCTCTCTTATGCAGCGTCTTACGTCACTTATCGCGTTTTCATCTACCGTACTCTCTTTACATCGTCAAATTATTCTATGTTATCAATAGATGTGACTTTTTTCAGGCAGATAAGACGATTGCCCTAATTTAAAATGGTTAAGGGGCAACTATTTCCTTTTCCTACTACGTGCAAAACCAATTCGCAACTATTCAGAGAGCATGGTCCTAAAATGCACTCCTGGTCAGCACTTTTATTAGTTTTAATGGTAACAGTCATTTCTGAGTTTGGCGAAACTGTGATGGTTCGTTTTATGCTGAGTTGAAATCTCGTTTCCACTGTTATCAAATGCCGCATTTATCACTTTACTGTTGATGGTAAGTGTGGGAGTACTCAGTTTAATCACTGCGCTCAATATGTCCAAAATATCTAGCCTAAATATAAATCGTTTGTTAATGGCTCTTTGCACACATCCAATCGATGTTTACTCTATTAATGTCGAGAGTCGTTCTTTATAATCTTCACAATAACAAACGTGTCAACCCAAACCACGTAGCGGTACCGTCTCAAAATCTCCATTTTCTGCCGGAAATAATTTCTAATTTATCATTGCAGCAGTGTCCACAATCATGCTCACATTCTTGTCATGTATAGTACGTCGTACTGCCAAGCTCTTTCAAATGGTTCGTCTTATGACAATATCGGACGAGGCCGTGGGCCTCTGTTTGATTTTGTGATGAGATGATGTTTCATGGTCAATAGATTTTGGAATCGTGCGTTGGCCTACTGGCCGGACCCTTTGCTGTGTAAATACTCCATTTCGGGGTACATGTAGCACTTTGATTTGCTCCGTATCCTGGTGAAGGTGACCGTTGTCTGAAATAACCAGGAATTCTGGAGTTTGTCCGTGGAAATGCTATCCGTTGTCTTAAAGGACTACATTTATATGATCTCTAGCTTAGTGGGGTGTTGCTGATCGATAAGCATACAGCTTGGGTGTATTTCTATCTGACGATCTACCGCGATTGTATTGGTCAGAAGATCTTCCACGTGTATATTGATCAGGTGATCTTCCATTGAACTGGTGATCTTCCATGATTATTTGATCAGAAGAACCGAGGTTATATTGATCGGCCAATCCACAGTTATGCTGATTAGTTGAAAGCATAACATCAGCTAGTTTTTGTGTGAGGTTATGCACCTCATTATCCAAAGGACTTCTTATATTTTCTTTATCGCTCGGTGATACTGCGCCATCAGCAAAGTAGACTTGTCGATGGTCATAATTGGCACTTTTTGATCTATATATCGCCATCTGGTTTGCTATTGGCGTTTTCGATTGTTTTAAAGTCTTGTTGAATGTTTATGGTTTTCTCTCTATTAGGATTACTGCTGTACCCATATTTTGAATATTTTATTTATTATGTCTGTTTAGTTCACGCATCATTGTAAATATAACGAAGTTTGATGAGACTGTCGTACAGAGTGAGAGGTTTAGCGCTATTAAACCAGGATTGATCGACCATTTTCTACATTTGAAAATGCCTGTACCAAGTCAGGAATATGACAGTTGTTGTCCATTCGTTTTTGATGTGTTTTGTCATTTGATTTTTCCAAGACTAGGGATCGACTTTCCGATTTTATTTTCCTCTGAGTTCACTATTTTTTGTGATTTTACTTTTTACATGCCATGAAGAATCTTTGTTTTTACATCCATTTGGAATGCTTCGGTTTCAATCTGGTTTGATCGTCTTTCTTGCTGAAGCGCTGCTCCAATGCTTTTTTTTAGGGCTTGGAATCATCATTTGTGTTTACCTTGCGAGCGTACTCAAAGCCAACATCGCCCTGGCAATCTGGGGCCTACACACATTTTTCCTGTTTTCCCATTGTCCTCTACCGGCAGTTCGTTAAAATTGTTAAATGAACGCCTCCCTATTCAAGGATCCTTTTCAATTGAGTTTTTGCAATTTTGGGAGCTGTGGGCTACGGCTCCGGTCCCTTTCACCAAGATTTTCTTGCCATCGGGTATATTCTCCAATGAGGAGTCTGAAGAAGAGCTGTTGTCACACTCTTTTGGTTTCCTCTGCCCTTTCCTGGATCGGTGGGTGGAGTCAGCTTGCTGTTATGGGAAGCCTGTTAGAGCTCCAGGAGCTGACGAGGTTGTTATAATTGGAGTGATAAATGTGGAAATTGCAATTGACTCGACGGGGATGATATCGTAAGTATGCACTGCATTCAGCATCGGAGAAACGTGATAGGATCCACTTGCAGCCAATTGTTTCTGTAATGGTGTGCTGCTCTGAACCAAATATTATTGACTCAAAGTAGATGACAAGTGTGCGTAAGAAGACACATAAGCCTTTTGATGGTACCCTTGATTAGTACTAGAGGTTTATAGTATGTTCTTAAATGGAGATTGTTGTTAAATAATTTGAACTGTCTCATGCAGGGCCAAGGGTCCTGACATAGGACTTTTGACTTAAGGTGAAGACACCTTCAACAGAGTTGGCGCGGTTGATGGTTCATGCGAACTACAATTGGGGAAAGACCCAAGGCATGTATTTTGTAAACTTTTGGTAAACTTGCGTTGTACTGGCTAAGGTCACATTTTGGCTTAGATGATGTGTCTATTGCAGGAATTTTAACTTCTTTATTTCGATTGTCAACTAATTCATTTACAACAGATGCCAGTTCTTGGAAGGTACCCTGCTGTTCAAATGCACTTTTAAATTGAACTGTGTCTCCTTCCTCAGTTGTTGTCAGCTTGTCCACCCGTATCACCATAACATTGAATATCTTATTGGTCTGACCATCAATTCCGCCAAGCAATTACCACTTGCCTTGTGGTCTATCCTGTCTTCAAACTGCTGAAGTTGCTGAGATATTGCTCCATCTGTTCCTTATTAATATTCATTGCCTCTTTCTGTTAAGCTTGAATCGTAATGAGACCAACACATATTTTATCAATTCACGCTTCGCTCTGTTTTATATTGCGGTAGATCGCAGCTGTTTTTGAGCATTATATTTTCTATCTGCTAAAAATTCTTGGTACAATTGTTTAATAGTCATTTCTGTCCTCTGTTTAAGCGTTTTCAGCTGTGGGTTTCTCCATATCCCCAAGTGATTCAGTTTCTGCCATTCAATGTTCTTGTCCTTGCTGTCCTCAATTCCTGCCATTTCACTGATATAATAACTCAAATTGCAAAATATTGCAACCCAAGAAATAAGATAGGCACTGACTGATATCTTCAGGCAGATAAATTCCAAATCACAGCTTTTATGTGTGACCCAAGACAACAAATAGTGCAGCTTTTAATGAAAGCTACTACTGTAGCTTCTTATGAAAGCTACTACTATGTGTATGAAATGACAAGCAATGCAAAATTAAAAAGGAGAGAACTGGGACAGATACTAAATGACAATGTACATCAATAAAATGGTAGTATTCAGTTCAATTCTCAATATTGAATATTTGCTTATTTTTCAAGGCGGCCATTTTGAAAATAGCCGCCATTTTGTATTTCAAAGATAGATCAAAACAAAATCTTGCTTAGTACACCAAGTCATTCAAATATGTTAATTTTTGTGCTTCCAGCATCAAATCCACTGTGGTTTGTGCAATACTGGAAAATATTTTAGAACGTACGGCAGCCATCTTGAAATAAGCCGCCATATTGAATTTTGAGAGTGGGTCCATAGCTAATATTGCTCAGTACACAAAAATGTACCATCATGCAAAAAATGGTGCTTTCCTCATTATTTGAGCAATTTTTTCACCGATCGGCCGGACTATGTTGTTCGTCGCATAGAATGTTGTGTCGATCAAAGTGATCCATGACTGTGCTATGTATAATGTGTTCTAGCAGTTTGCATGCTATGGATGTCAATGACACAGGCCTGTAATTTGAGGGTTGGTGTTTCTCTCCTTTCTTAAAGATTGGCACGATGTTTGCCTTCCGCCATTCGTCTGGAATCTTACCCTCGTCCAGGGAAACCTGGAACATCCGGATAAGATAAGGAGCTAGTGATTCAGCTGCCTGTTTGAGAATGTTTGCTGGAACTTCATCAGGGCCTGTTGCTTTCAATGGTCGGAGTCCCTTTTATAGTTTGAAGACACATCTTTCATGGATGACGATATTGTCCATGGTTGGGTGTGGACTTGTGCCTAGGTCAGGTAGTGTACCGGTATCTTCTGTGGTGTACACTGACTGGAATTGCTGGTTCAGTATAGATGCCTTAGTATCTGTGTCACTATGTAGGAAGCCATCTTTTGACTTCAAGGTCATAATCTGGGATGCATCTTGTTTCCGGCTCTTCACATATGACCAGAATCTTTTAGGGGTTTTTCTCCAAGTCGTTGCTTACTATATCTTACATGTACTTACTGTGTGCTTGTCTAGCCTCCTTCTGTAGCTGTGCTTTCAGAAATTTGTATTTCTTTTTGTCTCTTGTTTTCCCACTACTTTTGGCAAGGGTATACGCCCTCTGCTTTTTGTTACTGAGTCGTCTAAGCTCTGAGTTCATCCATGGATGGGAATATTTTGTTAAAGTGTTCCTGATTGGTAAATGTTGGTTGATGGCATCTAAAATCAAGCCTTTTATGTTGGTCCAAAGACTGTTAACATCCTCAAAATCTGTGTTTTTAAAGTTGTTGTATTTTTCTTTGAGGTGTTGATTAATCATGGCGATGTTAGCTTTTTTCCATGGATATATTTTTCTCTTTTGCTGTTTGGGTTTTAGTAAGCCGTGTGAAAAGTCTAGAAGAACTATATCATGGTCACTGTTTCCGAGAGGTGGTATGGTTTTACATCTATTGAGTTGGCCTGGATGGGATGTAAAAAGCACATCTAAGGTGTTATCTCCCCTGGTTGGTTTGTCTACCAACTGTTGTATGTTTAGGTTGGCTGCCGTTTCAAGAAATGCATTGTTAATATCTCTTGATGTTTGAGTACCCTGTATTGTGTAGTTTTTCCAGTCAATGTCTGGTAAGTTGAAGTCTCCACCAAGGATGAAAATACTACTTTTGTGTTTTTTGCGTAGATCAGTGATGTCTTGTATTGCGTTGTTTGCAGTTTGTTGATCAAGCCTATTTGGTGGTCTATATAAGCAGGTTATTATGGCTTTCTTTTTCTGGTTTATGTTGATGCTCCCAGATATGAGTTCTGTGTCTTTCCCCGACTTAAGATGGCTAAGTCGTAGTGTCGTCTTTGCTGCTTTGAGGACTCCTCCGTGGGCGTCTGTTTTCCTGTCCCTGCGTATGACATCGTAACCAAGTTCTGGTGGGAAAATTTCACTTGTGTTGATTTTGTCGCATAACCAAGTTTCAGTTCCTAAGATGATATCTGGACGAGCGGACTCCAGCATAACCTGGAGATCATTTCTTTTATTCTTTACGCTTTGAAAATTGATAAGCAGTACTCTGAGTTGCTTCTGTGACTTTTTGTTGGATTGTTGCTGGCTTTTAGTATGGGTGTCTGAGCGTTTTGGTGATGATGATGCTATAGGGTCACCTATAATAGTGTCAATTTCAGATGATATATTTAAATCAGTTTTGCTCACTTCTGATGTACATTAAAGAAGCATTTTCTTTAAAAAAAAAAAAAAAAAGGGAGATCAGAGCCACTGAAACATTTTGTAAAACATCAAATATATGTTGCATGTCCTCATTCGGTGTGAAATGCGTCTTACGAATTTTGAAAATGGTCAATGTAACAACAAAAACTGAAAACAAAGTAAAAAAAAAAACCAAAAGGTTCCAATCTTAGTGTAGTGAATCTTTACAAACAAGTTAATCTGAATGTGTAGATGTGCTCTTTGATTTTATAATTTCAAAACGACTGACGTTATCTTGGAAACGGCCAAATTGAGAGAAAAAAAATCAAAGTTTTTCAACAAGTTCAAATATTCTGAAAATGTACCAAAGACGTTTTTCCACACATATGAGTTCACTATCTTTTTATTTCATTTTAAAAAGCGATTCCTTTTTTACTGCTACTTATTTAAAGTTCCATTTTTATTTAAGCATTCATGAAGATTACTTTTATTTTCGTATTACATATGAAACAAAATAAGAAAAAAAACCAAGTATGGAAGTTTTTGATTTAATTGACTAGAGATCGTTCCTTAACAAAATCATTTATAATTCAGATCTGGAATTTGCACCATATGACATCAATATGAACTATCAAAGACTGTATAATGACACTTGGAATTTTCTAAATTGAACATTTCCGAGAAAGGTTACTGCATAAACATTTGTGTCGAAAACACAACGGTTTTGAACGAATCATAAGTCAGCATAAAGTATACAAGTGCGGCAAAATGAGCTCTTTTACAAAACTATGTATGTCACAATAAATGTTTTTTTTAACAACTGGTCAAGTCAGTGTATTAGTTAGGCATGAACAATCTTTTTGATATTTTTTCTCTAAAGTTCGGCATTTTCCCATAAACTAGTAGCCTATAAAAATATGTGTATCATGCGATCGATTCGTAAAAAAAAAACACCAAATGACTCTCAGCAATCCTACAACTGCTTCGATAATGGACATGTATATGCCTTATGAAAAATACTTTGATAACAATATAACTATAATCATTATTGTTATTTTCAATATTGTTATTTGAACTACATATGAAAATTCATTAAAAAGACATGCAAAAACAAATAACTGATACCTTTGTTTAACTTATTAGTATAATCATTTTGAAAATATTTAAAATTGTAGACTTAATTATTAAGTGAAATAATTATATAGCGGAGTGTAAATTTAAAAAAAAAATGCTCGTTTCTTACTCGTCTCGAATACGAGAAACAGTTGGTAGGAAGAAATCCAACAATTTGACAATGACAGCATCAGATAAATGTTTGTTTTAACCAAATATTTTCTTTTATTTTTACGACAAATCTTTTATCCCTCCCCGACTCAACATATTGATATCTACGGTGGTTACACAACGCATATAAATCATTAATTTAATAAATATTTTATAGGAAGTGGTGCATACATCTTTGTAATTTTACCAAAAAAAAAAAAAAAAATCAACGTGTCTCTAAAAGATACACTATGAATCGGCTTCTTCGAAATTGCTTAAGACATTCCAATCCGAAAATGATTCGAAAACCAGTGTTATTTGAGTATATGGTCTGGAAAAGATATAGAATTTACATTTTCTTCCAAAACACAAGCCCGTTATTATTATCAATATATAAAAAAGAAGATGTGGTATGATTGCCAATGAGACAACTATCCACACAAGACCAAAATGACACAAACATTAACAACTATAGGTCACCGTACGGCCTTCAACAATGAACAAAGCCCATACCACATAGTCAGCTATACAAGGCCCCGATAAGACACTTTAAAACAATTCAAACGAGAAAACTAACGGCCTTATTTATGTATAAAAATGAACGAAAAACAAATATGTAACACATAAACAAACGACAACCACTGAATTACAGGCTCCTGACTTGGGACAGGCACATACATAAATAATGTGGCGGGGTTAAACATGTAAGCGGGATCCCAACCCTCCCCTAACCTGGGACAGTGGTATAACAGTACAACATAAGAACGAACTATAAAAAAGACTAAAACCGAATATTGCTTCATCATGAACAGTTATTAATGCAAAATATTAACCAGTTATTTTAAAGTCAGAACATATGAAATAGTATGCAATTACTGTCTTTTGATGAGGTAAATATGAAGTTTTATTGACTTTTGAAAAACTGATATTCACTGAGGCCAACGTCCAAAGTGAATATTAGTTTTTTTTTCAAAATTCAATTAAACAACATATTTTTCGAAACAAAAAACAGGAATTGTGTTATTCCATATTCCGATAGAAATGTTTTTAATGGAAATTATTTACCAAAACCAATTTGTACATTAAAAAGTTTTTTACTCAAATTATGGACGTACAAGTACGCGTGGTTTTGCGTGGGGAACATTCTTTTTCCTCAGGTGAATATGCTTATTTATTCAAAATCCCATTCATATAGAAAAACCTACTTAAATTTATCAATATGGATATATGCTGTTGAACCGTACATTACTTCCTACAATGCAAATTGGGATTTATCATATATACATATATAAATAAATAGTTAGTTTAGGTAATTTTTCATATTTTGTGCTCAAGATTACTCATATCCTCAATATTTATTTTCAATAAAAGCGTGTTCATAAGGACGAACTTTACACATTTCAAATTAAACAGTTGAAAGTTTAGTAAGAGGTTGAGTGTAAAGGATCATTTTGCACGAAACCTTTATAGTCATAGTATAAAGGCGTTTGTTGTGGTAGGACTAGCCCTTCATTTATTGGTAAAACCTCTTCAAATTTGAACTATAATTTTTGGATTCGAGCGTCACCGATGAGTCTTTTGTAGACGAAACGCGAGTCCGGTGAATACAAAATTTACTCCAGGTATCTATGATGAGTTTATTTTCTACCAATACATACCCAAAGTGGAACTAGGGAAAATAAATTTGGTCACTTATCTATTCTGCCCGGTAGTAAAACATTTACAAAGTGGAGCTTCGATTTGAAATTTGTAGGTTAATCCGTTAAGAACCCTTGCCAAAAAACACTTTGTAAGAGGTCCACAGGTTTCCATGACCACATTTTGGTCCCTATTTACTATACCCTCATCTTCTAGTGGCTGTTTAAGTTAGTCCAATCTTAATTCCGGACGTCCTGCATTTGGAACATGCCCATTGTATTCATTTTATATTTCTACTTGTGCTAAGCACGCAGGACATATTTGACACCGGACGGCAATAAAACCACCAAAAACCAATAAATGGATCAATCAGTCAACCCAATCATCTTCCAAAACGGAAGAGTTTAATATTAAAAAAAATACACAATGGGGATATTTTGTCGTTTCGTGTACGACTCACTTTCTGTTAAAGTACTGTTCAAGTTTGAATGATAATTACAACTCATGAAATAAAGATGTAAGGTTAATAATTAGAAAAATATGTGACGGGAAACAGGTCTTTTTTTATAGAGGAACTTGTCAAAATATAGTGTTTGTTGTCAGGACATCGCCTACATTTTTATGGGATAATTTTCAAATCAGGAAGCAGGTTTCACCTCTTTAAAACGATAACATCTAATATTTAGTCTGACTTTTGTCTCTATGACACAGTCTTACTGAACTTCGATCTTAAGTAAACATTTAGATACAAATATCAAGGGTCTTTGGTGGATGACTTTCTCATGATTTATTTGTTTTGTAGCATGGATATCGAATACGTTTTGTCAATGGAAGCCTATCTTTAATACCATTGGTTGTTTCCACAGACTTGTTAAATTATTGCATGAGTTCGATGCTTAACAACATCTCAATATTGTGATGCCGCAACGAGCGGCGAACACGCGAATATTGTTTATATTAAATAATTAAAAACTGGTGGACTATTAGTTGCTGAGAGTATCATCAGCTCAGTAATTGTAGAATTGGTTTTGTCATGATTTATTAGCTATTTTATCGTAAATAAATCCACGTTCATTAGAAAATTAAGAAACCAAAGTTCCGACATATAAATTAAATATAGATGAATTTTGTTAATCTTGTATGCAGCTTTTTATCATATTTGCCCCATCATTTCTACATCTCTGATTTTCTTTCAAGTGTTGGTAATGGAGATAAATCTCGGAAAGAGTTATTAATGCATACAGCCTTCTTTATATTCAATTAAGTATGTGGGATACTGGGAATATAGGCTTGCTCAATAGTGGATTTGATTCAATTAGTATATGATAAGCAATAGAAGTTATAAAAAAATAGGATATCATTTTATTCCATTTTATATTTTATATTTAACATATCAGATATAATTGATATAACATCACAATCTTTTCTTCTTATCTAATCCATAAGGATTATGTTATGAAAAGACTGTGAATTAGATCAGTTTTTGTCAGTAACATGATTTTTAAAATTCTTTAAAATGTTGTTTATAATGTAAGCTACAATTACAGACATCACGTGGTAACCATAGTCTAGGTCATACACATGTCATATCCACCAATAACCCCTCGTTAACGACATTTAAAAATAGCATCCAAATCTATCAACCGTAGAGGAAAGCAATAAGATTACAAACTACATAATTATATTAATATGAGCCTTAATAATGGGATATCAATTTAAAGCAACATGTTAAGGTAAACATGGTAATTTATTTATTTAAATAGCACATCCGAGCTCACCCATAATCATGAATGTTAGGCCCGGTGTTTATATCTTATGGATTATATATTCGGGACCTATAGAGGAAATTCACGAACTATTAACAATAGCTAATACTTCACACCCGCACTTGAAGGTCACCTACGAATTTTCCCGTAATGAAACAATATTCTTGGACACTGTCATATACAAAGGAGAAATATTCCTTAACGAAGGCATACAAGACATTAAATCCCTTATCAAACCAACTGAAACATTTCAATATCTACACATATACAGGTCACACCCGAAAAGTGTTTTCAAAGGATTTATCAATGGTGAAGTATTGAAAAACATAAGAAACACCAGTAGCAGAACTGAACTTAAAAACAGTTGGAAGGTTTCAAAACACGTCTCTTCAAACGAGGATAGGAAATCAACCAATTTTTTTTATCAGACACAAAATATAGAAAGGGTAAACCTGCTTATACAACGCCCGATGAAACGGGAACAACCACTAGTTACATGTATGTTAACAAAATTCAACCCATCTACACAGAAACTAAAAAATATAATTACAAAACACTGGAACCTTATTTCATTAAACCCTGAATGTGTCAACATATTGATTCATCAGCCGATTATAGCTTATAAAAAACATACAAGTTTTCAAAAACTATTATCAAAGCATTAACAGGTATAGTCTGCTCGACCTTCCACAACACAATATGATATTAGGCTCACAAAAAATAAATCATTATCAAATTATATGTTATTCAAAGACAACCGGTGTATAGTCCAATATAATATACGAAATAAAATAAAAACATAAATAATTCGCCAATATACAACTTATTGAGTCGACCACTGATGAACAGGACTCAGGAATTTTTCTCCTAACACGGCAGAAACACAGGACCTAACATTCATGCTCATGGGCGAGCTCGGATGTGCTATTTAAACACATGGTAATCTTGCAACAAATATTTACCAAAAATTAAGAATAAAATAAGAAAAGGGTATAAGATAAAATTGCATTTGTTGATTGTGATACAAGACGGACAATTGAACTAGTCTCAAGGTGCGGGGGTTTCTGACTGCATTAAAG
The DNA here is from genome assembly GCA_037788925.1 of Mytilus galloprovincialis. Lineage (NCBI taxonomy): Eukaryota > Metazoa > Mollusca > Bivalvia > Mytilida > Mytilidae > Mytilus > Mytilus galloprovincialis. The sequence goes on along the minus strand of JAWDJN010000045.1, from coordinate 257,026 downwards.
ACCCATTGGTGGCCTTCGTCCGTTGCCTGCGCTTCAGTCGGGTTGTTGTCTCTCTGACGTAATCTCATTTCCATTCTCAACTTTTTGAAAGTACATTCAAACGTTGAAATATATGACATTTTATTTTTCAGAGCTAGTTGTAATAAAGGTCATTAACACACAAAATATTCATTAAAGTTTAGAATGAATATGGGGAATATGTCAAAAGGCCAACAACCCAACCAAAGAGCAGACAACAACAGAAGGCCACTAATGAGTCTTCAACGCAGTGAAATCCCACACCCAGAAGTCTTTCTCAGCTGGCCCCTCAATATAAATTGTTTACTTATGAAAATGACCGCCACTCAAAAATATATAAATGAACTAAGATTAAAGAACATACAAGATAAACAAAGACCAGAAGCGCCTGACTAGGAACAGTCGCAAAAATGCTGCGGGGTTAAACATGTTTTTTGAGATCTCAACCCTCCCTTATCACTCTAAATGTAAAATAACGAAACACATAGTAATACGCAAAGTAAAACTCATTTCAAAGAAATGCGAGTCCGATATCAGAATAGGTAACACAATGACAGGGATACATACATTAACAAAGGACAACGAGCGGTTACTGACAAACCTGCCTCAGACCTCAATTAATATGATTGGAAGTTATGTCGTCATAATATAAAAAATATAGTGCAATCCCTGCCGTAAGGGGTTTAGTATCAGAAAATAATAAAATATTTAAGAAGAACATAACTTGTATCATAGCAACAACTGGTTTCTGAATAAATGTGTTTATTTCTGATGCAACGACTCTATAAGTAAATCAATATTTAAGCCAACATATACCGTCTCTAATGATCTGAAAACAGTATCGTAATTATATTCTTTCTAAAAAGGTCGGTTTAAAGGTTTTGTAAGCGTTTGAGGTAAATTCCGACTTGTTTGTGCTTTGTAAAGAATATTACCATACAATATTGGAAATATGTGAAATACCTGAACGTATAAAGTAATGGACGATATTAGCAAGCAAAATCGAGGGAATTGTGCAAATGATGATACAAGCATGAAAATTACCGCAAAGCATCATTATTATATACGTTTTAAGAAAAACAAATTCAAGATGGCCACGGCCATTTTCTAAAATGGCTGTTTTCTTCAGTTAGAAAATATTGATTTTTCTAGAAACCTTTTCTTTGAACTTCTTTTAGTAAAAACCAATTATCAGGTTTGGCTGCTACCTTCCTATCATCACACATTTATTAAAAATAAATATTTGACATATCCAGTATTTGTGCATGCGCGAAAATGTTACAAAATTCTTTCAAAAACATTTAAAATTTTATATTAAGTGTTTTTGGATTTCTAATGACATGAATGATATTATGAATTGGTCTAATAACATTTTTCAAGGTTATGATACACGTGTGTTTAACACTTTTGCGCATGTGCAAACTATTCATAGACATCAAGAGCGATTTGTATGCACTACCAGGCTATTATCAGGTATTCGATGGATAAGGCGAAAATGTGGTGAATCCCGGAGAAACATCAATTGTAACTGCAGATCAGCCACTTTTGTAAATGCCTTAGCAAATTCACCGGAAATGGCCTGATTTGTACAGAAAATATAAGTTTAACGTCATGATTGGTGGATTGCACATTGAAATGACTTGTAATAAAACTCTGGAAATATATTGCGTGATAGGGGATGGACATGTTGTCTTACTGAAGCCAATATTGAACACCAAGAACGGCAGATTCTTTTTATGTATGTTCAAATGTACCTAAGACTAGACAGGTGCATCAGACAACTGCATGCATTTTGCTTAAATTGTTAATTTCGGATTATGAAAGCTAAACTCAGAATATATAATTATGACTCTGTAACGTTCAATGATTTAAAAGACTGGTGTAAGGAAATAGAGTCATATCGACCACAGTTTCATTCCTGGCGTTCAATTTTAAAATAGGAAATTTTCTGACTTTGATTTTATGCTCATTTTATGAGTGAGATTTCGTACTTTACAAACAGTCCATATAAAGCATGATAGCGTATTGTTTTAGATCTCGACCCATCTCCAAGATATGACTTCCCTTCCTAAACATCACCCACAGTTGGCAATGGAATTTGAATATAATAATTTAACTGTACGTAAGACCAGCAAATTTCTTTCTTATAACACAATTGATCATACACAAAAACAGCATAATGCAATTGTGAAGGGTGATATCGGTGCTCTAGGATTAACCAAAAATCTCATTTAAACAAATGGATGGTAGCTGGACCAGGAGTCAGTATACTAGAAGACGAATTTGAAAGATCTTTTGGTTGGGTCATTCTGTAACAGATGAAGGACCTAATGAAGACTTTACGAAAACACAAAAAACAACATGTTAAAGGCTTTGTAAAGTAATGAACGAGTTTAGAAATTTGTTTCTAGAAGAGTCGTCAGATTTGCAATCATTAAAGATACTCTATTTAGGAAATTGTTGAACAGGTAAATATGTAAATAAACTCCAAGATATTGGTCCAAACAATACGAATATCTTTTGAAGCAAATGCAAAACGAAGAAGAACCTGCTTTTTATAACCAAATACAAAATAACGACTTCCTATTTTGGACGCAAAAATAAACTCGAAACTTCTTTGTCAAAACAAAGCTAGAGAACCTTTAAAGTGACTGGGAAACTTTTTAGACTTGTCACAGTAGACAGGTTTACTTGGAATATTTCTTTATGCATAAAAACCAAACTTCTCCGTCTTTTTTCTCAGGATGTTTCTTGAAATAGTGGTATTAAATGGCTGCAAATGGGTTTACTTGAAACATTTTGCGATTTGCTGATCCAAATTCGGACGCATTTATCGTTGGTTGGTTAATTCCAGGTCTTAAAGTTGGGCAAAAATATTTGATGATTATGCAAATAAAGCCATACTGCATTACATATAATCTTGCATCGATAAGTATTCAAGAGTAGACATTGTATTTGATGTTTACTAAATGAATAATTTAAAGGCTTTGACAAGACAAAAGACAAGGGTTTTCTGCCAGATGGAAAGGTGGTGGTTCTGGAAAAAGAACAATAAGGGTTTTAAGTAGTTTTCTCTGTGAAGATGACAACGAAACGAAATTGTTCAAGTTTCTTGCTGAAAAAATGCTTCTTAAGAGACCTATAAAAATGTGTATGTAATCATGGTGTTAATATTCTTTGTGATTTCAATAAGGATACTTCTTATCTACCCCTTGTTATCATGAAGAAGCAGACACACGAATGTTTGTCCATGTTCTGAATGATTATGAGAAGTGTTGTAAAATGTAATTTTAGGTAGTACTGACACAGATGTAATAGAATCAAGAATTGCAGCAATCGCAAAACTAGATAGAACACATTGTGGATAGGTTATGGAAGGAATAAAGACTTTTGATGGCTTCCTGTACGTGACATATCAAACGCGTTTGGTCCTTGTGTAGCTGTTCTTCCTTTCGTCCATGCATTCAGTGGATATGACACTTTGTCGAATTGTCGTGGGGAAGGAAAGAGGTCAGCTTGGCTAACAATGGAAGGTTTTCCAGATGTAAAGGACGTTGTTTTGGGCTTAAGTATTAAGTACTTCTGTGACTACCGTTGCATCCTCGTTTCAGGATATTTTGAAATGTGGAGGCAAAAAGCCAGCTGTGTTGGTGACTTTAAATGCTATCGTTATGGCCTTCCCTGTACGGGTTGTTTTAATGGCAACTGTCAGATTATTATAAGATAAGCAACCTCTCTTTCTTATCAAACTAGGCATTTAACATTAACTAAGAGTGTTATCACTTGTTAAGTTGATGGAAATTATAAAAATATTTTCTACGTATTAATTTGCCTCCATTTTGGAACCGGAAATCACTATTTTTCTTCATTTATGTGTTGTTTTGTTATACTTAGGAACTGTTTTTAACGTTTTATCATAAGTTATTTTGGATTATACCTATAACACATATTTAAAGGATTTACATCCCTTGTGAAATTGCTTGAAAGTATAAAAATTGAAGTTTAATTGAGGTCTTGAGCTGGCATGTCAGTAACTGCTAGTGGTCTGTTGTTATGTATGTACTATTGTCATTTTGTTTTATTTTCGTAAGGTCAAGGAACAGTAAATGGGCTATGTCGCAGATTTTGCTAAAAATTTGCATATAACCTTGGCTCGTTGAACTACAACTGAAAATCGAAAAAATAATACATTTATCTCTTTTCTTATCTGAAAAATTGCAGATTGATTTCTTTTAATATGGGTTAATATTTGTATAGAAAGCACATACAATCGGCGAAAAAACCTACTAAAATTTGTCTTAAAATCGCCAATTCTCTAATTTTACTCCATAGATTTTTCTTAAAAAATTATATATTGTTGACTCATAAATTTCTGTTTTAATGATATAAAATAATCATAGGGTCGCCGACTTCGTTTTTTGTCTAATAATCAATTTGTTACCTTGTTGGTAGTGAAAAACGTCAAAAATCAACGTTTTACGGCCTGCAACGCGATAATGTTACGATTATTTCGACGTTTTGTTGGATTTTTTCACAAAGAACGCAACTTTGAATGATGAATACCGTAAAACCATTGCTTATGAATATACTTCAAAAATAACATATACACCGAAATATCGTTTATATAATCATTTGGCATGTTGTAGAGGTAATAAAACGTCAATTTATTTTCTCGCTGTTAATGAAAAAGTGAACATTTTTACCTTTTACTTGAAAACGGCTGTTTAATTTATTGTACAAATGACGATACTTAGAACTAAACACCGTTTTTGTTTCAATTGTTTATCATTTATATTTTAAAGTGAAGTGTTATATTTTTAATATTACGTTTTCGTGTGTCTTGAAAAGACAAAACAATAAAAAAAAGTATATGGGCTCATGAAATTTAGAAGGAGTTTTCTATTATAAATATGACTTGTGTTTTAAATAAAACAAGTTAGCAAAACAATGTGAGATATTACCAAGAGATTACCAATCGGATAACTGTGATGAACAAGCGAAATAATCGTACAGCTGTGCCACTGCTGGTGGAGATTTATTTCCCCGAGGGTATCCTTTTTAAAGGTGTTGAAGAAACTGTCAAAACAAGGAATGTCAAAATTGAGAACTTGACATTTGACCTTGACTTCATTTTCTAAGTTAGGACATATGGGCCTCAAACAAAAATATTCCAGGGTTATGCAGTTAACTGTTTATGAGTAAAAAATCATATCGACAAATGTATTTGGTAAAAGTAGATAAATCCTTTAAAATTTCATCGAATGGCTTTGATCCAAATTAGTCAAAAACTCCCGAGGATGTAACAAACAATTGAGAAACAAATTGTGTCGATATCATGTTTTGCTACAATGAAGATGTTCACATATAATTAAACAGTGAATAGGGAGATAACTTTTTTCGAAAAACTGTTTGGCTGAGCAGGGTGAAATCTAAAAGCGCATACCCTGTACAATTCAATATAAGAAATATCTAAGCGACATTTTGCGAAACAAATATTTATCGCATTAACAAAATTTAGCTGAAGAAAAAAAAATAAATAAAGAAGAATTAATAAAATTAACGGTACCAATTTTAAGGTCTTTCCACCAGTAAAGATCTATTTAGAAATGAAAATATTTGAATTGGGTTTAAAATGTCATATACATTGTCAAATGATGGCTTATTATATGCATGCTAATTTAAAAATTATATGGTTTCTATCAAAATTGTTTTTTTAATAAGGGAGATAATTTGCGACTTCATGTTTGAAAACTGACACTTCCGGTATTATTTGATAGCTTACATTACACTGATTCCATATAATATGGTAATATATACTTTCACATGAAATATATACAAAAATAGTCACCTCTTGTTGGCTTTCCTACTTGAAATGATAATAGAAAAAGTTCCTTGACTTTATCATGTAAAAGCAAAGGTCAAAATGAAGAACGTCAAATTAACCAATGACCTTGGACTCAAACCAAAGGTCATAAACAATTGACCTCTAATTAGAAGACCCTTGGTCTTAATCATAAACGGTTAATGAGTTAAATCACCATGCACGTTATTTTGAATATGAAACTTCAATTTAGTGTAAGGGTACCCCTTCAAATAAAATGAATGTATTGTGACAGGTCGCAACAAACAATTGAGGAAAAATATATTGACAATATCTTTTATAGTTTTTAAAAAGGAGTGGAAATTAAACAATTAAATTTAGGATATGACCTTGACCTTTTACCTTGACCTCAAATCAAAAGAACCTAAGTCTCTATTACTTATTGTTTACCAGTTTCACATGCATATCACTTATATCAAATAACTCTCATGTGGTATCTCATGATGGCTTCGGGTCAAAACTAATCAAACCATCCTGAGTATATAACGAGCAATTTGGTTCAATAAATTTGTCGTAATCTTTTACGGTTGCAAAGGAAAAGTATACACAAGAAAAACAGTGTTCGGAGAGATAATTTTTACAAAGTGAAGCTTTTTGTTTCGGGATGTCAGTTTAAAAAGAGAGAATAACTTTACGATATCATATTCCAAAAGTCTAGCTAATTATTTGAAAACAACAGCGGAGGAAAAAAAATAGACAAAAGAAAAAAAATAAGCAGAACAAAAGCAAAAACAAAAGGATAAGTGGAAAGACCTAATAATCAGAACAAATACAATAGGTCTTTCCACAAAAAAAAATGGAAAGACCTACTGATCAGAAGAAAACCAATAGGTCTTTCCACAAAAAAGGTGAAAAGCACATCTACACATTACAAAGAACATATTGCTAAAGTTTCATAAAATTTGGAACACTCATTTTTTTTTATATAACATATATCCTGTTTCCAAGTCAATAGGAAAAATAAAAAAAAATACATAACTCCGAGGATATTCAAAATGAAAAGTTTCTTATCAAATGGGATAAAAAGAACTTTAACACATCAAACAAATGGATAACATCTGTCATATTTTGACTTGGTATATGCATTTTCTTATGTAGAACATGGTTGTTAAATCCTGTTTTAAAAACTAGCTAAACCTATCACTTGTATAACAGTTGCATGACATTCCATTATATTGACAAAAAAAAAAAAACATAATGGATACAACTGTCAAAAATAGGTGTACATCAGTCAACATTGTGTTATAATCTTAGTCACTATAAAAACAAACTCCTATGTAACGAAGAAGCACAAAAGGGCCTATAGACAAAACATATTAGCCAAAAAATTAAGACTAGAATACACAAATTACCATCATATCATTAAACACAATGACGGGATGTAAAAGTTCAGAGCCGCGTCACATATGTATCAAAGAAACATAAAATGGCATATAAACAATACACATTAGCAAAAATGAAAGACAAGAATACAGAAAGGTTTTAGAATAGCACAATTAGGGATATATATAAGTACAGAGCCGCGTCATATGTCTCTACGAAACACAAAAATGCATATAGACTTACATAGACATAGAGCATACTAGCATAGATGAAAGACAGATATACAAGAACTATCATATAAAAATAACAAATTGAGTAAGTACAAAGTCACGTCAAATGCATATCAATAAAAACAGACTAAACAGTAAATAAATGCACAAAGACAGCTGAAAGAATACTTTAACACGTTATTTGGATGATAAACAACGTCAGTAACTGGAACCTATTCTTCAAGACCATCGTGTATTAATTGTAAAGTTGAAACGGAATAGTTATGCTGGTACTTTCCAAATACTTTTATTTTTAGAAACGTTCTTTGACAAACCCCTTGTTTATCAACTTTATACTTAGACACTGGTGAAATGTATAACCCATTTGCAAGTGAAGGTACTAAGATGGGGGTAATTAATAATTTCTTAAATAAACCGTCACGTTTGTCAGAGATTCTGGTTCTGAGATGACTGTGTATTGTCCAATTCGAAGTATAGGTCTACAAATGAGGCAGCGGAAGCCGTGTCTGTTTTTTTTTTAATGTCAAGTTCTAGGGGCTTTATCAATGGAATCCAATCAGAAATGTTTAGATTGAGAATATATCTGTAAGTGAAATTAAATGACCTGGCTTCTTTGATCATCTTGTTTCTGACAAATGTCTGAAGGAACTATAATGCATATTAAAATAAGAAGAGGTCAATAAAGAAGGCGCACAGTTTGTGTACCAAGACGTTACTTTTAATATAAATTATTTGCTATGTCAGATAAAAAAAATAAAAAAAATCATTTCCGAACTCCAGTCTTACTAATTGAATTATATTTATAAACTATTTTTAAATCAAGTTGTGTAATTCGACTCTATTTTTGGAAGAGTAGATTGTAGAATGATTAATACAGAGTAGACACCTAATGACCCCCAACAAAAGGTGCAAAAGTTATATTCTGAATAATAAAAAAATCAATAATGTAATATAAACAAGTGCTAAGTAACCGCTCCTTTTATTCAAAAATAATTTATGAAAGAATGTTTGCATGAACTCTTAAACATGCAAGAGGAACAAAACACCAAAAAAAAGTAAAGTAATTTAGCGAAGAAGTCTTTAACAAATGTCATATAATCAATCTTGAAATGTTACTTTCAAAATATTTGATCTTTATATAACGATTAAGTGTGTATTACAGATACGTCTATTATTTGGAACATATTTCGTGATGCGAGCAATGACTACCTATTCGTGGGTTCTTGAATTGATGGATTTTAGTTTGCTGAAACAAGGCGAGTCAATGTTTTGAAGCGATGAGAAAGGTAGATTCTTGAAAATGTTGTTAAATAATGATTGTTGTATCGTTTATATTTGAAAGATGAATAATATTTCAAATATAATTAAATGTACTGAGATTTTTTCAAAAAGTGAACCATGACCCTAGCATAATTTAAAGATATATTAACAAAAAATCAGCAGTGTATATCCAGATCACAAATAAATCATATATAATGTAGTCATTATCATCATAGATATTTTAGAGGGACTAAATGAAAGTGGAATACGAAAATCAAAACTTCTCACACTGTAAGAATTACGAACCCCGAAAGTAAAAGACACAGATGAAAACGTAAAGACAATACCGTTCGTCAGTACACATGACCCGTATCTACCGAACGTTTTTAATACAATAAAATCAAACCTTCCGATTCTACATGAAAGTAAAGCTATGAAAAAATTGATACCGGAAGGAAACTTGATCTACAGAGGAAATAACCGAAAATTTTAAGAATCACTTAACCAGAGCTCGATTCGAACCGAAGGTTAGTGACTTTGAAATAAAATCTTGCGGAGATTCAAGATGCGGTGTTTGCGGTAAAGATACAAAATATTTGGAAACGGGCAAAATAAAGACATTGAAAGATGGCAAAAATTTCATGTGAACGCCAATATGACTTGTAAGACAACCAACCTAATTTACTGCGTCACATGTCCTGGTGTCATGGAAATTATATTGGACAGACCGGGAATAGCCTCTGTGAACGGGTGCGAGTTCATAAAGAACAAATAAAACACCCACAATACAGAAACTCGCCAATTAGTGCCCATCTTGACACTTGTGGTAAAAAATGTTTTTAAATAATACCTATTTTTAAATGTAGACGGGATGAAGCCTATCGAAAGGAGATGGAACGTTATTTCATCCCAACGTTCAGATCAAAATTAAATCCCGAAAACTTTTAATAACGAATAATGACGGAACGTCACATACCTCCTTAACGACGTCGCCCATAACGACGCCATATCAGTTATCCTGAAGAGTCCCAGTGGAAGGATGAAATCGATTAATTAGTAAATTTTTAACTAATTATCAAACATTCAAACACGATTTATATATAGTCATACATCAGCATATAGACAAGTGACTATTATCATGTACCAGATACAACTATCTAATAATCAAGTTACCACAATCATAACAAACAAAATTCTTTGAGTTACGTTGATCTTCCGTAAATTGGCAATGCCTGTTATTTTGATAACAATAGATATAGGAAGATGATGAAACAACTATCCATACAAATAACAATTTAAAAAGTAAACCATTATAGGTTAAAGTACGGCCTTCAACACGGAGCCTTGGCTCACACCGAACAACAAGCTATAAAGGGCCCCAAAATTACTAGTGTAAAACCATTCAAACGGGAAAACCAACGGTCTAATCTATATAAACAAAACGAGAAACGAGAAACACGTATATATTACATAAACAAACGACAACTACTGTACATCAGACTCCTGACTTAGGACAGGTGCAAACATTTGCAGCGGGATTAAACGTTTTAATGGATCCAAAGCTTCTCCCTTTTTCTGAAACAATAGCATAACATCACAACAAAGAAAAACATACGCTAAAATATCAATTGGCAGACTTAACTCAATCAAAAAACGTATGATTAAACAATGAACGAATAAATTTGATCTGCGATATCTGAATACAAATGCACAGTTAATTAAATATTAGAGACAAACATACGGCCAGCGAAAGCTCTTTTATTTGAGAGCCCAGGTGGTCGTGTGGTCTAGCGGGACGGCTGCAGTGCAGGCGATTTGGTGTCACGATATCACAGTAGCATGGGTTCGAATCCCGGCGAGGGAAGAACCAAAAATTTGCGAAAGCAAATTTACAGATCTAACATTGTTGGGTTGATGTTTAGACGAGTTGTATATATATATATATATATATATAAGTACGTCTGCGTCTGTGACAACTCTATCTCCATGCCTTATATATCATGTACTGTAGTACGTTGCTAGATTAAACTGACGAGGAAAGGTAGCACACGGCCACTGAAAGCTTTATTTTGGAAGCCCAGGTGGTCGTGTGGTCTAGCGGGACTGCTGAACGGCAGGCGATTTGGTGTCACGATATCTCAGTAGCATGGGTTCGAATCCCGGCGAGGGAAGAACAAAAAATCTGCTAAAGCAAATTTACAGATCTAACATTGTTGGGTTGATGTTTAGACGAGTTATATATTAATCTATAGTAAAAGATCCTACAAGTTGATTAAAGATACAGTCACAGAAAAGAATTATATTTATAAGTACTTCTGAGGCAGTGACAACTCTACAACAGATTTATCCATCGGATCACCAGCAGTGATGGTGATACATGGTTGTCTACATTATGTATATACAACTCGTCTAAACATCAACCAAATAATGTTTGATCTGTAAATTTGCTTTCGCAAATTTTTGGTTCTTCCGTCGCTGGGATACGAACCTATGCTATATATATATATATATTTAATTGTCTAAATGTCATTAATGCCTCTGACTGTTTAATAATGAATTTCGTCTTAATAGAAATAGGGATATGTTTTACAGTTCGAATCCTTGACAGAAAAGAACAAAACTTGTAAATTTGCAAATTGTTCTTCCATGGCTGGGATTCAATCTCATGCTTTTGAGATATCATAGCAGCAAACGGCATTGAACTATGCCCGACGCTCTATACCACTCGACCACCTAGGCTGTAAAATAACAAAGTTTTTGGTGTTACATTTTCTCGTCAGTTTTTACTGAGCTTCGTTACACAGTACATGAAATATAAGGCATAAAGATGGATCTTTACAGATTACAAAGTTAGACACTAATTCGGACAACTTTACTATAATCTAATTAAAGGGAAAATGAGGAATACGTCAAGCAAACCCACGACCTTTAAAAACGACAGATGCAGGTCCCAATTCACAGGCTTTGCTAATAGATCGAGCAAATAAATAAAATAATATGTATAAATGTATTGATATAACAAGGTAAAATATGTCTACTGTTCATGATATATAAAACTGTGTTTAGAGAATGAAGTGGAAACCTTCATTCAGAAAAAATAGCAATGCATGTTTTACATAACATTTTTTTATTTTTTTTTTATTTTATGTTCTTAATTTTGCACATCTAGAATATAAAAACTGTCTTTGTATTATTTCGTCGACATTCTTTAGTGTAGAAATATTTTCCTGATTCCATATAAGACAGAACCGGATGATAAAACAGCTGACCAAATATGAGTATCCGTCACTGCTGTCTTAATCTTGGTCACAGTTTCAGTTGAAAAATGTCTGCCGCCTGAAAGTAGCAAAAACAAATTAGAAATGTTGTGTTATAATTAAGTAGTTAAACTGTGACGGCTTTAAAATATATCTTTTATGTGGCAAGTTAACAAAAGATCATTATGTTTAAAAAAAGATTGTATACCCTAGCAGACAAAGAGTTTCAATCGTAGCTATTAATAAAGTAATACGTCATGTATTTTAATTATTTTTCTAATTCTTATCTCGATTCACTTAAGAGAACTTCTGAAATATATTTGTAGTTATACCAGAATAAAATAATGAAATGAAAAATGTGATAAAATATGCTATAGCTTAAAAAAGAGTGAATTTGTGATCATTTATAAACACTAAGACAAACAACAGAATATTTATGTATTTGTGCAAACTTTAGTTTTACCTTACAAAAAGATGTTTGCATAACGGAATTGTTCAATGCTACGATGAAGTTTATTTAAATATGTGTTTGTTATTGTAGTTGAAAATACTCTATAAAGCAATGACATCAATCAAATTATTAAACAACAAGTATGACGAATCAATACATTTAACACCAATAAAAGGAAATACAGTTTGCAGTATTCTCAGAATCACTTATAATAATATCTTAAGAACTGTGCATAAGTCAATACGAATTTAAGACTGTCAAGGTGTAATTTAAATATATATCTATAATTTTAAAACCTCTGCCTATCTATAATTAAACGAAACTCATTATTTAACTGTCATACTTGTTAAACAAGTAAATTTTAAAGTTACCTAAACACGTTATATTGAAAATGAAACAATTTTAGATAATACTTATATAATAAAAAAACATTCATGCAGATTCTACTACATCTAACCCATTTTCACAAACATCTGGTTAATTTTTCCATGAACTATAACAGCTGACCTCCTAAAACACTAATTGCATTCTGACGCACGTATAATTCAAATCCACGTTTTAAGGGTCAAAGATTTAATCTCTTGGAACTATTCAAATATCGTAATTTTTAGGTAGACAGATAAAAATAGAAAGAAACATGTGGTTTGATTAAAATTGGGTTACTTAAAATTTGTAACCCATACAATTACATAATTATGTTCCTTCAATAATTGCAATTACTGAATAAATTATTTCAAAGATGCATAAATAACTTAAACACATAATATACTTTCAGTATTTTAAAGTAAGCTGGTATCTCTATAATCCTCTCAAATTTGATATTTTTTTTAAATCACGAGTTAAAATAATATAAAAAACATAAATTTCATCAAAAGTAAAATCAGGAAAAAATTCCTAATCGAATGGCAAAATCAAAATCTCAAACACCTCAAACGAATGAATAACAACAGTGATATTCTTGACTGGGTACAGGCATGTTCTTATTTCTTCTTTTAGGACATGCATTTATTAAAATTCAAAATAACTAAATGGAGTAAAATACTAAAATTACCTATATAAGTTACTAAAACAAAAGCGTTTCAGTAACACCTCTGACTGATTTAAAGTAATGCAGCTGTTTGCCTTTTTTATGCTTATGAAATATAAAAAAAACATTATTGGATCGATTTAATATAGAGATATCAAAGGTTTTGATATAATTTATTATCAAATAGAAAAATAATTATACCATTTTGAAGCACTCTTCTTCCGAACAGCCTTGTAATGTTAACGCTCATCATTTCCAAGTGTACTGAAAATAAAATGAAACTATTTTCAATTAAAAGAAACAAAAAACTTAATATTTGAAAACCTTTAAAAACATCCAGAGTGATCAAACCCAGCGAAGAACACTTATGTTTTGAATGACAGTTTTAACAAGTTTCCAGAAATACAGAATAATTTTGTATCAGTTGACCTTATCTTACTACAAAAAATCAATAAATCAATGTCAACCAGAAATACTAGTTTATTCAAAGATGAGTACAATGTTCACACGACTTATTTGATTTCTGGTTAAAATGTTTATTATTATTATAAATTAGAAACTTACAGTTTTTGCTCTTTAAACAACGATAAATGTTTTAAAGTATAAAGAAGTCGTTATATATACACAAAGCAACGGATATTGCGCAATGATATTTTAGGGCGTATTTAATCAACAATAGTTGGCAAACTGACAACCTGTAATATTTGAAGACGACAAAAAATGACGTAACCCTTATGTGAAATCTGTTTTTACACAAAAATTGGAAAACTAGTTTACCATAAATAATGTATTTATTTGATCAAGTGTTACGTCAAATATCTATGATGATAATGACTACATTATATATGATTTATTTGTGATCTGGATATACACTGCTGATTTTTTGTTAATATATCTTTAAATTATGCTAGGGTCATGGTTCACTTTTTGAAAAAATCTCAGTACATTTAATTATATTTGAAATATTATTCATCTTTCAAATATAAACGATACAACAATCATTATTTAACAACATTTTCAAGAATCTACCTTTCTCATCGCTTCAAAACATTGACTCGCCTTGTTTCAGCAAACTAAAATCCATCAATTCAAGAACCCACGAAGACCATAAATATATATATATATATATATATATATAATATAATATATTTATTAAAGAAAATTTACAGATTTGTAAATTTGCTTTCGCAAATTTTTGGTTCTTCTCTCGCTGGGATTCGAACTCATGCTACTGAGATATTGTGACACCAAATCACCTGCACTGTAGCTAGACCACACGACCAAATGGGATTCATAACAAAGAAAGCTTTCGATGGCCGGGTGTTACCTTTCCACGTCAGTTGTATATATGATATATAAGGCATGAATATGTTATTCTTACAGATCAGTTGAATTATCTATAGTAAAGGATCCTACAAATTAATGTAAGATACAGTCACAGAAAATAATCATAGTTATAAGTACGTCTGAGCCAGTGACAACTCTACAACAGATTTATCCATCGGATCACCAGCAATGTTGGTGATACATGGCTGTGTACATTATGTATATAAAGTCGTCTTAACATCAACCCAACAATGATAGATCTGTTAATTTGCTTTCGCAAATTTTTTGTTCTTCGCTCGCCGGGATTCGAACCAATATATATATATATATATATATATATATATATATATATATATATATATATATATATATATATATATATATACACACAACTCGTCTAAACATCAACCCAACAATGTTAGATTTGTAAATTTGCTTTCGCAAATTTTTGGTTCTTCCCTCGCCGGGATTCGAACCCATGCTACTGTGATATCGTGACACCAAATCGCCTGCACTGCAGCCATCCTAGACCATCACAGCTAGACCTAACGACCACCTGGGCTCTCAAAAAAAGAGCTTTCGGTGGGCATGTGTTACCTTTCCACGTCAGTTTTAATCTAGCGGCGTACTACAGTACATGATATATAAGGCATGAAGATGTTATTGTTACAGATCAGCTAAATTATCTATAGTAAAGGATCCTTCAAATTAATGTAAGATACAGTCACAGAAAATAATTATATTCATAAGTACGTCTGAGTCAGTGACAACCCTACAACAGATGTATCCATCGGATCGCCATCAATGATGGTGATAGATGGCTGTGTACATAATGTATATACAACTCGTCTAAACATCAACCCAACAATGTTAGATCTGTAAATTTGCTTTCGCAAATTTTTGGTTCTTCCCTCGCCGGGATTCGAACCCATGCTACTGTGATATCGTGACACCAAATCGCCTGCACTGCAGCCGTCCCGCTAGACCACACGACCACCTGGGCTCTCAAAAAAGAGCTTTCGGTGGGAATGTGTTACCTTTCCACGTATATATATCTAAGTCTATGAAAATGAACAACCAGCACATGTACTATGTACCGGATCGTCTAGAAAAAAATATAGAAATAAATTCTAGAAATTTGCAGAAACTAATTCGGACAAGTTTACTATAATCTAATTAAAGGGATATATCAGTAGCCTGAGTTCGAATCCCGGCGAGGGAAGAACAAAACATTTGCGAAAGCAAATTAACAGATCTAACATTGTTTGGTTGATGTTTAGACGAGTCTGAATTTATGTAATGAAAATAGTATTTTTGATGAAATATGGTGGTTTTTAAATCGCGTATGAAAAGTATAACATAAGTGTTTTGGCAAACACACCTGAAATCAACTCGAGAAAGATAAACTATTTAAAAAAATCGACAACAAAAGCGAATTTCACAACGATTGTTCAGTTTATTCATTGATTTGTGCAAAACTATAACATTCAACACATATTTTTGAAATTCAATTTCGAAAAACTTTTTAAATATAAATGAAAATAAAAAATGTAATAAATACAGGTGGTTTCTAAACTTATCTACTGTGAAAGCTGACCAATATGCTTTAAAAGAGGGTTGACATAAAAATAAAAGAAGCAAACAAATCAAAAACAGTATTTCAAATTAATTATGTCGTATCGTGTTAAAACTACTAAAAAAGTAAGAATATTGTTTACGTTATTCCCCAACCGTATATTCATACATAAAATGTAAATACATAAATGACATAAAGTCTCAGAATGATTAAATACTATCCAAGAACATGTTAAGTTACCCAGAAAGTTGTCTTTATTTTAGGTAATTATTGTGTTATAAATCTGTGTATCAGATGTTTATACTTTAAAAGTACTAATAGAACCGCCATTTACTGGCCATTATACATCAATCCGACTATTTTAAAGAATATAAACGTACTTACATGTTTATTTTATTTATTCATTTATTTATTTTTTGAATGTATAAAAAAACAATAAATAAAATCTTAACCACGTCACCAAAAGGAACATAGAGGTTATATTGAAAAAAATAAAGTTAGTGTATAATTACGCATTATTCTATATTTGGCAGCCGGTCACATACCAAAGATTAACGCACACAACAATTTTTCAACACAGGTAAAATTACTTCTTAGATGAAAGGAAGTTTAATTTAGTTACCATAAAGAGTTTGATTTGATAAAGGTAAGACAAATGTTGAAACTATAATATGAAAATTAAACTTATATTTTTTATGTTTTAATAAACACATAATTTTTTGTGTATTTCATAAGGGTTTCTCTTTTTGATAATAATTATTTTTTAACGTGGAAAATAACCATTTAGATTTAATATATATATATATATATATATGTGATAATGAGTGTGAAGATCAAATAAGTTACTCTAAAATATAATGTTTCCTTTCGAAGTAAAAGCAATGTAAAGTAATTATTTACAATAATGTGATACTGTTTATATGTGTTTATGCATTCGATACTTTCATTTTTTTAAATAACTGTGTGACTTTTGAATGTAAATTCAGAAAGAAATACAATAAGTCAATAAATAAATCAAAGTATCAAACATAAGGTAAGCGGATTAGTATGTGCATGATTATACTTCATGTCGTGATAATGATGAAAAATTATGTAAAATAGTTTTCGCATAACTGTATTGATTATGCACTATCGTAACATTTCGACTGAATTATATGAACATGATGATTGCAAATTAAGAACTCACATAGCATGTCTAATACAATTAAAAATTTACAGAAGACGGGCTTATGTATGCATACATCAAAAATACATTCCGCAGAAATCTCATTTGAAATTGTCTTTAGACAAAGAAAATCTGTTTCATTTATTTATACATTTATAAATCTAATTCATTGTTAAGATTCTTTTCTTCTGAGGCATTGGCTGATATCTATATGTTTTGATATGATGCTTGTGGATACTTATATAATTTTGTTTTCATTTTCTTAAAATAACAGCTTAAAGTCTTGATATATAAATACATATATAAAAAATATAAAATTAGTCTAAACATTTGAACAACGGTACTAATACGGAGTTGACAAATATTTCGCATTAACATATTGTCTTCCTCAGTGTCAGTAATTTTTACAATATGTCTGATCATTCTGAAAATTATTGACTTTCTTATTTTCCGCAGCATCGTCTTTTCTAGACAATCAAGTCCGTACTCAAATTGTTAGTTGTTTTTTTTTTCACTTCTATATTTAAATATATATGAATTGAACATGTGTTTGACTAAGTAATGAGTTATGAAGTAGATTTAGAACGCCCTCTACTTTGTGTGTTAGAAGATTTCGTTTAAGAAAAAAACAACTTCCCTTTCGATACCATAAACATGTTGGTTTTACTCATTATCTTGGTGTCGTTTTCAAAAAACCTTAATGTTTTTCTTATTTTGATATTTTGAAATAACTGTTCACAATTTTTTCAGCAAATCTTGTGATCATTTCGTGTCTATATATTTCCCTAACGTATGTGATTCAGCTGGACAAAGATGCAACAGTTTTTTAGGAATTTCCGATCGAATTTTAAATTTCCAGATAAAAGTGAGTAATAAAAAAACTGTTTGTGCTGAAATAAATTAAGAAAATACGAAGACGTTAAAGACATAAACAATGAAATAATCAGAAAGTGTGTGTTGATATTTTAACAAACAATATATGGTCGATTTGGCCTCATGTAGCACAACCACAAATTATGGTTTAATTAGGCTTGATCATTTGAGTACAAATTACGCAATAAAAGCTTACATATAAATACAGTTTATTGGTCAACATTATTAACCACTTTTATGAAGAAGAATCGAAACACGGCTATCTGTTTAAAAATGATATGTTCTGCTATTACAGTGTGCAAGCAAAAAATAAAATCAATACATTATCATTATTTTAAATTGTTTTGAAATTAGAAATAATATGAATTAAGTCTGTAAAAAACATTGAAACAGGGATAATTTCAAATTTTTGTTGCAATAAAAGGGTGTATGTAATACTTTTTACTTTATTTGGCATTTTAAAATTTTTTCGATTCGAGCGTCACTGATGAATATTTAGTAGACGAAACGCGCGTCTGGCGTATATACTAAATATGGTCCTGGTATCTATGATGACTTTATTTACAACCACTGGGTCGACCCCACTGCTTGTGGAGATTTATTTCCCCGAGGGTATCACAAGCCCAGTAGTCAGCACTTTTTGTGCTGACATGAATTGTCATTGATATGGTTATATTTATAAATTTACTGTTTACAAATTTTTGAATTTTTTGAAATACTAAGGCTTTTGTACCGCAGGCATAGATTAACTTAGCTGTATTTGGCAAAACATTTTGGAATGTTGGTTCTCAATGCTCTTGAACTTCGTACTTTATTTGGCATTTTAAACTTTTTTGGATTCGAGCGTCACTGATGAGTCTTTAGTAGACGAAACGCGCGTCTGGCGTGTATACTTAATTTGTTCCTGGTATTTATGATGAGTTTATTATACATTACATATTTTATATTTGTTATCAATGTATTTTGTAGAAATGATACATTATTATTGTGATTCTGCGACGAATATAAATTTGTTAGCCGACCTTCCCATTTGCATCTGTATTGCAAAGTCCACTTACGAGGTAATGATATTAATCACTGTATTATGTGTATTTTTTTTTAAACATCTTTGGATATCAATTTGCGTTTTTATTGAAATGTTTATAGATGTTTTATTACTTTCATTTTAGTGAAGCCCTTTGGCAGACCAACAACATGTGCATACAGTATATTATTATGTTAACACTTAATACGTGGTAACGTCGTTTCCATCGACGATATCACTATCAATTGAAACGTAATGAATCTTCTGTATATAACACACATTTAATCATAAACAAAACAATTGAATTTTTCTTAAATGTAATCTTTAAAAAAACCTTTTATTAGTAATTGATACAATTCAGTATATATATGTTAGCGGCAATAGGTGAAATTAGGCATTAAGCTTAAATCCTATGCCATTAGCTAGCGCCTAGGCATTAAGTTATTGCCTGAAATTTTCAGGCATTAAGCTTATTACCTGAAATATTATGATGATTATTCATCCTATTGCCGAACATACTTTTAGGCAATAATTGAAATCTGGAATTAATGCATATTTGGTGATTTATTCTTGATATAACGGAGTTACTTAAATAAAGGCAACAGTAGTATACCGCTGTTCAAAACTCATAAATCCATGGACAAAAAACAAAATAATTTGTTTCTAATATAACATGTGTAAATATACATTTATTTGACAGATCTTCAAATTTAGTAATTTATTTAGTGATTTTAGCAGTTAACATGGTTAAAAACAGAATTTACACATACTTTTTTCATGTTTTTGTGATATTATAAAATATTAAAAAGATTTAAAAAAGTGATGGAATAATAATCCAATAAAACAAGGGGGAGATTCTATAAAAAAAATTAAAATATTTATTTGAAAATATTTTCACTTTACTAGTCGAGCTGATTTAAACTGGTCAAAAATAGACAAAATTAAAATGTGATTTTTTTTTGCTCACACCATTTTTCATTTATTTTTTTATAGGATAAGTAAATTTTCTTTAGTAACAGTTTACGCGTCTGGCGTACTAAATTATAATCCTGGTACCTTTGATAATTATTTATACCACTGGGTCGATGCCTCTGCTGGTGGACGTTTCGTCCCCGAGGGTATCACCAACCCAGTAGTCAGCACGTCGGTGTTGACATGAATATCAATTATATGGTCATTTTTATAAATTTCCTTTTTAAAATTTCCAGTTTACAAAACTTTGAATTTTTCGAAAAACTAAGGATTTTCTTATCCCAGGCATAGATTACCTTATTTAGCCGTATTTGGCACAACCTTTTGGATTTTTGGATCCTCAATGCTCTTCAACTTTGTATTTGTTTGGTTTATAACTGTTTTGATATGAGCGTCACTGATGAGTCTTATGTAGACGAAACGCGCGTCTGGCGTACTAAATTATAATCCTGCTATCTTTGATAACTATCACAACTTGTGATAACAAACTTATTTCAATACACATTTTCATCAAGTTTTCATATTTTTAGATTTTAATTTTAATAAAGATAACATATCTTATTAGTGATTTTATTTCCAGTCTCTTGTGGAGTGTTGAGACACTTCCATTTCCAGGGGCGGATCCAGGATTTTCAGTTAGGAAGGGGGCGCAAAGTTTAATTTTTTGAGTTTTTTTTAGGTAAAACTATTGAAATATTCTTCTAAAGGGGTAAAATGTAGTTATGTCGAAGTATTGTGTGATAAAATTAGCGAGAAATTAAAGTTTCAAGCTGAACCCGCCGTATTCCACACAGATAGACGGGCAGACAGACGGACGCAAAGTGAGACGAGACAGATCACAATTGCTCACCTGACCAGTATATTTTTCAAACGAAAATTTCTACTTTTACCAGCGATTTTTAATTGTCCTTTTATTCTATCTGTTTTTTTACTTTTTTTGATTTTCGGAGGTCGTGCCAGACTTCACCGTGTTCACCACAAACAACTAAAAACAGAATGAGACGCATTTACACAATTATATTTATTTTCTTGGGATCCCAAGCATACAGTAAATACAGTACAGAATTCGGCTAAATATTTAGGTTGCAAATGAGAAATAAATATAGACACAGAGATACAATTTAATAAACTAACCTTTCGCTTGAAACAGTATTTCTATCTTTCATTACGGATTTTATAAAAGAGTCTCACTGTTTTCTTCACCGTGTCATGATGAAATTGTAAAAGTGAGTAAGGGATGTTTTGGAACTTCGATTATCAAACAAATTGATTATAAAAACCGCAAATACAATGTAACATTTGTTTTTACTTTAACTGCTAAAAACCTATTATATTTGTCATCAAACGCAGCTCCGCGTATTTTTTGGTTTCATAGATTTTACCATGTACAAATTATTATAATTTAAAACTCATATTTATTTTCTAATAATTAGTCGGTTTTAAATTAAAGTTATTGGCTAAATTTTTACAATATTTTTTTTTCCATTTGCTATTTTTTTTAACCTCAAAACGCGTTTAGGACATTCTAGCTAAGATAATCATCAGATAGCTTCAATGTGGATGCTGAGACATGTCGTAAGTCGGTCCTAACTTTATCATAATTTCTGTTCTAAGAGTATCTTATAGGATAGATCTTAGGACAGTTTCGATAAACAGGCCCCAGTTTACAAATATGTTGTTATTTAAATGAATAAATGTCTTTTATTTATTCGCATTTATATTTTAGGCATTAAGCTTAATGCATGCACACATTTTTCAGGGTTTAAGTTTAAATCCTAAGATTTAAGACTGATGCCTAACATCATTTAGGCAATAGACTTACTGCCTAAGCGTTAGCTTATTGCCTAGGATTTAAGCTTAACGCCTAATTTCACTTATTGCCGCTAACATATATATCATACAATGGTCCGACAATTAACCTCTCACAGGTAGAATTGTTCCTGATATTAATGAGATGAAGACATTGCCGATCAATCAGTATAATAAGGTCTGCAGCTAGCATATTATTTACTGCTAGTAGTCCTTTGTAAATGTATGTCATGTTTTGTTGTCATTTAGCTTATTTTTTTGGTTACCTATTCTGACATCGGGCTCGGACTTCTTTTAAATTGAGTTTTTCTGTACATATTTATATGTGTTTTTTTTACATTAGTTAGATGTTTAGGGGAAGGATTGCGATTTTACAAAACATGTAAAACCCCGAAACATTTTTGCGTCTGTCGCAAGTCATTTACTTCTGGTCTCGATTAGTCATGTAGGATTATTAATTCTAGTGAATTTATATGTTTTGGAGTTGACTATGAGGTCCATTATCCCTGAACTAATACATATTTGTGTTGAGGACCAACAAAATGACGAATTCGGGTGCAGGATTTTATTGCTGTGTTGAATACCTTATTTTAATGTTCGAGGTTGTTTGCGTTTTTGTCGAGTTTGTTGTCACTTTAACACATTCCCCATTTCAATTCCTTTTTTATTCAGTTTTACCAGTATGAATTTCCTTAGTTATTGCAATTGTCACAGAAATATTAAACTGTAAATTTTAATTATTTAGCATAAATGTAACGCTGAGATCGACGTCCGATCTGTAACCGAATCATCAAATCATATGAATAGAAATGAGACGACACACTATTATGTAGATTGATTGGATTTTTTTTGTTATAAAGATAAACATTAATATGCATGTCGACTATATCGGGTTGAAAAAAAATCTATATAGAAAGTATGTATACATTTTAAAATTTATTTATCATAAGAACTCTACATAACATGTACATTATAAGTGTAAGTTAAGTCCAGTAATTTATTATTCATTGATATTGGACATCAAATTTTAAGACAATCTTTTGGCAATACATGACGTCACATTATACGTCGATTAGAGTATCGAAAAAATGGTCGTCGATGTGAAGTCAGATTTGGACATCGATTTGGAAAATGGACGTTGATTTGACGAACGGACGTCACTTAGAGGTCGGACAACGTTCTGCGTCTTACATTATTATTATATATAGCATTGATGACAATGTGAGTGTTGCTTCAACAATCCAATATGTTGCTTTCTACGATTACACCACGAACGAACCAATAACAATGCCTTCAAAATTAACAAATAATCACATTTTTAAGATAACCAATGGACATTAAAACCACGATTTTTCATACTTTCATGTTTAGAAATTAATTTTCTGAAGATATTCAAATAATTCATTCTTGATTAAACAAACAATAAGATCATCGTAGATGTCATAAATAAAAAGCAACTTTATTATCTTCAATAACGACACAATATAGAATGAGAATACTGTTTGTGAACCTTTCTTCATTTATTATATTACCTTACACTCTTGTCCTTGTCCTATCATTCTTTTAAAATAACCTTATATTTTGTAATACCTGTTATTTTTATTCCCTTTTCAAAGGAAAGAACACATGAAACTAAGCTTTTGAATGATGAGTGTGTAGCAATTTCTGAAGACATTTAATGGTATTATGTCATGGTTATGTCTGCCATTTTTTTTTAGTCATAATTGGATTTGGCATTTTTGACTTCTTTTCCCTCTTTTTTCTCTGTTTTTCTATATCTAAACCCTAAACTTCCAAAATTGAACGCATAGAACAAAGCCATTAAATGATACATTGTATACAATATATATGTCGTTTATGCATCCAATCAGTTTTGGTTTTTCTAATAGAAAGCGTCTGCTATTCACATTATATCGTCATTACTATTCTCTCGGTACTTAGTTATTTAGTGGAATTTATTTATATATCAGATCAGATTTGAAATTTCCTATATAAATATGAAACTGTAGTATAACCGGCAATAAGACAACTCTCAATCCAAGTAAAATATTTATAAAAAAACCACTAATAGGTCAAAGTATGGCTTTCAACATTGAATATCATCTCACATCGAACATCAAGCTATCAAGGAGAACGTCATTACAAGTGGAAAACAATTCTAAACACGAAACTTACAGTCTGGTATATATGAAAAACCAGAAACGAACAAAAAAATCTTATTAGCCACACCAAAAAATGACAACCACTGAACAACAGGCTTCTGAACAAAGACAGATGCCTATAACGCAGCGGTTTAAATGGTTTTAACAGGCGTAAGAAATCACCCAAACCTGAGACAGTAGTCAACATAACAACATGAATAGACACACTTAAAAGTATAAATAATAATGACTAAACTCGATTCAAACACAGTTTAACAACAGAAACACAAATAAAACAAGTTAGCATAAACTAAACGAAACAGTTATATATATGACAAACTATGAATACAATATTACAACGTACGTAGTAAAACAAAGATGTAGGCTGAGATAAGAACAGAAGTGAAAATAGAGTGCCTATATGCTTATTAAAGTTGGTACATATTGAAAATATATTCACCATTCTAAATATGTCACAAACGTTAAATTTCACGATAACCATGAATCCTGAAATAATATGTATTATATTTTGATATTCCAACTTAGTTAGAATGTGAAAAGTTTTGTAATGACACATGCTGCTCCGGAGGTTAACCATCACTAAAACTAGAAATTTCCTGTTTTGAAAACATGCACAAGAAAAGCAATTTTAATTTCCATCATTTGTTTTGATCTAAAAATCTGATACGCAAAAGTTCGTGTTGATTTTTCATTTTTATTTAAGTAAAATAAAAAAACAAATCCATCTCATTTTAGTCAATCCTTTACAGTAACCATGGTTACTGTTTAGTATGTTCCAAAAAGCTAGTAACTTTTACGAGTTGATAATAACAACGTATTACTCGGAACAAATATTCAACAAATCAAAATTTTCAAGAGCAAACTGCCTGAATAAAACACAATTCTAGCAACGGATCATAATGGCATAATTTAACCTATGTTATTAAAACATATCAGGGAATGTGGTGCTCATCGACCTCAATTATTAGTCTTATTGTTTTTTTACCATGGCGTTGTTAATCTATCTTATTTGGACTTTTGCCTTTTTGTCATTGGTATATTGAATGAAGTTTTTGTGGTACAATTTTGTGTTGATTTGTGCATTTTAATTAGTTTAGAAAATAATTTCATTTTTGGAGAAAATTATATCTTAAAAACAATGTCCTGTACTTATTAGTTGTATCGGGTTTCTGTATTTGTTTATAAATATTTTTATATATATAAACGGACTAATTAATATGTTGTCAATTTTCCGTTTCGCCACATCTTTGATTTTATAAAATCCCTCAGACTTTTATAGGTTTTTTCTGTGTTGTTAAGTCGTTCGACTATCCGATAGGTTATTAGTTTCACGGTAAGTTCAACTCACAGTTATCGTCCTTTGGTTTTCGTTATCTACGAATATAGTCCCTAGTGTGAACAGTATATAATTTTTTTATACACTTTACCAATTTATTTCTTGATATTAAACGCATGAAATATATAATCAAAGGGATAACATTACAGGTTAAAAAACATGGGTACTGAATCATTATGTGGAGTTGTGATTTGGTCCAGTTAACAAAGGTCAAATTGTATTACGTCTGAAGCTGTCCAACTAAATTTGAGACCCCTTTAACACATAATTATCAATATTTAAGTGAACTGGTAAAAATTTATATTATTTTGATATTATTTGTCCCACTAAAAGCTCACTACACTGTACAAATCGTTTTCAGATAGAGCACTACGAAATAACTGTGTTCTCGGGCCGGTTGGTTATTTTCAACATAATCCCTTTGTTAATGAGCTGCATTGTGAAACTAACATTATCCAAGAGGTGTACATTTCCTTCTATATCAACATAAATAAGTATTTCAAAAAAAAGTTATCCGAGAACAAAAAATTATCTAGCTACTCGCTTTTTTTTATATGGAGAATCCTTTGCTTCAGTTTACAAAATATTAACAGTACACCGTTCCTCAATCACCAACTGTATTTGCTTCTTTTTGTGTGTAAATGAAGCAGGTGAAGATGAATTTGGAAGACACATCAAGTAAAATTTACAAGTAATTTATCAACAAATATTGACCCAAAGGGTGACTGGGGAATAGAACTATGGTCACTTGGTCTTCTCCCGACCGGCAGTAAAACGCTTGCCGAAGTGGGGCGTCCGTTTAGCTGTGCGGGAATGTATCAAGTTCGCAGTCACGTCCGGTCAAAAGGGGGACGTTTAATCCGATGCCACGTGTAAAGAGAGTGCCACGCTCGTTGCACGTTAAGAACCCTTGCGACAACTCTTTGAGGGGTCCGTAGTTGGCCTGTTGCAAGCCAAAATTTCTGTCCCTATCAAATATACTCTCATTTTCCAGTGGCAGTCCAAATTTTCCCGACCATCATCCTAGATGGCCTCTATTACAACAACCTACCTATTGTATTTATTGTTAACTTGTTCTCGTCCTGAATATGCATGCACTATTTGCCACTGGACGTTAAGCAACCAACAATCAATCAATAGCAATCTGCCTGAATAAAACACGATTCTAGCAACGGATTATAATGGCATCGAAGTTGAAGATGTTTGATAAGCTCTAATTGTATTGTTTAGTCTTCTAAGATCTGTTAGGATCAAAATAACCGTTTTACATCAAAATTATATTACTAGATAACTAGTTATCAGCTATAATCTAATGCATTTTCATTCAGGAGTAAAATCGTGCTCAAACTGATGAGATTATATTTCTCTTTCTAAAGTTTTATTCGTGTATCGAAATTATCTGAACACACACTATGGTTTGTCAGAGTTAGAGTATACTCAAAACCAAGTATAATTCACCATTTTCTGAAAAAGACTGAACTACGTCAGAAATATGATAGTTTTTTTACATTCGTGTGTTGCGTTTGCGCATTTGATTTGGCCGTTTGATGGGGGACTTTCCATTTGAAACCTATATTGGAGGTCGGTAATTTTGTAATTTTCAATGTCTATTGGATAGGTTAAATTGTTAAATATCAGGTATGAACACAGACACAATTTATTGCGTCAATTTTACTTAACTAAATTGAGATAGATGGTCATTGTGATTCATAAAGCAACTGCATCTGCAAATATTACAAATGCCTATTTCTACTATGACAGGTTGCCAAGAAAACATGGCTTAGTTTTTATATTTGTTAGCGTTTCTGCTTCTGTTTCCGGTTTTAGGTTTAATTTGTTTGTTTTAAATATGACCGTTTGGCAGGAAGTTTGCAATAGATAGATACAACATTCCACAATGATATCTTTATTAGTAAAAAGCACTTTTATTTCTTTCAGGAACATGAAAGACGAAATCAAATCGTGTCAGCGTTAAACAGAGACCACAAATTTGCATTGGTAGGTGATGCAGAGAGTACAAAGAAAGTGAAAACGGCAATAGAATATGCCTGTGGAGAATCCAAAGTTACTCAATTTTTAACTTGGGTTACCAAGAGTTCAAAAAAACGAAATGCCATCGATATTGTAATTCTGACAAACAAGGATGAGCTTGCTAAAATACGTAAAGAAACGAAAAGCGTTGATTTATTGCTCTGTTTATCAATGGCAACTAAAATTGAATCTAGAGATGTTTGGGGGCCAATCGTCAAAAGTACTCTACCGTCTAATATCAAAATGAAAACCATAATTTTCTGGACAGAAAAGAAGAAAGAATATCCAAAGCTACGGGAAATTGAAGAAACATTAGATTCCGATGTGAAAAATATTTTTGACAACTCTGTTAAATATTTTCACAAGAAAGAAAACACACTTTTTATATTCGTTGCATCAGCATGTTTGGCAACAGTTTTTCGTGTAAGAAATTTTCGAGCTGCTAGAACATCCCCAATAGTAAAATAAATTACACCATGATCGTGATGTTTATGTGAATAGAAATTAGAATAAATCCAAATATAAAACTTTTTTGGTTATTACTTATAGATGTTAAATCCAAATTTTTCTTTTACAATGTGTTCTTCAAAGGGCTTCATAATATATGTCTACTTCAAAAATGTTTTGAAATTAAATTGTTATCTTCAGTTATGAAAGGGGTCTATAAATTACGGAGCCTCGCTAGGGACATGCAAAGCAATAGAGGTATATTGTCCGAACAAAATAATATATTATGCGCAAAATTTACATATGTATTATGTGCACAATATAAATATAGTGTGCACACAACATAACATACGGTTGCCAAGAAAAAGCAAATATTTTTTTCACTTAACCTTGACCTAATTTCATGGATCAATGAACAGGGTTATGTTTACGTGGTTAAGTCGATATCTCAGATACCATTTGCATTGGTCCGGCAACATTTTTGTGTTTTGGTCTATTTTTCGGATACTTAAAGTATTAGGTAAATATGTTAAGTGTATGGAATGTTTGTATGGTGTACTATCTACCGGACAGTAATCATCTGATCATTGTCTTATTATCATGTTTAATTGGTCCATGACATTGATTCTTGTTGGTTTTTTTTTCAGATACTACATGTATGAAGAATAAATTAGTCTGTAACTATTTTTGGTTTATTGAATGATTGTAAAGTATAGATATTTGTTTGGTCGGTATCATCTGACCTTGACGTTATTTATATGGTTTAATTAAAGATTTATTCAAGATTTAAGAAATACTGTGTGAAATAAAAGCGGTCATTTTGAAAATTCCAACTTCAAAAGTCAACTCTGCTAATGCCAGTGACCATTTCTGTAAAGTTTAATACGGTTTGCAGCACTTTTTTATTTTTTTTTATTTTTGACATTTTATCATGGTTTTCATGGTAACAACAGCTTGGAAATTTCAACTCCAAATACCACATCTTCCAATGTTACTCATCGTTACTGTGAAGTTTCATGAAGTTTGGAGCATTTTGAGATTTTTGAAATTTTTAGTTTAGTTTCCATTGCAACATAATAGTTTAATTGAATGCCAAAATCATCCAACACCTGTATATATTGGGCACCTACATTGTATCAAAACATAATGATTCTGAGTTAAAGGATATCCAAACAGTTCATCCAAAACCAAAACTGCATTTTTTCACAACTAGATTTGTAATTGCTAGCAATAACGGATGGCACCCTTCCTCCATTGCCAGGTGAGCGGCAGCCATTTTGAAAATTCCACAGTCAAAGAGCGCATCTACAAATGTCTATAAACATTGTTGTAAAAGTTCATAAAGTTTGGAGGAATTTGAACTTTTGAAATTTCTGCTGTTTCCGTGGTAATGGTTACTATTTCCAAACTTTCAAAGACAGGTGCAACTTTGAAACATGCCATATTATATATCCATGTAGTTTCGTTGAGTTTGACCGTCCTATCAACGGAATAAATGCTACTTAAAGGTTTTCCAATAGGGTTTAATGCTAAATATATTTAGTTTCCATGGCAATATAGTAGTTCCAAAGATCGTCAAAATCCCCTAATATTTGTATAAAGTGGACAGCGACAATATATAAAAATTAGATGATTCTATGTTCATGCATACTCTATTCACCAAAAACAAAAATTTTATTTTTCTCATTTGTTCTTTTTCCATGGTAACGGTGGCCATCTTGAAAATGCCATACCCCGATTGCAAATCTGCAAATGCTGGTTAACATTATGGGATAGTTTTGTTCATCCAATTCCAAGATATAAGCTGGACAAAAAAGTGGAAGAAAAATAATAAGAACTAGAATTGCCATTGCAAGCAATAGCGGATGTCACCCTTCCCCCAATTGCCACTAAGCGGCAGCCATTTCAAAATTGTTTAACAGTGAATGCACATATATATGCATGGCAATACATCTTTCTGTAAATTTTCAGTACATTGAGAGCATTTTAAAAAAATTCACAATTCTGCTGTTTCCATGGCAACGGCAGCCATTTTGAAAATTTTGAAGTTAAAAGTCTCATCTTTACTTGCCAGTTAACAAAAATATCAAGTTTCATTAAGTTCAAAGCATTTAGAGAATTTTTGCAGTTTCCATGGCAACGGTGGCCATATTGGAAATTCCAAAGTCAAAAGTCTCATCAAGACTTGCCAGTCAACAATCATATTAAGTTTGATCAATTTAGGAGCATTTTGAAATTTTTGAAATATTTAGTCCTGTATCCATGGCAACAGAAGAGTTCCAATGATTGTCAAAATCATTCAAAAGCTGTATGTAGTGGACAACTATATTGTGTAAAAATTTGATGATTTCAAGTTCTAGCATACCAAAATTATTTACCAAACCCTGAGGTTTTTAGAGCATTTTGACACTTATGCACTGTTTCCATGGTAACGGCAGACATTTTGGAAATTCCAACGCCAAATTACGCATCTACCAAAGTTGCTCATCGTTACTATGAAGTTTCAAAAAATTTGGAGCATTTTGAAATTTTTGAAATTTTTGGGGTAGTTTCCATGGCAACATAGTGGTTCCAATGATTGCTAATATCGTCCAAAACCAATATATGGCTGGCACTTACATTTTGATAGAATATGATGATTCTGAGTTTAAGCATCTCTAAATTATTCACAAAACCAAAAACTGGAATTTTTCACATTTGTTCCGTTTCCATGGAAACGGCAGCCATTTTTTATGGTCTTAGAGCCTACTGCAACCCGAAATTTTGTGTTCCTCCTTATAGTGAATTATCATTATGGCACCCTAAACGGAGTTTGGGTGACATATTGTTATTCTACGTTTCTTTTTTTCTTATTATGGCACCCTAAACGGAGTTTGGGTGACATATTGTTATTCTACGTTTCTTTTTTATGTCACCCTGACGGAGGTCGGGTGACATATTGTTATTGTACGATTCTTTTTTATGGCACCCTCAACGGAGTTGGGGTGACATCTTGTTATTGTTCGTTTCTTTTTTTTATGGCACCCTCAATGGAGTTGGGGTGAAATCTTGTTATTGTTCGTTTCTTTTTTTCTTATTATTATGGTACCCTCAATGGAGTTGGGGTGACATATTGTTATTGTTCGTTTCTTTTTATGTCACCCTGACGGAGGTCGGGTGACATATTGTTATTGTACGATTCTTTTTTTTTTTCTTTATTATTCCACACTTTTTTGTCCATACTATTTCTCGGAATTGCATGGACCAATGATGATGGAAGTGTACCATAATGTTAACCCCCATGTGCAGATGTGCAATCGGGGGTTGGCATTTCCAAGATGGCTGTCGTTGTCATGGAAACAGAAATAATGTGAAAAATCGGAAAGTGTTCCAAAATGAATAAAACTTTGTGGAAATGTTACTTGGCATGCAAAGACTTGAAATCCATCTTTGGAATTTCCAAAATGGCGGCCGTTGCCATAGAAACAGTACAAACATCCAAATTTTCAAAATGCTTTAAATTTTCGGAAAATTCGCAAAATGATGTATTGTAAAGTGAATTAAGTTAATTCAATGTTAAAAGTTTCGAAATGGCTGCCACTTAGTGGCAATTGGCGGACCAGGGTGACATCCGCTATTGCTTGCAATGGCAATTCTAGTTATGGCACCCTCAACGGAGTTGGGGTGACATATTGTTATTCTACGTTTCTTTTTTTTCTTATTATGGCACCCTCAACGGAGTTGGGGTGACATATTGTTATTGTTCGTTTCTTTTTTTCATTATGGCACCCTCAACAGAGTTGGGGTGACGTATTGTTATTCTACGTTTCTTTTTTTCTTATTATTATTTTTCTTCCACACATTTTTGTCCAGGCGATTTCTCGAAATCCAAAGGACCAAAGTTAATGGAACTTTACTATATTAAGGACCCCCATGTGCAGAGTTGCAGGAAACATGGAATGGTTCAAGATGGCTACCGTTACCATGGAAACGAAACAAATATGAAAAATTCCAGTTTTTTGTTTTAGTGAACTGTTTGGATATGCTTTAACTCAGAATCATTATATTTTAATACAATGAAGGTGCCCACTATATACAGGTGTTGAATGATTTTCGTACTCATTGGAACTACTATGTTGCCATGGAAACTGCACCAAAAATTTCAAAAATATCAAAATGCTCAAAACTTAATGAAACTTCACAGTAACGATGAGCAACATTGGAAGATGTGGAATTTGGCGTTGGAATTTCCAAAATATCTGTTGTTACCATGGAAACAATGCAAAAAGGTCAAAACTTTGAATTTTCACAGAACATTCCAGAACATCAATGTTAAATTTATTCTAGAGACATTAAAGGGTATATGATGGTATATATGATTATGAAGGGAAAAAATTGCAGCAGGGGTTTGACTTTGGAATATTCAAAATGGCCACCGTAACCATGGAAACAGCAAAAATATCCAAAATTTCAAAATGCTCCTATCTTAATGAAACTTTACAAAAATGATAATTTGAATGTGTAGATGCACTCTTTGACTTTGGAATCTTCTAGATTGTTGCCACTCGCCTGGCAATGGGGGAAGGGTGCCATCCGCTATTGCTTGCAATGGCAAATCTAGTATTATTATTTTTATTCTTCCACACTTTTTTGTCCATTCTATTTCTCGGAATTGGCTTGAACAATATTGATGGAACTATACCATAATGTAGACCACCACATTCTATAGTGCAGTGGGGTATGGCACCATCAAGATGGCTGCCGTTGCCATGGAAACGAAACAAATGTGAAAAAATCCTGTTTTTTGTTTTGATGAACTGTTTTGATATGCTTAAACTCAGAAACATTATATTTTGATACAATGTAGGTGCCGGCCATACACAGGTGTTGGATGATTTTGGCACTCATTGGAACTACTATGTTGCCATGGAAACTACACCAAAAATTTCAAAAATATCAAAATGCTCCAAACTTCATAAAACTTCACAGTAACGATGAGCAACATTGGAAGATGTGGAATTTGGCGTTGGAATTTCAAAAATATCTGTTGTTACCTTGGAAACAATGCAAAAAGGTCAAAACTTTGAATTTTCACAGAACATTCCAGAACATCAATGTTAAATTTATTCTAGAGACATTAAATGGTATATGATTATGGAGGGCAAAAATTGCAGCGGGGGTTTGACTTTGGAATATTCAAAATGGCCGCCGTTACCATGGGAACAGCAAAATTATGAAAAACTTCCAAATGCTTTAAATTTAATGAAACTTATAACAAATGTTGCCTAGCTTATGTAGACTTAATTTTTGAGTTTCGAATTTTCAAAATGGCCGCCGTTGCCATGGAAACAGAAAAAAGATTTTGAATGGCTGCCGCTGGCCTGGTAATGGGGAAAGGGTGCCATCCGCTATTGCTTGCAATGGCAAATCTAGTTATGGCACCCTCAACGGAGTTGGGGTGACATATTGTTATTCTACGTTTCTTTTTTTTCTTTTTATGTCACCCTGACGGAGGTCGGGTGACATATTGTTATTGCTCGATTCTTTTTTTTATTTATAATTATTATTCCACACTTTTTTGTCCAGACTATTTCTCAGAATTGCATGGACCAATGCTGATGGAACTTTACCATAATGTTAACCCCCATGTGCAGATGTGCAATCGGGGGTTGGCATTTCCAAGATGGCTGCCATTGCCATGGTAACAGCAAAAATATGAAAACTTTCATGGAACATTCCAGAACATTAGTGTTAAATTAATTCTACGGCCATTAAATGTTATATGATGGTATAATATTATGGGGAGCACAATATGAAGCAGCAGTATGACTTTGGAATTTTCAAATGTTGCCATGGAAACTGTTCAAAAATAACAAAATTTTGAAAATTCTTCAATAATGTATGAAACGTTACGACTTGTAAATCTAGATGCGGCATTCAACTTTAAAATTTCCAAAATGGCTGCCGTTACCATGGCTGCTGTTTAGTGGCAATTGGTGGACCAGGGTGACATCCGCTATTGCTTGCAATGGCAATTCTAGTTTTTATTATTTTTCTTCCACTATTTTTG
This sequence comes from Mytilus galloprovincialis, assembly GCA_037788925.1. Taxonomy (NCBI): domain Eukaryota; kingdom Metazoa; phylum Mollusca; class Bivalvia; order Mytilida; family Mytilidae; genus Mytilus; species Mytilus galloprovincialis. Next base: position 222,809 of record JAWDJN010000045.1, on the reverse strand, counting down.
TCCGGAGCAGTTCTCAGAATAGAATAGACCAAAGTTGATGGAACTATGGTATAATGTTGACCACCATGCGAAGTTGTCCCTCTGACTTTGGAATGGTCAAGATGGCCACCGTTACCATGGAAACAGCAAAAATGCGAAAAACATCAAAGTGTTCCAAAGTAGAAAAAACTTCACAGGAATGGTAACTGGCATGTGCTGATTTACAGTTTGACTTAGGAATTTTCAAAATGGCCGCCGTTACCATGGAAACTGCAAAAATGTCAAAAATTTCAAAAAGCTCCAAAATTTATGAAACTTTAAAAAAATGTTAATTTGCAAGTGTAGATGCACTCTTTGACTAAGGAATTTTCAAAATGGATGCCGTTACCCTGGCAATGGGGGAAGGGTGCCATCCGTTATTGCTAGCAATGACAAATCTAGTTATGGCACCATCAACGGAGTTGGGGTGACATATTGTTATTGTTCCGTTCTTTTTTTTCTTATTTTTATTTTTATTCTTCCACACATTTTGTCCATCCTATTTCTCGGAATTGGTCAGACCCATGTTGATGGAACTATACCATAATATTAACCGCCATGTGAGGTTGTGCAAGAGACATTGGAATGGTAAAAAATGGCTGCCGTTACCATGGAAACGAAACAAATGTGAAAAATTTCTGTTTTTTGTTTTGGTGAACTGTTTGAATATGCTTACACTCAGAATCATCATATTTTAATACAATGTAGGTGCCCACTATATACAGGTGTTGGATGATTTTGACACTCACTGGACCTACTATGTTGCCATGGAAACTACACCAAAAATTTCAAAAATATCAAAATGCTCCAAACTTCATGAAACTTCACAGTAACGATGAGCAACATTGGAAGATGTGGAATTTGGCGTTGGAATTTCCAAAATATCTGTAGTTATTTCCATGGTAAAAATATCCAAAATTTCAAAATGCTCCTATCTTAATGAAACTTTACAAAAATGATAATTTGAATGTGTAGATGCACTATTTGACTTTGGAATCTTCTAAATTGTTGCCGCTCGCCTGGCAATGGGGAAAGGGTGCCATCCGCTATTGCTTGCAATGGCAAATCTAGTTATGGCACCCTCAACGGAGTTGGGGTGACGTATTGTTATTCTACGTTTCTTTTTTTTCTTATTATTTTTATTAATCTTCTTCCACACTTTTTGTCCAATCTAGTTCTCAGAATCTAATGGGTCAATGATGATGGAACTCTTCTATAATAAGGACCCCCATGTGAAGTTGTGCATCTTGCTATGGAATGGTCCAAGATGGCCCCCGTTTCCATGGAAACGGAAAAAATGTAAAAAAAAATCAAAATTCCAACTCTTTCATTGTAAGACCCAACTAGATGAAACTTTATGGAAATGTTCCTTGGTATGCCCTGATATACAGACAATATTTAGAAATTCCAAAATGGCCGCCATTGTCATAGAAACAAGGCAAAAGTTTAACATTGGCCCAATGGGAAAATACATTAAAACTGTATTTTCTAAAGGAATATAAGATCAAATCTATTGAAACTTTATTGATATATTACGTGGCATGTCCCAAAGTGGCACCTGTCTTTGGAATTTTGGAAATAGTAACTGTTACCATGGAAACAGCAAAAATTTCAAAAATTTCAAAATGCTCCAAACGAGATCAAATTTTACAACAATGTTGAAAAACATGTCTGAAAGCGTTCTTTGACTTTGAAATTTTCAAAATGACTGCCGCTCGCCTGGCAATAGGGGGACGAGGGTGCCATCCGTTATTGCTAGCAATTACAAATCTAGTTATTATGGCACCCTCAACGGAGTTGGGGTGACGTATTGTTATTCTACGTTTCTTTTTTTTCTTATTATGGCACCCTCAACGGAGTTGGGGTGACATATTGTTATTCTACGTTTCTTTTTTTTCTTATTTTTCTTTTTCTTCTTCCACACATTTTGTCCGTCGTGTTTCTCGGAATCCAATGGACCAATGTTGATGGAACTTTACTATAAGGAGGACCCCCATGTAAAGTTGTGCACCTTGGTATGGAATGGTAAAAGATGGCCGCCGTTTCCATGGAAACAGCATAAATGCGAAAAAAATCAAAGTGTTCCAAACTGGAAGAAACTCCACAGGAATGTTGACTGGCATGTGCTGATTTCCAGTTTGACTTTGGAATTTTCAAAATGGCTTCCGTTACCATGGAAACAGCTAAAATATCAAAAATTATAACTCTTTCGTTATAAGATCCAACTGGATGAAACTTTATGAAAATGTTCTCCAGTATGCCAAGATGTCAAGACAATATTTGGATAGTTCAAAATGGCCGCCGTTGTCATGGAAACTGGGGCCAAGTTTTGCATTGACCCTATGGAAAAATGCATAAAATCAGCATTTTTTCAGAGAGAATTGCACCAAAGTAAATGAAACTGTATTGATATATAACATGACATGTGACAATGAGATGTACGCTTTTAGAATTTTGGAATTATCTACTGTAACCATGGTTGCAGCACAAATGTTCAAAATTTCCAAAAAAAATAAAGTGCTGCAAACTGAATGAAACTTAACAGGAATAATGACTGACATGTGCGGAGTTGCATTTTGAAGTTGGAATTTTCAAAATGGCCGCCGTAACCATGGAAACAGCAAAAATATCAAAAATTTCAAAATGCTTCAAACTGAATGAAACTTTGCAAAAATGTTACTAGACATCTGTAAATGCATTCTTCGACTTTGGAATTTTCAAAATGGCTGCCGCTCACCTGGCAATGAGGGGAAGGGTGCCATCCGTTATTGCTAGCAATTACAAATCTAGTTTTTATTATTCTTCCACACATTTTGTCCATCGTGTTTCTAAGAATTGAGTGATCCAATAATGTTGGCACTATAACATAATGAGGACACCCATGTGAAGTTGTGCATCTGACTCTGGAATTTTTTTTAATGGCCGCCGTTTCCATGGAAACTGCACAATTGTGAAAAAATCTAGATTTTGGTTTTGGTGAATTATTACGTTATGCTTAAACTTAGAATCATTATATTTTAATACAATGTAGGTGCCCACTATATACTGGTTTTGGTATGCTTTTGGCAATCATTGGAACTACTATGTTGCCATGGAAACTACACCAAAAATTTCAAAAATATCAAAATGCTCAAAACTTAATGAAACTTCACAGTAACGATGAGCAACATTGGAAGATGTGGAATTTGGCTTTGGAATTTCTAAAATATCTGTTGTTACCATGGAAACAATGCAAAAAGGTAAAAATTTTGAATTTTCACAGAACATTCCAGAACATCAATGTTAAATTTATTCTAGAGACATGAAACTTTATGAAAATGTTCTCCAGTATGCCAAGATGTCAGGACAATATTTTGATAGTTCAAAATGGCCGCCGTTGTCATGGAAACTAGGGCCAAGTTTTGCATTGACCCTATGGGAAAATGCATAAAATATGCATTTTCTCAGAGAGTAGTGCACCAAAGTTAATGAAACTGTATTGATATATAACATGACATGTGGACATGAGATGTCTGCTTTTAGAATTTTGGAATTATCTACTGTAACCATGGTTGCAGCACAAATGTTCAAAATTTCCAAAAAAAAATATGTGCTGCAAACTGGTTGAAACTTTACAGGAATAGTGACTGTCATGTGCGGAGTTGCATTTTGAAGTTGGAATTTCCAAAATGGCCGCCGTAACCATGGAAACAGCAAAATTGTTCAAAATTTCAAAATGCTCCAAACTAAATGAAATTTTGCAAAAAGGATAACCTGCAGGTGTAGACGCACTCTTTGACCTTGGAATTTACAAAATGGCTGTCGCTCGCCTGGCAATGGGGGTACGAGGGTGCCATCCGTTATTGCTAGCAATTACAAATCTAGTTATGTCACCCTGACGGAGGTCGGGTGACATATTGTTATTGTTCGATTCTTTTTTTATTATTCTTATTCCACACTTTTTTGTCCAGCTTAGTTCTCTGAATATAATGGACCAATTTTGATGGAACTATACCATAATGTTCACCACCATGTGTAGTTGTGCACCTTACTTTGGAATTAAAAAAATGGCTGCCATTGCCATGGAAACAGCAAAAATGTGAAAATGTAATGGAACATTCCAGAACATTAGGGTTTAATTAATTGTACAGCCATTAAATGTTATATGATGGTATAATATTATGGGAGGCACAATATGAAGCAGCCGTATGACTTTGGAATTTTTAAATGTTGCCATGGAAACTGTTCAAAAGTAGCAAAATTTTGAAAATTCTTCAAGAATGTATGAAACGTTACAGAAATGTTAACTTGTTAATCCAGATGCGGCATTCAACTTTGGAATTTCCAAAATGGCTGCCGTTACCATGGTTGCTGTTTATTGGCAATTGGCGGACCAGGGTGACATCCGCTATTGCTTGCAATGGCAATTCTAGTTATTATTTTTATTCTTCCACACATTTTGTCCATGCTATTTCTCGGAATTGGTCAAACCCATGTTGATGGAACTATACCATATTATGAACCGCCATGTGAAGTTGTGCAAGAGACATTAGAATGGTAAAAAATGGCTGCCGTTACCATGGAAACAGAACAAATGTGAAAAAATCCAGTTTTTTGTTTTGGTGAACTATTTGGATACTATTTAACTCAGAATCATTATATTTTGATACAATGTAGGTGCCCACTATATACAGGTGTTGGATGATTTTGGCACTCATTGGAACTACTATGTTGCCATGGAAACTACTCCAAAAATTTCAAAAATCTCAAAATGTTCCAAACTTAATGAAACTTCACAGTAACGATGAGCAACATTGGAAGATGTGGAATCTGGCGTTGGAATTTCCAAAATCGCTGTTGTTACCATGGAAACAATGCAAAAAGGTCAAAACTTTGAATTTTCACAGAACATTCTAGAACATCAATGTATAATTTATTCTAGAGACATTAAATGGTATATGATTGTATATGATTATGGAGGGAAAAAAATGCAGCGGGGGTTTGACTTTGGAATATTCAAAATGGCCGCCGTTACCATGGAAACAGCAACAATATACAAAAAACTTCAAAATGCTTCAAATTTATTGAAACTTGTAACAAATGTTGCTCAGCTAATGTAGACTTGACTTTTGAGTTTGGAATTTCCAAAATGGCCGCCGTTACCATGGAAACCTCAAAAATACAAAAAACTTCAAAATGCTTCAAATTTATTGAAACTTATAACAAATGTTGCTCAGCTAATGTAGACTTGACTTTTGAGTTTGGAATTTCCAAAATGGCCGCCGTTACCAATGCTACCGCTCACCTGGCAATAGGGGAAGGGTGCCATCCGCTATTGCTTGCAATGGCAAATCTAGTTTTTCTTATTCTTCTTCCACACATTTTGTCCGTCGTGTTCCTCGAAATCCTATGGACCAATGTTGATGGAACTTTACTATAATGAGGACCCCCATGTAAAGTTGTGCACCTTGGTATGGAATGGTAAAAGATGGCCGCCGTTTCCATGGAAACAGCAAAAATGCGAAAAAAATCAAAGTGTTCCAAACTGGAAGAAACTCCACAGGAATGGTAACTGACATGTGCTGATTTCCAATTTGACTTTGGAATTTTCAAAATGGCTGCCGTTACCATGGAAACAGCTAAAATATCAAAAATTCTAACTCTTTCGTTATAACACTCAGCTGGATGAAACTTTATAAAAATGTTACCCGGTACGCTTAGATGTCAAACCAATATTTTGATAATCCAAAATGGCCGCCGTTGTCATGGAAACTGGGGCCAAGTTTTGCATTGACCCTATGGAAAAATGCATAAAATCAGCATTTTCTCAGTGAGTATTGGAACAAAGTAAATGAAACTGCATAGATATATAACATGACATGTGGCAATAAGATGTCTACTTTTAGAATTTTGGAATTATCTACTGTAACCATGGTTGCAGAACAAATGTTAAAAATTTCCAAAAAAAATCAAAATGCTGCAAACTGGATGAAACTTTACAGGAATAGTGACTGACATGTGCGGAGTTGCATTTTGAAGTTGAAATTTCCAAAATGGCCGCCGTAACCATGGAAACAGCAAAATTGTCCAAAATTTCAAAATGTTCCAAACTTAATGAAATTTTACAAAAATGATGACTTGCATGTGTAGATACACTCTTTGACTTTTAAATTTTCAAAATGGCTGCCGCTCGCCTGGCAATGGGGGAACAAGGGTGCCATCCGTTATTGCTAGCAATTACAAATCTAGTTATGTCACCCGATCGACAATGTCGGGTGACATATTGCTTTTCCTCTGTTTCTTTTTCCCTATTATTATTATGGCACCCTCAACGGAGTTGGGGTGACATATTGTTATTCTACGTTTCTTTTTTTTCTTTTTTTTATTATTTTTCTTCCACTATTTTTTTCCGGAGCAGTTCTCAGAATAGAATAGACCAAAGTTGAAGGAACTATGGTATAATGTTGACCACCATGCGAAGTTGTCCCTCTGACTTTGGAATGGTCAAGATGGCCACCGTTACCATGGAAACAGCAAAAATGCGAAAAACATCAAAGTGTTCCAAAGTAGAAAAAACTTCACAGGAATGGTAACTGGCATGTGCTGATTTACAGTTTGACTTAGGAATTTTCAAAATGACCGCCGTTACCATGGAAACTGCAAAAATGTCAAAAATTTCAAAAAGCTCCAAAATTTATGAAACTTTAAAAAAATGTTAATTTGCAAGTGTAGATGCACTCTTTGACTAAGGAATTTTCAAAATGGATGCCGTTACCCTGGCAATGGGGGAAGGGTGCCATCCGTTATTGCTAGCAATGACAAATCTAGTTATTATTATTTTTAGTGAAAAAATCCTGTTTTTTGTTTTGGTGAACTGTTTGGATAGACTTGAACTCAGAAACATTATATTTTGATACAATGTAGGTGCCGGCCATATACAGGTGTTAGATGATTTTGGCGCTCATTGGAACTACTATGTTGCCATTGAAACTATACCAAAAATTTCAAAAATATCAAAATGCTCCAAACTTCATGAAACTTCACAGTAACGATGAGCAACATTGGAAGATGTGGAATTTGGCGTTGGAATTTCCAAAATATCTGTAGATACCATGGAAACAATGCAAAAAGGTCAAAACTTTGAATTTTCACAGAACATTCCAGAACATCAATGTTAAATGTATTCTAGAGACATCAAATGGTATATGATGGTATATATGATTATGGAGGGAAAAAATTGCAGCGGGGGTTTGACTTTGGAATATTCAAAATGGCCGCCGTTACCATGGGAACAGCAAAAATTTCAAAAATTTCAAAGTTCTCCAAACTTAATGAAACTTTACAAAATTGACAATTGGCATGAGTAGATGCACTCTATGATTTTGGAATTTTCAGAATGGCTGCCGCTCGCCTGGCAATGGGGGAAGGGTGCAATCCGCTATTGCTTGCAATGGCAAATCTAGTTATGTCACCCGATCGACAATGTCGGGTGACATATTGCTTTTCCTCTGTTTCTTTTTCTGTATTATTATGTCACCCGATCGACAATGTCGGGTGACATATTGCTTTTCCTCTGTTTCTTTTTCTCTATTATTATTATACTTCCACCTATTTTGTCTGGCATGTTTTTTGGAGTGAAATGGAACCAATCTTAATGATAGTTCACTATAAGGTGGAACAAAAAATTTCGGGGTGCAGGTGGGTCTAAGACCATAAAAAATGGCTGCCGTTTCCATGGAAACAGAATAATTGTGAAAAATTCCAGTTTTTGGTTTTGGTGAATAATTTGGAGATTCTTAAACTCAGAATCATCATATTTTGATACAATGTAGGTGCCAGCCATATACTGGTTTTGGATGATTTTGGCAATCATTGGAACTACTATGTTGCCATGGAAACTGCACCAAAAATTTCAAAAATATCAAAATGCTCCAAATTTTTTGAAACTTCATAGTAACGATGAGCAACATTGGTAGATGTGCAATTTGGCGTTGGAATTTCGAAAATGTCTGCTGTTACCATGGAAACAAGTCGAAAATGGTCAAAATGCTTCAAAAACCTTAAAGTGGCATTTACTTTCTTAAAATGGTAGGTCAAATCCATTGAAACTTTGATGGTATGTTCCCTCCCATGTACCAATGTGGTATCTGCCATTAGAAATTTGGAATGGTATCTGTTACCATAGAAACCAGCCAAAATGTCAAAAATTTCAAAAATTTCAAAATGCTCCAAAATTGATGAAACGTAATATATTTGTTGACTGTCAAGTCTGCATGAGACTTTTGAAGTTGGAATTTCCAAAATGGCCACCGTTGCCATGGAAACTGCAGAAATGTCAAATATTTTCAAAATGCTCCAAACTTAATGAAACTTAATATAATGTTAACTGGCATGTATAGATGAGACTTTTGACTTCAGGATTTTCAAAATGGCTGCCGTTGCCATGGAAACAGAAGAAATGTGAAACTTTTGACAATGCTCAAAACGTACTAAAAATTTACAGAAAGATATATCGCAATGCGTTGATCTGCATTCACTGTTAAATTGTTTTCAAATGGATGCCGGTTAGTGGCAATAGGGGAAGGGTGACATCCGCTATTGCTTGCAATGGCAATTCTAGTTATTATTATACTTCCACCTAATTTTGTCCGCCCGCTTTCTCAGAGCCAAAAGTACCAATCCGAATGATGGTGCACTATAACAAGGAACCCTGACTCCCCAGAGTCTGTGCAAAATTGGAACTAAAAAATGGCTGCCATCACCATGGAAACGGAAAAATGGTGAAAAAATAAAATTTTGGAATTCCTTGAATTATTTGAGAATGCTTAAGCTTAAAATCTTTAGATTTTAATACAATGTAGGTGCCCACTATATACAGGTTTTGGATGATTTTGGCACATTTTGAAACTGCTATGTTGCCATGGAAACTAAACCAAAAATTTCAAAAATATGGAAATGCTCCAATTTTTTTGAAACTTTAGCATAACGATGAGCAACTTTGGTAGATGTGAAATTCGGCGTTGGAATTTCCAAAATGTCTGCCGTTTCCATGGAAACAATGCAAAAAGGTCAAAATGCTCCAAAAACTTCCGGGTTTGGTGAATAACTTTGGTATGCTTGAACTTAAAATCATCAAATTTTTATGCAATATAGTTGTCCACTATATACAGGTTTTGAATGATTTTGATAATCATTGGAACTGCTATGTTACCATGGATACAGGAGCAAAAATTTCAGAATGCTTCAAAATTGATGAAACTTGATATGATTGTTAACTGTCAAGTCTAGATATGACTTTTGAAGTTGGAATTTCCAAAATGGCCACGGTTGCCATGGAAACTGCAAAAATGTCAAAAATTCTCAAAATTGTTTTAACTTAATGAAATTTGATATTATTGGTAACTGACAAGTTAAGATGAGACTTTTGACTTTGAAATTTTCAAAATGGCTGCCGTTGCCATGGAAACGGTATCAATGTTAAATACTTTAAAATGCTCTGAATATACTGAACATTTACAAAAAGATGAATAGCCATGCATATTTGTGCATTTACTGTTAAACAAGTTTGAAATGGCTACCGCTTAGTGGCAATAGGGGGAAGGGTGACATCCGCTATTGCTTGCAATGGCAATTCTAGTTATGTCACCCCTTTGAAAAAGGGGGGATATATTGTTATTCTACGAATTTTTTCTTCCACACTTTTTGTCCAGCCAATTTCTCGGAGATGCCTTGACATATATTTATAAAACTGCACCATAATGACAATCCCCATGTGCAAAGTTGCAGTAAGCATGGAATGGTTCAAGATGGCCGCCGTTTCCATGGAAACGGCAAAAATGTAAAAAACCGAAAAATGGTCCAAATTTAATGAAACTTTCAGAACTAATAACTCATCGTTAGAAGGCGTGACATCCATCTTGAGAACTTTTAAAATGGCTACCGTTGTCATGGAAACGGTCCAAACGTGAAAAAAACGAAAATAAATTCTTATTTAATTCATAGAAAATAAACCGCTACAGATACGGCAAAAAAAACCGTAAGTAGAAAACAGCAGTATGAACTGTAGAATTCATTGCCGTTGGAAATTTTAAGATAGCTGCTGTTACCAAGGAGATAACGCTAAAAGTAAACATTGGACCCATATGGTAAAAAACGTCAAAGTAACATTTTCGTACAAATTTTAAGCTCATTCCCGTTTAAATGCTATTGTATTGTCAGATGTCTTCGAAATTTTCAAAATGGCCGCCGTTGCCATGGAAACAGCCTTAAAAAAAAAAAAAAAAAAAAAAAAAAAAAAAAAAAAAAAAAAAAAAAAAAAAAAAAACTCGAAAATTTGAGACAAAATTCTGTGATGAAGACTATGTGCAAAACATCTTCTAGAATAATCTTCTAGAATATGCTAGAAGAAAACGAATATATAATTTAACGTGCTTCTTTCTATTCTATACAAAAATCGTGCTCTGAAGAGAAAATCGCCACTGAGAGAGAGAGAGAGAAACATGAAGAGTACACATAATTGACATTTCTGCACTTGCATTAAAGTACACATCCGTTAATCGAACACCTGCAAAAGTATACACATTAGCTGAAATCAATCGATAAGCGTGTAATTAAATTTTACAAGATAAAATACTTGTATCGTGTGATACGCGAGATATTGAAGAATAAAAAGAACAGTTAGTATGCCGCTCCGTGAATATATACACATGTGGTCTGTCCAAGGTCCCCTCTAAAAAGAATAGTAATGTACTAACTCCACGATAATATACTTCAGTATCGTGTGACAGCACCTTTTTTCCTCAAGCGTGTGTCTAATTTAAGATTTTAAAGAGTTCCCCAACTATAAATAGACATCACTCTTAGTCTACGAGAAGAGAAAAAGGGGGGGGGTCAAAGGCATGTATACTAGACGTGCCATGTGACTTTGATACACTCAAACTGGTTGCTGCTACTGTGACAATGTCAAGAACGGGGTGACATCCTCCGCTATTGCTTGCAATGGCAAATCTAGTTATGGCACCCTCAACGGAGTTGGGGTGACGTATTGTTATTCTACGTTTCTTTTTATGGCACCCTCAACGGAGTTGGGGTGACATATTGTTATTGTTCGTTTCTTTTTTTCATATTATTATTTTTATTCTTCCACACTTTTTTGTCCATTCTATTTCTCGGAATTGGCTTGAACAATATTGATGGAACTATACCATAATGTAGACCACCATATTCTATAGTGCAGTGGGGTATGGCACCATCAAGATGGCTGCCGTTGCCATGGAAACGAAACAAATGTGAAAAAATCCTGTTTTTTGTTTTGATGAACTGTTTTGATATGCTTAAACTCAGAAACATTATTTTTTGATACAATGTAGGTGCCGGCCATACACAGGTGTTGGATGATTTTGGCACTCATTGGAACTACTATGTTGCCATGGAAACTACACCAAAAATTTCAAAAATATCAAAATGCTCCAAACTTCATAAAACTTCACAGTAACGATGAGCAACATTGGAAGATGTGGAATTTGGCGTTGGAATTTCCAAAATATCTGTTGTTACCTTGGAAACAATGCAAAAAGGTCAAAACTTTGAATTTTCACAGAACATTCCACAACATCAATGTTAAATTTATTCTAGAGACATTAAATGGTATATGATTATGGAGGGCAAAAATTGCAGCGGGGGTTTGACTTTGGAATATTCAAAATGGCCGCCGTTACCATGGGAACAGCAAAATTATGAAAAACTTCCAAATGCTTTAAATTTAATGAAACTTATAACAAATGTTGCCTAGCTTATGTAGACTTAATTTTTGAGTTTCGAATTTTCAAAATGGCCGCCGTTGCCATGGAAACAGCAAAAAAGATTTTGAATGGCTGCCGCTGGCCTGGCAATGGGGAAAGGGTGCCATCCGCTATTGCTTGCAATGGCAAATCTAGTTTTTTTTCTTATTATGTCACCCGATCGACAATGTCGGGTGACATATTGCTTTTCCTCTGTTTCTTTTTCTGTATTATTATTATTATGTCACCCGATCGACAATGTCGGGTGACATATTGTTATTCCTCCGTTTCTTTGTTATTATTATTCTTCTTATTCTTCCAATGATTTTTGTCCGGCAGATTTTTTGAAGGCAATGGAACCAATCTTAGTGATAGTCAACTATAATGAGGAACACAAAATTTCGGGTTGCAGTAGGTCATAGGACCATTAAAAATAGCTGACGTTACCATGGAAACGGAACAAATGTGAAAAATTCCACTTTTTGGTTTTTGGGAATTATTTGGAGATGCTTTAACTTAGAATCATTATATTTTGATACAATGTAGGTGCCCACTATATACTTGTTTTGGATGATTTTTGGCATTCATTGGAACTACTATGTTGCCATGGATACCACACCAAAAATTTCCAAAATATCAAAATGCTCCAAATTTAATGAAACTTCACAGTAATGATGAGCAACATTGGAAGATGTGCAATTTGGCGTTAGAATTTCGAAAATGTCTTGTGTTACCATGGAAACAAGGCAAAAATGGTCAAAACGCTTTAAAAAACCTATAAAAGTGGCATTTACTTCCTTAAAATGGTAGGTCAAATCCATTGAAACTCTGATGGTATGTTCCCTCCCATGTACCAATGGAGTATCTGCCAGTAAAAATTTGGAATGGTCTGTGTTACCATAGAAACCAGCCAAAATGTCAAAAATTTCAAAAATTTCAAACTGCTCCAAAAGTAATGAAACTTAATATGATTGTTGACTGTCAAGTCTGCATCACATTTTTGGAGTTGGAATTTCCAAAATGGCCACCGTTGCCATGGAAATTGCAGAAATGTCAAATATTTTCAAAATGCTCCAAACTTAATGAAACTTAATATTATTGTCAACTGGCATGTATAGATGAGACTTTTGACTTTGGAATTTTCAAAATGGCTGCGGTTGCCATGGAAACAGCAGAAATGTGAAACTTTTGACAATAATCTTAGTGTACTGAAAATTAACAAAAAGATATATGATCGCAATTCATAGATCTGCATTCACTGTTAAGTTGTTTTGAAATGGCTGCCGCTAAGTGGCAATGAGGGGAAGGGTGACATCCGCTATTGCTTGCAATGGCAAATCTAGTTATTATTATACTTCCACCTATTTTGTCCGGCATGTTTTTTGGAGTGAAATGGAACCAATCTTAATGATAGTTCACTATAAGGTGGAACAAAAAATTTTGGGGTGCAGGTGGGTCTAAGACCATAAAAAATGGCTGCCGTTTCCATGGAAACAGAATAATTGTGAAAAATTCCAGTTTTTGGTTTTGTTGAATAATTTGGAGATTCTTAAACTCAGAATCATCATATTTTGATACAATGTAGGTGCCAGCCATATACTGGTCTTGGATGATTTTGGCAATCTTTGGAACTACTATGTTGCCATGGAAACTGCACCAAAAATTTAAAAAATATCAAAATGCTCCAAATTTTTTGAAACTTCATGGTAACGATGAGCAACATTGATAGATGTGGAATTTGGCGTTGGAATTTCCAAAATGTCTGCCGTTACCATGGAAACAGAGCATAAGTGTCAAAATGCTCTAAAAACTTCAGGGTTTGGTGAATAATTTTGATATGCTTGAACTTGAAATCAACAAATTTTTACACAATATAGTTATCCACTATATACAGGTTTTGATTGATTTTGACAATCATTGGAACTACTCTGTTACCATGGATACAGGATCAAATATCTCAAAAATTTCAAAATGCTCCAAAATTGATGAAACTTAATATGATAGTTGACTGGCAAGTCTGGATGAGACTTTTGACTTTGGAATTTCCAAAATGGCCACCGTTGCCATGGAAACTGCAAAAAAGTCAAAATTTCTCAAAATGCTTTGAACTTTATGAAACTTGATATTATTGTTAACTGGCAAGTACAGATGAGACTTTTGACTTTGAAATTTTCAAAATGGTTGCCGTTGCCATGGAAACAGCAGAAATGTGAATTTTTTTAAAATGCTCTGAATGTACTGAAAATTTACAAAAAGATGTATTGCCATGAATCTATGTGCATTCACTGTTAAACCATTTTGAAATGGCTGCCGGTTAGTGGCAATAGGGGGAAGGGTGACATCCGCTATTGCTTGCAATGGCAATTCTAGTTTTTATTTTTCTTCCACACATTTTGTCCATCGTGTTTCTAAGAATTGAGTGATCCAATATTGTTGGAACTATAACATAATGAGGACCCCCATTTGAAGTTGTGCACCTTGCTATGGAATGATAAAAGATGGCCGCCGTTTCCATGGAAACAGCACAATTGCGAAAAAAATCAAAGTGGTCAAAACTGGAAGAAACTCCACAGGAATGTTCACTGGCATGTGCTGATTTCCAGTTTGACTTTGGAATTTTCAAAATGGCTGCCGTTACCATGGAAACAGCTAAAATATCAAAAATTCTAACTCTTTCGTTATAAGAATGATAAGATCCAACTGGATTAAACTTTATCAAAATGTTCTCCAGCATGCCAAGATGTCAAGACAATATATAGATAGTTCAAAATGGCCGCCGTTGTCATGGAAACTGGGGCCAAGTTTTGCATTGACCCTATGGAAAAATGCATAAAATCAGCATTTTCTCAGAGAGTAGTGCACCAAAGTAAATGAAACTGTATTGATATATAACATGACATGTGGCAATGAGATGTCTGCTTTTAGAATTTTGGAATTATCTACTGTAACCATGGTTGCAGCACAAATGTTCAAAATTTCCAAAAAAAATTAAGTGCTGCAAACTGGATGAAACTTTACAGGAATAGTGACTGACATGTGCGCAGTTGCATTTTGAAGTTGGAATTTCCAAAATGGCCGCCATAACCATGGAAACAGCAAAATTGTCCAAAATTTCAAAATGCTTCAAACTTAATGAAATTTTGCAAAAATGATAACTTGCAAGGGTAGATGCCTTCTTTGACTTTGGAATTTCCAAAAATGGCTGCCGCAATTGGGGAACGAGGGTGCCATCCGTTATTGCTAGCAATTACAAATCTAGTTATTATTATTTTTCTTCCACCTAATTTTGTCCGCTCGCTTTCTCAGAGCCATAGGAACCAATCTGAATGATGGTGCACTATAACAAGGAACCCTGACTTTCCTGTTGCTTTCCGGCATTGGAACTAAAAAAATGGCTGCCATCACCATGGAAACGGAAAAATGGTGAAAAAATATAATTTTAAAGTTAGGTGAATTGTTTGAGAATGCTTAACCTCAAAATCTTTAGATTTTAATACAATGTAGGTGCCCACTATATACTGCTTTGGGATACTACACCAAAAATTTCCAAAATATGAAAATGCTCCAAATTTTTCAAAACTTCACAGTAACGATGAGCAACATTGGTTTATGTGGAATTTGGCGTTGGAATTTCGAAAATGTCTGCTGTTACCATAGAAACAATGCAAAACAGGTCAAAATGCTCCAAAAACTTCAGGGTTTTGTGAATAATTTTGGTATGCCTTAATTTAGAATCATCTAATTTTCATACAATATAGTTTTCAACTATATACAGGTTTTGAATGATTTTGACAATCATTGGAACTACAATGTTACCATGGATACAGCAGCAAAAATTTCAAAAAATTCAAAATGATTTAAACTTAATGAAACTTCACAATAATGTTGACTGTCATGTGTTGAAGCAGAATTTGAACTTGGAATTTCCAAAATGGCTGCCGTTGCCATGGAAACATAAAATTTTTTCAAAATGCTTCAAATGTTCTGAAAATTTGTAGAAAGATAAATTACCATGCATATATGTGCATTCACTATTAAAAATTTTTGAAATTGCTGCCGCTTAGTGGCAATGGGGGGAAGGGGGTGACATCCGCTATTGCTTGCAATGGCAAATCTAGTTATTATTCCTATTTTTCTTTTTCTTACCCCTTAAACTGTCCTACCATTTTCTTGGAAGTAGTAGAGGATGGAAACTTTATACTTTTCTGGGTATGGGTCTGCATCATGGGAGTTGCAGAACCAAATGTACATGATACCAGGGTGTCATCTTGGCATAAATAGGGGGGCTCAAAGATGGGTTTGGGAAATTTTTTTTTACATTTCCTAAATATTTTTCTGTTTGTAGAGTAGATGGAATTATGATTACTATTACGAATATTTAGAGACACATATCTGCTCCAATATGGAACTAATT
Source organism: Mytilus galloprovincialis (assembly GCA_037788925.1). NCBI lineage: Eukaryota > Metazoa > Mollusca > Bivalvia > Mytilida > Mytilidae > Mytilus > Mytilus galloprovincialis. Next base: position 206,618 of record JAWDJN010000045.1, on the reverse strand, counting down.
TTATTTCAGTAGGGGGTCTTCTTCGTATAATTTTATGGTGGTCAATTTTAATTGAACATTCCAGAATATCAATGTTAAATTTATTCCAGAGACATTAAATGGTATATAATGGTATATAATTATGGAGAGAACAATTTGAAGCAGAAATTAGACTTCGAATTTCCAAAATGGCCGCCGTAACCATGGAAACAGCAAAAATATGAAAAAAACTCCAAAATGCTTCAAATTTAAAGTAGCTCAAAACAAATGTTGCCTACCTTATGTAGACTTGACTTTTGAGTTTGGAATTTCCAAAATGGCCGCCGTTTCCATGGAAACTGCAAAACTGTGGTAAAATTTCAAAATGCTTCAAAATTGATGAAAGTTAAAACAAATTTTGCCTACATACATATGTAGACATTACTTTTGAATTTGGAATTGCGAAAATGGCCGCCGTTACCATGGAAATGACTCAAATGTAAAAACATTCAAAATTCTTCATATCAAATAAAACTTTACACACACATAATCTGGCATCATGGATACCATAGAACAATGATGTGGGGTCCGTTTTTGGTGACTTTTGTGTTAGCATCCTGACACAGGATTACTTGTTATTATCATTCCACACTTTTATGTCCAGACGATTTCTCAGAATTGCATGGACCAATGACGATTGAACTTTACCATAATGTTAACCCCCATGTGTAGATGTGCAATCGGGGTGGCACTTTCAAGATGGCTACCGTTGTCATGGAAACAGAAAGAATGTGAAAAATCAGAAAGTGTTCCAAAATAACTGAAACTTTGTGAACAATTTTCTTGGCATTAAAGGATCTGTCATCCATTTTTGGAATTTTCAAATTGCCGCTGTTGCCATTGAAACAGTTTACATATGAAAATTATCAAAATGCTTTAAAATTTCTAAAAATTAGCAGATTGATGTATATTGAAGTATATATGCTAATTCAATGCTATTAAATTTCGAAATGGCTGCCACCTAGTGGCAATTGGCGGACCGGGGTGACATTCGCTATTGCTCGCAACGGTAATTCTAGTTATTTTTTTTTCTTCAACACATTTTGTCCGCGAGAATTCTGACAATTGAACGGACCAATGTTGATGGAACTCAACTATAATGAGAATATGCATAAGAAATTTTGCACCTTGCTATGGAATGGAAAAACATGGCCACCGTTTCCATGGAAACAGCAAAAATGCAAAAAAAAAATTAAAGTGCTTTTTTTTATTCTTCCACGAATTTTGTCAACGCTATTTCTCGGTATTGGTAGGCCATTATTGATGGAACTTCATTATAACATGAACCGCCATGTGAAGTTGAGCAAGAGACATTGAAATGGCAACAAATGGCCGCCGTTACCATGGAAACTGCAAAAAAAGTAAAAAAAAATAAAAATTCTCAACATTTCGTTTTTAGAGGCAATCTCTTGAAAGTTTATGTAAATGTTGGCAGTGGTGCCCTGAAGGACCTACAGTATTAAGAATTTTCAAACTGGCTGCCATTGCCATGGACACTGGTGAAAAATTTAACATTGATCAGATGGGAGAAAACATCAAATCAGCATTTTCTTCAGGAAAATAAGATCAACCTAAAATAAATTTCCGGAATATATAACTTTGCATAAGTCAATGTTGAAACAGTTGTTTGAATTTTCGAAATGGACACCGTTACCATGGAAAAAGCAATATTGTCAAAAAATCTAAAAATGCTCCAAAATTATTGAAACTTATTATGAATGGTAAATTGTAAGTAAAGATCAAAATTTAGACTTCGGAATTTCCAAAATGTCTGCTGTTGTCATGGAAACTACAAAAATGTGAAAAATTGAAAAATGCTCAAAATTTACAGAAAATTAACAAACAAATATGTTGTGATGTATTTATGTGTAAATACTGTTTCCAATTTTCAAAACGGCTGCCGTTTAGTGTCAAAGTGAGAAGGGTGATATCCGCTTTTGCTTGCAATGGCAAATCTAGTTATGTCACCCCTATGGAAATAGGGTTGATATATTGTTATTGTTCCGAATTATTTTTCCACACTTTTTGTCCAGCTTAGTTCTCGGAGATGACTTGACATACATTAATGAAACTGTACCATAATGACAATACCAATGTGCACATGTGCAGTTAGGGTCAAGATGGCCGCCGTTACCATTAAACAACAAAAATGTGAAAAACCGAAAAATGGTCCAAAATAAATGAAACTTACAGACATTATAACTGAGCAGTCGAAAACGTGAGATCCATCTTAAAAACTTTCAAAATTGCTACCATTACTATGGTGATGGTCCAAACGTGAAAAAAAGAAAATAATTCCTAAATTAATTCATAGTAAATCAACCGTGACAGATACGACCCCAAACCTACTCCGCGTAACAAGAGTATGAACTGTAGAATTCATTGTCGTTGGATTTTTTGTGATTTCTGCTGTTACCATGGAGATAAGGCTAAAAGTGCAATATTAACCCATATGGAAAAAACGTCATAGTAACATTTCTTACAAGTTTTAAGCTTATTCCCGGTAAAATGCTATTAAAACGTCATCTGTCCTTGAAATTTTCAAAATGGCCGCCGTTGTCATGGAAACAGAAAAAAAAATCGAAAATTTCAGGAAAAAATCTGTAATCACGAGTATGCGCATACGACCAAATGCAAATCTGTACTGCAAAACATCTTCTAGAATATGCTAGAAGAAAACTAATATATAATTTAACGTGCTTTTATTCTATACGAAAATCGTGCTTCGAAGAGAAAATCGCCACTGAGAGAGAGAGAGAATCACGAGAATACACATAAGTGACATTTCTGCACTTGCATTAAAGTACACATCCGTATATCTCACACCTGTTAAAATATAGACATTAGCTGAAATCAATCGATGAACGTGTAATTAAATTGTACACGATAAAATACATGTATTGTGTGATACGCGATCTATTAAAGAACAAAATGAACAGTTGGTAAGCCGCTACGTCAATATATTCACATGTTGTCTGTTGCAAGGTCTCCTCTAGAAAGAAAATGAATGTACTAAGTCCACGATAATATACTTCAGTATCACGTGACGCCACCTTCCTCCTCGCGCGTGTGTCTAATTTAAGATTCAAAAGAGTTCCCAATCTATATATAGACATCAATCTTATTCTACGAGAAGATAAAAAGGGGGGATTCAAAGGCATGTATACTAGACGTGCTATGTGACTTTGGTTCACGCAAACTGGTTGCTGCTACTGTGACAATGTCCAGAACAGGGTGACATCCTCCGATATTGCTTGCAATTTCAAATCTAGTTTTTTTTTCCTGTTAACATGTACTTAAGAAATGTTACAGATACAACAACATAAATCATATTATGTAATTAATTCTGATCATTATCACCATATCTTTGTCATTTTCTATTCCATTTTGTGTAATATTCATTATATATCAATGCATCACGTAGCAGACTTATAATGTTTTAATCAAAATATTCAGTCATTTGGTTTTTAAAACGTTTTTTAATCATGAAATATTCAAAGGTTTCTCGTATATCATGTATATGGCTAATCACAAGGTAGAGTGAAAAAAAAATGATGATTACAGAAACCAAAGATACATAACGAAATCATCATAAGAATAAATCAAGGTTTCAATATCGACCGGAATGAAAGGGACAACATTAGAGTTTTAAACAAAATATGTGTAATATATTTCTTACATTTTAACTTATTTTTTAGTTTGTAGTAGATATAGAGTTTTTTTCATTTCATTACAAACAAAAATGCTGCAACAAAATATAAAACGGATGTAATGAACCATGCTTCAATTGATTCATGTTTGCCAGTTTCAAAAATACCCTTTACTTCTGATTGATCAAAAAATTTCTGTACATCCGTTTTGTTTCGTAATGCTTCAATTATATCTCTCACAGGTTTTTCACCACCTCGGTTCAGTAGAACTATGTATTTTTGTTTGATGTTTGACGGCAATGCATTGGATTCATCTGGTAGGCAATATTGCTCTGTTGAAGGACATGCATCCGTTGAGGCGCAGAGTAATAAACAGACATTTTTGTCATTTTCATCAGTACCAATTTTTTTAAACCTGGTCTTTTCTGTTATGATTTCAATCTCCGGAATTTGCCTTCTAGGCCAGAAATTGAAATACGGTAGTTTTCCAAATTTTTTCCGAAGGTAGCTTTCTACTTCCGCCGACACAGCTTCATCTCCAATCAATATGTATTTTTGCACGTTTACTCTTCCCCACTTTTCTCTTTCTGTTTTCTGTAATAAATTAAAAACATTGAGATCACAAATTACAATTTTTATAGTGAGACAGCTCATTTAAAAAACTAGCTGTTACCCATAATAGACTGTTAAGACTTGCACCCAATCAACACCAAGTATAGACCCGCTGGTCATTTCAAATAGTTATCAAAGTTACCAGGTTTATAATAAGCCGGCATTGCATCGTTCGAAATGAATATTTATAATGTTGAAGGTGAAAAACCGACATATATGATTTCTAAATTTATCTCCTTAAAATGGAATTTAACATTACTATGCAAAAGGTGAGCAATATTCTCAAAAAATTATTTGAATTAATCAAAGCTGATCGGTAAATTATCCAGAACTGCATTGAAATGAATACATGATTCATACAAATACCAACACTGTCAAACATCTCATGGTAGTGGATGTGTTATTCTCTCATCCTGACTGGTGTCCAATGTTGTACTTTTGACAAGTGTCATTTATGGTAACGACATATTATATATAGTCGTTCATTACTCAACCTCTTCTGTTCGTGTATTACTAACGATAATTTACAACCATCATGCTGCGTATATAACATATATACAGTGTAGTTATCAGTATTTTTTTTAAGTCAGTAAATTGAATCTTTAAATTACCATAATGATATTGAAACCATCGGACAAGTTATTTTTATATATGTTAAATACATTTTTCAGACTATTTCGTACTATTTAGAGCATGTGTTGTTTGTTCATGTATTTAGCAAGAATAGAACTGTTTAATTAAACACTGAACATATCTTTAAAATCTGACACTAATCGTCTTCAGAGTAGTCTTTAGTAAATATGCACAGAAATTGGCGAAATGTCTTAACATGATCGAATACATGACTTGAAGATTGATAATTTCAAATAGAAAAAATGTCGATTCAGTTCAAAGTGATTTAAAATCTACAAGAATAATTTTAGGAAAACATGTATATGCTAACGTTTATTACCTTGACTCTATCCGTTGCAATCTTATAAATAGCAGGAGGAGCAGCAAGTAAAGACACGACCGCCACATAATCACAAAAGCGATCTATCTGATCTACAAAAACAGTATTTGTTGTATTTTCTTTTAGTTTGAAATGTGTTTATGCAATTTATTCAATTTATATCATATAATAACAAATAAAGTGAATCAAGGCAATCAACCTTTGATATGTTGTGGTTCTACTACATGGTTTGGTTAAAATCATTCAACAAATATGTATATAAGCGTATGGTTTGTACAAGGATATTGATGAAAGATAGGTGCTTTTTACATACTTTACTCTTCAACTAAATAATTCGAAATTTAGTGACTATGTTGAATGCATCTATCCAATCGAACGTTATGTAAAGGATACACCAGATACAGATAAGCCTGTCATGTATCTTGACCTTCTTTTATAAATTGACAATGATGGTAGTATGCATCTATCCCATCGAACGTAAGGTAAAGGATACATCAGATACAGTTAAGTCTGCCTTATATCTTGACTTACTTTTATAAATTGACAATGAGGGTAGTATACAGATTTGTTTTTATGCACTCTCGACAATTACATTTTAAGTATTCAAAACGTTCGTAGAACCTTGTGTTTTCAGTTTTAAAATGTAACTGTCACGAGGGGATACATATCGTATAAAACTTGATGCTGTGGTAAAATCAAGATTTACACAACAGTTGAGCCTTGATAAACACAAGTGTTCTTATTTTATTTTGAAGAATTGGTCCGTTCATTTTTTATAGCCTGTCGATAATGATATAACATAGCTTTTTTTTATATGATTGCATTACTGATAAACCGAATTGTAGACAAGAAAGTTAGATTTTATACCATAGATATTTTTGTATCGCTAAAAAACCCATCATGCAGATCATGTATATAAAAATAAAATTAAGAATGGAAATTAGGAATGTGCCAAAGAGACAACAACCCGACCATAGAGCAGACAACAGCAGATGGTCACCAATAGGTCTCCAATGCAGCGAAAAATTCACGCACCCGGAGGCGTCCTTTAGCTGGCCCCTTAACAAATATAAACTAGTTCAGTAATAATGAACGCCATACTAAACTCCAAATTGTACACAAGAAACTAAAAGTTAAAATATTACAAGACTAACCAAGGCCATAGGCTCCTGACTTGGGACATGCGCAAACATGCGGCAGGGTTAAACATGTTTGTTAGATCTCAACCCTCCCCCTATACCTCTAGCCAATGCAGAAAAGTAAACGCATAACAATACGCACATTAAAATTCAGTTCATTTATTAGCCAAATCTGTATTAAAAAAAATGATTTGTTTCATATTTCAATATTCTTTTCATTTTAAAGTGAGTTTTTTGTATTTGCTTTGAAAAACTCTTTCCAAATCGGTTTTAACATCTCAATGATTACCCTAAAAAAACTACATTTTCAATTAATATTTTCTGTGTTTTACACTCCGTTTTCGAGTTTTGTTTTTTTTAAATAACCAACAGACCAACGTTAGATTTAGCCCTTTAATATACTATTCAATTTATAGTATTTCAGTCCTCGAAATATATGATCAAAACACACTTTTTCTCTTTTGATGTTATATCAGGCTTGTTCTCCCAAAAAAAATGTACAAATAAGTTTTTTTAAGAGTAGTTTAGTTAATTTTGAAATAGTTAGTGTCTTGAATTTTGTTATTTTTACCACTGGAGTAATTTTTTTCACCAAATTATCAATGTTCAATTCTTTTAATTTTTCAGATAATGATTCATTAAAAATCATTCCTTGCATGTTGACTAAATGTAAATGTCTGGAATTGAAAACCTACTGGAACCCAAATCCCAATTGACTATATTTTTAAACCTGTCCGCACCACCTTTGTCCCTGTGAAGTTTATATTGGGACCAGAAATACCAGCACATTTATGTAAGAGACGAATAGATGTACAGAGATACTGATGTACTGTCACGAATAATGTATGTGTCATTTGCATACCGAGAGATCAACTATTCAATATCATGTATTAAGATTTTCTTATCAATAATATTAGTATTTCTGCACATAAAAGAAAGATCTAAGATGAAAACGGATCAATTCTACAACTTCTTTGAATTTTAAAGAAATTAGGAATAAATAATTTCGAAAACTGCAGAACTTTTTTTTTGTTTTAAAGATCCTTATCCTGTGTATTATTGACGGATTAAATTGAAAAAGAAACCTAAACGTATTCAATGAAATTTCAATATACGAGGACAAACTATTTTCAAAACATACGAGAAGCTAGTTGTTCGATTTATTAATTAAGGCTCACTCAATTATACAAGATATTGTGTACATTATCCATACGTAATTGAAAATAAACGGTTTTATATAAAATTGAGAATGAAAATGGGGAATGTGTCAAAGGTACAACAATCCGACCATAGACAAAACAACAGCAGAAGGTCACGAACATGTCTTAAGTGAAGCAAGACATTACCGCACACGGAGGCGTTTTTCAGCAGGCCCCTAAACAAATATATACTAGTTCAGTGAAGATGAACGCAATACAAATTTCCAAATTGTACACAAAAAACTAAAATTAAAATATTACAAGACTAACAAAGGCCACAGGCTCCTGACGTGGGACAGGCACAAACATGCGGCGGTGTTAACTATGTTTATGATATCTCAACCCTCCCTCTATACCTCTAGCTAATGTAGAAAAGTAAACGCATAACAATAAGCACATTAAAATTCAGTTCAACAGAAGTCCGAGTCTCATGTCAGAAGATGTAACCAAAGAAAATAAACAAAATGACAATAATACATAAATAACAACAGACTTCTAGCACTTAACTGACATGCCAGCTCCAGACTTCAATTAAACTGATTGAATGATTATGATTTCATCATATGAGTATCAGGCACAATCCTTCCCGTTAGGGTTTTAGTATCATACCATTATAACATTTATGAGAAGAACATAACCATTGTCATGCCAACAACTTGTTTGTGAATAAAGGTGTTTAGGTCCGATGCAAAGACCCTATAAGTTAATCAATATTAAAGTCAAAATATGCAATCTTTAATGACCTGACAACAGTATCGTAGCTATATCCCTTCGTAATAAGTCTATTTAAAGGTTTTGTTAGTTTCTGAGGTGAATACTGACATGTTTGTGCTTTATAAAGAATATTTCCAAAAAAAATTGGATGTGAAATACCTAAACGTATAAGAAGTCTGCATGTTGAGCTATATTTATAAATGATGTCCTTATACCGATGATAACATTTTAAATATTTTAACTAGTTTGTGATATCGATAACCCTGGTGTAATAATATTTCAGTAATACATAAATTTCTCTCTTTCAAATCTAAAACATTGTTAAATACATGAGCTAATCGTACAAGTTGAGATATATAAACACCGTACGATGGTGACATGGGAACGTCACCATCTAAAAATGGATAATTAACGATAGGAAATGAAAACTCATATATGTTTCCTTACTACGTTGGCGAATACGGATACATTCGAATTCACAATAATTGTTGATTGATTGATAGTGGAAGAAATGTGCAAATGATGATACAAGCATGAAAATTACCACAAAGCATCATTATTATATACTTTTTAAGAAAAAAACTGCTGGCCATTAAAAACAAAAATTTCAAGATGGCCACAGCCATTTTCTAAAATGACTGTTTTCTTCAGTTTGAAAATACTGATTTTTCTGGAAAATTTTCTTTGAACTTCTTTTAAAAACAAATTATCAGGTTTGGCGGCTACCTTCCAACCATCACACATTTATTAAACATGAATATTTGACATATCCAGTATTTGCGCATGCGCGAAAATGTTACGAAATTCTTTCAAAAACATTTAAACTTTTAACTATATATTAAGTGTTTTTGGATTTCTAAAGACATGAATGATATTATGAATTGGTTTAATAACATTTTTCAAGGTTATGATACACATGTGTTTAACAATTTTGCGCATGTGCAAACTATTCATAGACATCAAGAGCGATTTGTATGCACTACCAGGCAATTCTCAGGTATTCGATGGATTAGGCGAAAATGTGGTGAATCCCGGAAAAAAATCAATTGTAACTGCAGATCAACCACTTTTGTAAATGCCTTAGCAAATTCACCGGAAATGGCCTGATTTGTACAGAGAATATAAGTTTATCGTCATGTTTGGTGGATTGCACATTGAAATTACTGGTTATAAAACTTTGGAGAATATATTGCGTGATAGGGGATGGACATGTTGTCTTACTGAAGCCAATATTGAACACCAAGAACGGCAGATTCTTTTTATGTATGTTCAAATGTACCTAGGACTAGACAGGCGCATCAGACAACTGCATGTATTTTGCTTAAACTGTTAATTTTGGATTATGAAAGCTAAACTCAGAATATATAATTATGACTCTGTGACGTTCAATGATTTAGAAGACTGGTGTAATGAAATAGAGTCATATCGACCACAGTTTCATTCCTGGCGTTCAATTTTTAAATAAGAACTTTTCTGACTTTGATATTATGCTCATTTTATGAGTGAGATTTCTAAATTTACAAACAGTCCATATAAAGCATGATATCGTATTGTTTTAGGTTTCGACCCATCTCCAAGATATGACTTCCCTTCCTGTACATCACCCACAGTTGGCAATAGAATTTGAAAATGATAATTTCACTGTACGTAAGACCAGCAAATTCCTTTCTTATATAACACGATTAATCATACATACAAACAGCATAATGCAATTGTGAAGGGTGATATCGGTGCTCTAGGATTAACCAAAAATCTCATTTAGACAAATGGATGGTAGCTGGACCAGGAGTCAGTATACTAGAATATGAATTTGAAAGATCTTTTGGTTAGGTCATTCTGTAACAGATGAAGGATCTAATGAAGACTCTACGAAAACACAAAAAAGATGTCTTTAAACAGCCTTAAACATGTTTAAGGCTTTGTAAAGTAAGGAACGAGTTTGGAAATTTGATTCTAGAAGAGTTGTCAGATTGGCAAACAAAAAAGATACTCCATTTAGGAAATTGTTGAACAGGTAAATATGTAAATAAACTCCAAGATATTGGTCCAAACAATACGAATATCTTTTGAAGCAAATGCAAAACGAAGGAGAACCTGCTTTTTATAACCAAATACAAAATAACGACTTCCTATTTTGGACGCTAAAATAAACCCGAAACTTCTTTGTCAAAAACAAAGCTAGAGAACCTTAAAAGTGACTGGGAAACATTTTAGACTTCTTGTCACAGTAGACAGTTTTACTTGGAATATTTCTTTATGCATAAAAACCATACTTCTCCGTCTTTTTCTCAGGATGTTTCTTGAAATAGTGGTATTAAATCGCTGCAAATGGGTTTACTTGAAACATTTTGCGATTTGCTGATCCAAATTCGGACGCATTTATCGTTGGTTGGTTAATTCCAGGTCTGAAAGTTGGGCAAACATATTTGATGATTATGCAAATAATGCCATACTGCATTACATATAATCTTGCATCGATAAGTATTCAAGAGTAGACATTGTATTTGATGTTTACTAAATGAATAATTTAAAGGCTTTGACAAGACAAAAGACAAGGGTTTTCTGCCAGATGGAAAGGTGGTGGTTCTGGAAAAAGAACAATAAGGGTTTTAAGTAGTTTTCTCTGTGAAGATGACAACGAAACGAAATTGTTCAAGTTTCTTGCTGAAAAAATGCTTCTTAAGAGACCTATAAAAATGTGTATGTAATCATGGTGTTAATGTTCTTTGTGATTTCAATAAGGATACTTCTTATCTACCCCTTGTTATCATGAAGAAGCAGACACACGAATGTTTGTCCATGTTCTGCATGATTATGAGAAGTGTTGTAAAATGTAATTTTAGGTAGTACTGACACAGATGTAATAGAATCAAGAATTGCAGCATTCGCAAAACTAGATAGAACAGATTGTGGATAGGTTATGGAAGGAATAAAGACTTTGTTGATGGCTTCCTGTACGTGACATATCACATGCGTTTGGTCCTTGTGTAGCTGCTCTTCCTTTCGTCCATGCATTCAGTGGATATGACACCTTGTCGAATTGTCGTGGGGAAGGAAAGAGGTCAGCTTGGCTAAGAATGGAAGGTTTTGCAGATGTAAAGGACGTTGTTTTTGGCTTAAGTATTATGCGAGGCACGATGTGAATTGTTTTCAAGGACGCAGCGGCATTGTGATGCAATTCCGCGTACAAGATGTTCTTTTCCAGAGCACATCACAAGAATGACAGTTGGAAACCGAAATTGACTTCTTTGACTACCGTTGCATCCTCGTTTCAGAAACTTTTGAAATGCGGAGGCAAAAAGCCTGCTGTGTTGGTGACTTTAAATGCTACCGTTCTGGCCTTCCTTGTACTGGTTGTTTTATGGGCAACAGTCAGATTATTATAAGATAAACAACCAGTCTTTCTAACCAAATTAGGCATTGAAACTTAACTAAGAGTTTTATCGCTTGTTAAGTTGATGGCAATTATAAAAATATTTTCTACGTATTAATTTGCCTCCATTTTGGAACCGGAAATCACTATTTTTCTTCAATTAAGTGTTGTTTTGTTGTACTTAGTAACTGTTTTAAAAGTTTTATCAGAACTTATTTTTGATTATACCTATAACACATCATTCAAGGATTTACATCCCTTGTGAAATTGCTTGAAAGTATAAAAATTAAAATTTTGACTTTGTTGCCGGCATTTTGAAACCGGAAGTCACCTAAAGTTTCATTAATGTATTGTTTAGTCGTAATTTAGGAACTGCCATTTGCTTTTTATCAAATCTAACATTGGATTTTACATATAACACACCTTTCAAATAATTAACCCAAAATGTGTGGTGGCCATCTTGAAAAGTTGATTTTTTTTCTGGCCAGCAGCGGATTTTTTATAAGTATCATTTAGTCAACCTTTATACCAAATTTCATGCTTGTATCACGATTTGCACAATTATGTCCATAATATCTCCCACTATGATTGATTATTGGTTGCTTAACGTCCAGTGACAAATATTTCATGCATATTCAGGACGAGATGGAGTTAACAAATATAACAATAGGGGTTGTTGTAATAGAGGTCATCTAGGATGATAGTCGGGGAAATTTGGACTGCCACTGGAAAATGAGAGTATATTGGATAGGGACAGAAATTTTGCCTTGCAAGAGGCCACCTACGGACCCCTCAAAGAGTTGTCGCAAGGGTTCTTTACGTGCAAAGAGCGTGGCACTCTCTTTACACGAGGCATCGGATTCAACGTCCCCCTTCTGACTGGACGTGACTGCGAACTTGATACATCCCGCACAGCCAAACGGACGCTCCACTTCGGCAAGCGTTTTACTGTCGGTCTGGAGAAGACCAAGTGACCATAGTTTTATTCCCCAGTTACCCTTGGGGTCAATATTTGTTGATAAATTACTTGTAAATTTTACTTTATGCGCCTTCCAAATTCATCTCCACCTGCTTCATTTACACACAACAAGAAGAAAATACAGTTGGTGATTGAGGAACGGTGTACTGTAAATATTTTGTAAACTGAAGCAAAGGATTCTTCATATAAAAAAAAAAAAAAACAAAACCTAACGCTGATAAAGCGAGTAGCTTTTTAATTTGTATAATGTTGATTGATAATTTTTTGTACTCGGATTACTTTTTTTTGTTGAAAAACTTATTTATGTTGATATAGAAGGAAATGTACAACCCTTGGATAATGTTAGTTTCACAATGCAGCTCATTAAAAAAGCCATTCTGTTGAAAATAACCAACCGGCCAGAGAACACAGTTATTTCGTAGTGCATTTCTTTTAGACAATGAATTCAAACTAAAAAATCTGCTCTATCTGAAAAAGATTTGTACAGTGTAGTGTGCTTTTAGTGGGAAAAATAATATCAAAATAATATAAACTTCTTCTAGCTCACTCAAATATTGACAATTATGTGTTAAAGGGGTCCTAAATTCAGTTGGACAGCTTTAGACGTAATACAATTTGATCTTTGTTAACTGGACCAAATCGTAACTCCACATAATGATTAAGTACTCATTTTTGTTAACCTGTAATTTTATCCCCTGACTTAATATTTCATGCATTTAATATCAAGAAATAAATTGGGAAAGTGTATAATAAGATTGCAAGTTATGCATTGTTCACACTAGGGACTATATTCGTAGATAACGAAAACCAAATAACGATAACTGTGATTTGAACTTACCGTGAAACTAATAACCTATCGGATAGACGAACGACAGAGAAAAAAACTATTAAAATCAAAGATGTGGCGAAACGGAAAATTGACAACACATTAATTAGTCAGTTTATATATATATAAAAATTAATAGAAAATACAGCAACCCGATACAACTAATAAGTACAGGACATTGTTTTTAAGATATAACTTTCCCAAAAAATGAAATTATTTTCTAAACTAATTAAAATGCACAAATCAACACAAAATTGTACCACAAAAACTTCTTTCAATACAAATGACAAAAAGGCAAAAGTCCAAATAAGATAGATTAACAACGCCATGGTAAAAAAGTAATAAGTCTAATTATTGAGGTCGATGAGCACCACAATCGCTGATAGGTTTTAATAACATAGGTTAAATTTTGGAAAAATGAGAATGTGATTATGGAAGCTACGAAACGATTATACAATTAACTACGTAAGTTCCCTCAGTTTGACTTTTATATTTAACCAAATATAATTAAGACCTATGGTCTTTTGATATGATGTCCTTAGTTTATGACCTTAAAATTGATCTCAAGGTCATAGCTTAATTTGACGTTCTAGATTTTGACCTTTGCTTTTACCTCAACTGTATACATGAGACTTTTAGCAATAAGCATCAAACCACTTAACCTTGAAAAACACAACCGGAAGCGACCTTGTGTAAACCGGAAGTAGCTATTGTTTGTACTTTATTATTATAAAAGTATATAGAACCAGATATTTTGGGAATTAGTGTAAAAAAATATTCAAATATTATCATTAGTAATATTTTTCAAACAGGAAGTAACGAATTATATCTCTAATATCGAATAGAAACCATTTTTTTTTAATCAGCCTACAATAAGCTATCATTTGACGATGAAATGATATTTTAAACTTAATTTATAAATTTAATATTAAAATACATTGTTTTTGGTGGAAAGACAAATTGAACAATTGGTTTTTAATTAGGTCTTTCCACTTTTCTGCGGAAAGACCTATTGTTTTTCTTCTGATTATTTTTTTCTTCTGCCTAATTTTGTTCTGGCAGTAAATATTTGTATCGCAATATGTCGCTTAGATATTTGGTATATGATATCGAACAGTGTATGCGCTTTTTAAATTTACCCTCGATAACCGAATACTACTCTTTGTATGAGTTATCACCCCAAACACTGTTTTCCTTTTGTCCACTAATCCTTCGCAACCATCAAATAGGAGTTATCTACCTTCACAAAAAAAAAAGTGTCGGTTTGTGTTATTAACTTATTAACCGTTAACCGTATAACCCTTGAATGTTTTAATTGAAATCCCTATGTCCTAACTTACAAAATGAGGTCAAGGTCATGTTCTAAACTTTGACTTTTCCATGTTTTTGCATTTTCTCCAACATTTTAAAAGATATGTATAAAAGAACAACTGCAAAATGATTGCCAAATGGTAATAAGGATATGTTACATTTTGTCTGATACCATCTAATGACATCTTATAGGAGTTAATGCCCATGAAATGGCTGATTATAAGGTTATTTGAATACAACTTCAACTTGGTTCATTATAAAGCCATATGACCTTTAACAAAAGATAAGGTGACATATGAACTTGAAAAATTACAACCGGAAGTGACCTTGAGAAAACCAGAAGTACATATTTGTTTGCACTTTTTTCATATAAAAGTAATCGGAATCCATATATTTTGTAATATAGATACATAAACTTATCACTCAAGACAAAATATAACTTTCGATAAACCGGAAGTTGCCAATTATTTCCCGTTGTACACATAAAAGTATATAGAAACTATATATTTTTGGAATCAGAGTGAAATAAACTATTATTGGAGACCGCAAGTAACATTTTCTTAAACGGAAGTAGCATATTATCTCATTTATCCACTTTTAAGCATATCAAAACCATTTATTTATAGCATCAGTTTGAGAAACTATCTTCTGTTCAAAAAAAATTTCAAAGACCGTTAATTGTTCTCTGAACAATTTGTTTTTAATAATTATTTTTTTTAATCTTTTTTTCTTCCGCCAAATTTTGTTCTTGCGATAAATGTTTGTTTCGCAATATGTCGCTTATATATTTCTCATATGGTATCGTATAGTGTATGCGCTTTTTAATTTCACCCTGCTATCGAACCACTTTCTTTCTTAGAGTTATCTTCATAGTTACTGTTTAGTATCTGTGTAACAAAAAATGTAGCGACAAATTTTTTTTTACAAATTGTTCGTTTCATCCTCAGACATTTTTAGTTAATTTGGATCAAAGCGATTCGATGAAATTTTATAGGAGTTATCTACCCTTACTCAATAAATTTGTCGGTATGTGTTTCAACTCATCAAGTGTTAATCGTATAAGACTGGGATATTTTTATTTTAGGCCCCTAGGTCCTAACTTAGAAAATGAGGTCAAGGTCAAAGGGCAATGTCAAGTTTTTAATTGTGACTTTAGCTTGTTTTTGCATTTTCTCCGACACTTTGAAAGATACCTATAAAAGAGACAAAAGCAAAATGTCTGCGTTATTGTAATAAAGATATGCTACATAAAGTCTGCTACAATTCAATGTCATCTTATAGGAGTTAGTGCCCCTGAAATGTCTTTATATCAGGTTATTTGATTATAACTTCAACAAAATTCATTGTACAGCGATTTGACCTTGTATAAAGGTTAGCTGACATATGACCTTGAAAAATCACTACCGGAAGTGACCTTGAGAAAACCGGAAATAGCCTTTTTTGCAGTTTTTTCTTATAAAGTACTCAGAATCCATATATTTGGTCATATAGATGCATAAACTGATTACTGAAGACTAAAAATGACTACCAACAAACCGGGAGTGGCCAATTATCTCCCGTTCTATATACAAAAGTATATAGAAACTATATATTTTTACAACAGTGTGAAAGAAGCTATCATATCAGACCGGAAATGACATTCATTTCACCGGAAGTCGCATATTATCCCCTTTACTTCACTCAAATTTTGAAGTATAATCAAACCATTATTTATCGCATTAGTATGAAGAAACTATGTTCTAATCAAAATTTCTTTGATGTGGAAAGACTTTTAATTGTTCTCTGAACGATTGGTTTTGAATTATTATTTTTTTCTTCCGTCAAATTTCGTTTCGCAATATGTCGGTAAGATTTTTCTTATATAGTATCATACAGTTTATGCGCTTTTCATTTCCACCCATTCTAACCCAAACATTATTGTAAAAGTTTTCTCTTATTCACTGTTTATAATGTGATTACATCTCCTTCGTAAAAAAAAAGATATCGATAAATTCTTTTTTTTTTAAATTGCTCTTTACTTCCTTAGGCATTTTTGACTAATTTGGATCAAAGCGATTCGATTATACTTTATATGATTATCTGCCTTTACGAAATAAATTTGTCGGTTTTTTTTTTAACTCATACACCTTTCATCGTATAACCCTGTAACCTTTTTATTACGTTCTTACTTATAAAATGAGGTCAAGGTCAAAGGTCAAGGTCAAGTTCTAAATTTTGACTTTTGCTTATGTTTTCATTTTCTTTTTAAAGATATATATATAAGAGCAATTACAAAATGTTTGCTTTATTGTAATGAAGATATGTTTCATTTCGTCTGAAACAATTTAATGGCTTCTTATAGAAGTTTTAAAGATATATATATAAGAGCAATTACAAAATGTTTGCTTTATTGTAATGAAGATATGTTTCATTTCGTCTGAAACAATTTAATGGCTTCTTATAGAAGTTACTGTCCCTGAAATGTTTAATTATAAGGTTAATTGATTATTACTGCAACTTGGTTCATTATAAAGCCATCTGACCTTTTACAAAAGGTTGGGTGACATATGACCTTGAAAAATGACACCGGAAGTTTCCTTGAGAAACCGGAAGTAGCCATATCTGCATTTATTTCATGAAAAAGTAATTGGAATTCATATATTTTGTAATCTAAATACATTTACTTATCACTCAAGACTAGAAATGACTTTCGATCAACCGGGAGTGGCCAACTACCTTTTGGTTTAAAGGAAAAAGTATATAGAAACTTTATATTTTTGGAATCAGTGTTAAGGACGCTATCATATGAGAGCGGAAGAATATTTATTTAATAGAATTTATGATTCAGCATAAATTCGGTTATTAGTGTAAGCAATGTGTGTCATTGACCGTGCTACTTTTTGTCTAATGTGGGTTATCACTTATCCGATTGATCACGCGCAGTATGACTGCGAATGCAATCTTTTCAATAGCTACATTTGACGAAAGCAGACGTATATTTATTTTGAGGATTTCAAAAAATTCAGGATTTTGATTGTTTAGGTTTTCACTACTTCTTTTTCAACTCGGGACGCAGGTTGTATATTTAGAATTAGTTTCCCGTTTTAATAACGGGATGTTTTATTTAAATATAAATGTTTTAAAGCAAATTGAATTTCAATTAATTGATTATTTTACATGTTTTATATATTTTGTCTTATCCGGAGGTAGCGATCGGCGTCTTGTATTAGATTCTTTATGTTAATTACGTAGATATCTTTATTTTTTTATTTATTTCATTAACGAGATACCAACCCTTTGACTCCGATCTGCAAACAAATTCACTCCGGCGGTCACAGCTTATTTGCAATTTGCTAATTGAATATTATGCATGTTCGACATAAATCTATTTTTTTTTTATGTTGTTAATTCTATTTATTAATCTACTTATTTAATTGTTCTCCGTGTTTATATCGTGTTTATATCCGAGTTTATATCACCACTTAATTAGTTAATATTACGAAGCATCGTTATAGATTGTATTTTGATATACCGATGGTAATCTGTCTTTATTACGAGCTTCATTACATTCAGGCTTCATTATATGAGGTTACTATTATCATAATAGATGTGATTTGACAAATGTATAATACTCTGGTAATTATCATGTGTATGCTGGCGTTGTTACCTCGTGTGATCTATTTTTAGTAGCTTATCATTTGGTACATTTAATCAGTCTCCTGGCACGTGTAGCATAGATAAGGTTTTTTGTTTTCGTATGCTGACCGACATTTGCGTAACCCAAATATTTTATTTATGAAATTGAAAGGTTAATGTACTTGGTTATAGGCGTCAATGAACTTTTTGAGGTCGCTTTGTAATAAAAACTTTATTTATAGTATAAAGTATTATGGTTTGTTTGTTCAATTATATTCTTATAGTTTTAGTTAAGATGAACACCAGAGGTAAAAAAAAAGAAGCGTAAATCCACAACCAAAACATCATCATTAGAAGCTGCTACACAAGAAGATATACAGCCTCCAATGGTGACTACAGTGCAAAATACAGATGCTAATATCCCTTCTCCTTCAGGAGCAGTAATGAACTCAGTTGTCACAAATCGTCAAGGTAATGACGTTAATTTAATGTCCATGCACACGCCGTCCTTCTCGCCAAGCCTTGACGATGATATTACATTACATGTTAATCAGAATTTTCGACAAAAAATTCATAAGGGCGAGTATGTCGATTTGGCTCTTTTATTGCATAACTCAGTTATTGATCATGACAAACAAAATGTCACTTTTGAGCAAGGACAACTAGTCATAAATCCAGTTTCGCCCCAAACAAAGATTACAAACATCGAAACTTGGTCAGATGCCTTTCTAATTTTTATGAGTATATATTGTTCTGTGCATCCTCATAAATTCCAAGAACTTGTAAAGTACATGTCTTCTGTCCGAAAAGGTGCCAAACGTCATGGGGGTATCGGTTGGAAATACTATGATGAACAGTACCGTTTGAAAAAAGCTCGAGAACCAAGTGGGTCGTGGGGTAAATTGGATTCGGAATACTGGATGTGGTATATGCAGTCCGCATCGGTTCAACCGGAAAGCCAAGCTGCAAATCTTGCCTCTAATAGTCCTGATTTATACACAAACCAAACAGCTACTACATCAAGATGTTACAGTTTTAATTTCGACGGTGTGTGTAACAAGCATTATTGTATTTACAACCATTCTTGCTTGCGTTGTGGTCTGCATCATCCAATTATAAGTTGTAATAAGCAAAACCAGTTTCATGGCCAAGTATCAAGTCAAACTAGGACTTAACCTAGTTTCACTGGTCCAAGATTTACTAGACCAAGGTCTAATTTTCGTGTCCCAAGACCAAATTATCAACCTCAACGACCAAATGGACGCTTTATGGGAGCTAGGCAGAACACCTATTAAAGTTGCTTGTTTAGAAAAATACTTAAGATATTACCCAGACTCGAAAACTTCTTTATTGTTATTGGATGGTTTCAGGAATGGTTTTAGTCTTCAATATTCCGGTCCTCGTACTCCTTTTATTTCTAGAAATCTCAAATCAGCTGAAATGCTTAAGATAGAAACTCAGTCGAAATTAAATAAAGAAATTACTTTAGGTAGAATGTGTGGTCCTTTTAGAAATATGCCTATATCAACTTTGCGCACTTCACTAATTGGATTGGTTAATAAATCCGATGGGAGTTTTCGGCTTATAATGCACTTGTATTTTCCAAACGGTTGTAGTGTCAATGACTTTGTCGATCCCAATGAAACATCTGTAAAGTACACATCATTTGACGAAGTAATTGACATGGTGTCATCTCTTGGCAAAGGGGCCAGACTTTGGGTCCAGGACATAAAGTCCGCTTTTCGTCTTTTGCCAATTTCTCCAGGTGATTTCGATTTACTTGGAATATATTTTGATAGTTATTTTTATGTGGACAAATCCCTCCCATTTGGTTGCTATATCGCTTGCGCCTTGTTTACAAAATTTTCTACATTCTTGCATTGGTTGGTTGTTTCATCTGCTGGTAAGCATTCAGTTAAGCATTATTTAGATGATTTCATATTCGGCGGTTCTGCAAATTCGGAAGACTGCTTGGTTCTAATGAACACATTTACTGAGCTTTGTAATGAGTTAGGCGTGCCTATAGCTGAGGACAAAACAACACATCCTACTACAAGATTAACTTTTCTTGGCTTAGAAATAGACACAGTTGACATGGTCGTTCGTATTCCAGTGGCCAAGCTTATTAAATAACGTTCTCAACTTCAACCAATGACAACAAAGCGGAAGATTAAATTTAAGGAGCTCGAGTCGCTAGTTGGGTTATTGGCTTTTTGTTCACGTGTTATACCATCCTCTAGAGCGTTTTTGCGGAGATTTTATGATATTATTGCATCTTTTAAGGTCAAAAAACCATTTTTTTCAATTCGAATAACCTCTGAAATTCGAGAGGACGTCTTGGTATGGTTAGAATTTTAAAAATCTTTCAATGGTGATTCTTATATCATTGGTCTGAATTGGACAGATAATGACATTTTGCAACTATATACTGACAGCGCAGGCAACGCTGAACTTGGTTGTGGATCTTACTTTAACGGAAAATTGGCACAGTTCAAATGGCCAGATTCATGGGTCGGATTACCCATTTTACAAGACATAACATTTTTGGAACTCATTCCTATACTTTTAGCACTTTGTAAATGGGCTCCTCTTTTGAAAAACAGTAAGATTTTGTTTCGTACAGACAATATCGCCTTGGTTGATATACTAAACAAGAGAACATCGAAATCAAAACGGGTAATGTCAATAATTCGACCATTCGTGTTGCGTTCCATGAATTACAACATTCAGTTTAAGGCAAAACATATTGTAGGTGCCAAAAATAACATAGCTGACGCTCTCTCTCGCTTTCAGTTAGAAAAGTTCAAAAGGTTAGCACCATTGGCGGAGGATACACCAGAAATAGTCCCTCAGGAGTTCATAGACCTGATCTCTAAGGTGAAATTGACCGACTAATTGTATCAGCAGTTGCACCGAATACGTCGAAGGTTTATCAACAAGCTTTACGGTCATTTAAAAAATTTAGGACCTTATTCCAATTTGAAGATCTATGGCCTATTCCATTACATCACATAATTAACTAAATTGCCTATATGTCATTCACTGGAACTGCAGCCTCAACTGTCAAATCATATATCTCTGGGTTGAGTTTATCTGATTCTGAAATTCAGGCTATGGGTAGGTGGAAGTCTGATACATTTCGTTCATATATTCGAATACAACAATGTCTATACCTGTTAGATTTATTTTTAATTTTGTTTAATGAACTTGCAATCACTTTAGTGGGACTAACCACTATATAATTATTGTATTTGGCCCACAGCTTTTACGCAGCTCTATCCGCTTGGAATGGCGGTTGACCCGTCAGTCATTTATGACTGCCTTGGTCAATTTGGCACATTTCGCTGCGTTTACTTTAGATTGCGTCATTTTGTCGCATATTTCAATTAGCATCCAAAACATTTGATATTGGGGTCTCTGTATCCCAGGACCCACCACACAAAAAATAATGAATCTCTGTATCCCAGGATTCATTTTATTTTATTGGATGCTTCATTTATTGTAAATATTTAGTTATCTATCTAGTTAGTTATCTAGTTATCTTTTGTAGACTGCCAATATGAAAGGTGACTACGTTCATTTAATTATCTATCTGCTTGCTATATATATATATATCTTTAACTGTTTATCTAGTTATATGTGTTTATAATTTTGTAGTTTGTAATAAAGCTGTGGCCAAATATTGCCAAAACTGTGTTTCTGATATTTGCGCATCAATAATAACCGGAATTAGTAAATGATCTCCCTTATTTCACTCAAAAGTATATCGAAAGGTACTAGGATTATAATTTAATACGCTAGACACGCGTCTCGTCTACATAAGACTCATCAGTGACGCTCAGATCAAAATTTTTATAAAGCCAAACAAGTACAAAGTTGAAAAGTATTGAGGACCTCAAATTCCAAAAAGTTGTGCCAAATACGGCTAAGGTTATCCATTCCTGGGATAAGAAAATCCGTAGTTTTTTTTTTAAATTCTAAGTTTTGTAACACGACATTTATGAAAAAGACCGTATAATTGATATTCAAGTCAACATCGAAGTGCTGCCTACTGGGCTGGTGATACCCTCGGGAACGAAACGTCCACCAGCAGTGGCATCGATCCAGTGGTGTCATCATTGACGATCAGATCAAAATAGTTAAAAAGCCAAACAAGTACAAAGTTGAAGAGCATTGAGGACCCAAAATTCCAAAGTTGTTCCAAATACGGCTAGGGTAATCACTTATGTATCGTATCAGTATAAAGTAACTAGCTTCTTTTCAAATTTTTTTTGATGTAGAAAGATATTTTTAATTATTTTTTTCTCTTCAGCTCAATTGTGTTCCTCCGATTGTTTTTTGTTTGTTTCGCAAATGTCACTTAGACATTTGGAATATGATATCGAACAGTTAATACGCTTTTAAAACTGACACTGCTTAACCGAATACCCATATAAGAGTTATATCCAGAACACTGTTATCTCTAAGGCTTCACAACCGTATACGAAACCGACAAATTTATTTTACCAAATTGCATGTAATATCTTTAGGATGTTTCGTTTAATTTTGATCGAAGCCGTATAAAGATTCCATATGAGAGTTATTCCCCCTTTTGTATTTGTTATAAGTGAAATGTTTTTTTAAATGGAAAAATGATAAGTGATAGAGGCCTAGGGTCTTTTGATTTGAGGTTCTTGGTTTAAAAAAATGAAAATTAGGTCAATGTTTAAGGTCAAGGTCATGTTCAAAATTTTGATTTTGGTTTGTTATTACTAATTTTCAGAAATCTTATAAGATATCGACAAAATATTTTACAGAATTATTAGTTGCGATATACGTAACAGGTGAATTTGAGTTTAAAGGGTACGGAGACATTGAACGGTAGTTTTCTCCTCTATAATATTTAAAATTACAGGTATGGTGATATACTCATTTATCATATATTTATAAGATCTAGTGTCTTTTGATTTGAGGTCCTTGGTTTTTTACCTTGAAACTGAGCTCAAGGTCATAGGTAAATTTAACGTTCTAGATTTTTACCTTGGCTTTTAACTCATACATTTTAAGCCGTGAAACTTTTTGTATTAGGTTGCAAGCCATTTGAACTTGAAAAAGCCAACCAGAAGGGACCTTTTGTAAACCGGAAGTAGCTATGTTTTGTATTAATTAATGTAAAAGTATATAGAACCATATATTTTTGGAATCAGTGACAAGTAAACCATTCAACAATACAAAAATTTACTTTTTTAAACCGGAAGTAAAACATTATGTCCCTTATTTAAATTTTTGTGTATGGAAACCATACATCTTTGGTATCAGCGTACAATAAGCTGTCATTTGAGTCTGTAATTGACATTTAAAACCAAATTTTGATATTTCTGGTGAAAAGACCTTCAATTGTTCTCTGAACAATTGGTTTTAAATTTTGTTAAGTTCCTTTTGTTACCTGTTTTGACATCGACTCGGACTGAGTTTTACTGTGGGAATTGTTGTGTGTGTGTATTCCTGCATTGGCTAGAGGTATAGGTGAAGAGTTGAGATCTCCGAAAACATGTTTAACCCCACATCATGTTTACGCCTGTTCCTTTGTTAGTTTTGTATGATTTGAATTTCAGTTTCTATTATATATTATGAAGTTTAGTATGACGTCCATTATCACTGAACTAGTAAGCATTTTTTTTAAGGGGCCGGCTGAATCACTCCTCGGGTGCGGAAATTCACACTGCATTGAAGACTCATTGGTGACCTCCAACTGTTGTCAGCTCTTTGGTAGGATTGTTGTCTCTTTTACACATTCCCCATTTCCATTTTCATTTTTATGATTGTAAGGTTTACATTTTTCAAAAGAAAAGTTTCAACAAACCTTGGCCTCATAAGCATGCATCATAGGACAATGTTTATTTTATGTGGTTTGGGCTTATATACCTGTATGATATAGGGTAACTGTATTTGGTATATGGTGTACATGTCTGTCTGCATGTTTCATGTATGACGTTGACCTCATTGTCATGGTTCATCGGTCTTTCTTAAGTTTTCATCAGTTTATCAAATGCTAAAAGCAATAGGGAAATTGTATTTGATATATTAAATGATAGCAAGATGTCTATGTCTGGCTGTCGGTCAGGATTCATATACTTTCGATCTTATGCTCCAAATTGATTGGTCAAGCATAATTTGTATATTTTTCTGTTTCTAATGTACTGTAAGCATCAGAAGATTTGGTGTACGGATGTTTGTACGGGTCTGTATGGTATGGTTCATCTGACCTTGACATAATTTTATCGATCAATCATAATCTATGTAAAACTTCTGGTAAAACAGTATGTTCGATAAGGTCCTAAAATGGCCCCCTTTTTTTTAGCTTAAATTTCAAATTCGGATTTGTTTAACAATATCACGATAAATTATAGCTAATACATTGACTAGATAGGATATAAACTATTTTATTGAAAATTTCACGTTTCTGCGTTTCATTATGACGTCACAAGTTGTACTCATATTGATTTTTCACGAAAAAATCAATGAAAATGGGTAAATTTTCATAGATTATTGGACAGGAAACATAGAGCGCATACGTCGACAACAAAGATCTTTTAAAATAATGTTTGTGAAGACATTTCACATGTCTTATTTGAATATTAAGCTTGTCGACGCCTGCGCTCTATGTTTCCTGGTCCTTTTTTGGTTGAAATCCAGCTGATTTTGTCAAATTTCACAAAAATCCCTTATCTTGACCTTTTTGGGATATAAAAATCAACGTGTTAGAATTAAACTTTGACAAAAACAGTTCTGTTTAACTTTCTCACATGTCTTTAAGTCAACTAAAAGCATTTATTGTCTTGTAACTATGAACTTTATAATTGGGGCCAAATATGGCCCTTACCGAACTTACTCCTTTACAAATGTTCAACATTTATACGATCAGAAGTAAAACATACGAAACATTTCAACATTTGCGCTCTGGTATTCTTGTGTATCACTTGGCAATGTTAGTGTTATGTGCTTTGGTCAATTTACGCAGGTAGAGGTCCTTCTATTTTTTAAATCAACCTACCTAGACACGTTTTTAGTTATTGTTTAACTTTCGAGGTTTACAGTATGATTTAGAAAAAAATGAAAGTTTGAACGTTCGTTTCTAATAAAAGATTTACACGTTTTCCATCAGTTGAAAGTATATAAATTGGCAAACACATCATTGTTTTCTAATTATCAAGTCTGGTCACGCATTGTCTTTCACAATCAAAATAATGCGTTGCCCGATTTTTCATAACCAACAAAAAGTTTTTATAAACAAATTCAGGGTTAGAGCGTATTTTTATTTTATTGTACAATCGGACACACCAAGGATTAAGTTTCAAATATATCATGATACATTGAAATGTGACCATTAATGGTACAGAGTGTAATGCTTGACCAACGTTAGGTATCCTTACACGATCAAGTATCTCGATATACCGAATGACTGCCCTGAGCAGGTATATCTTGTTTGCATTTACAAACATAAGTAAAGGTGAGGTAAAATAGACCATTTTTAATGTCAAGGCAAGATAGTGAAAGTTCATTACTAGTAAAACTTGACTCCAAGATAAATCTCCTTCACTTCAAGTTGGCTACAGCTTTAAATGCCAGTGAATTGCTTTCTGTTTATACATGTATCCAGTAACAACTTATGAACATCATGCGATGTTATATATACAAATTTCAAATTGTCATATAAATCTCGAACTGGCATATTTTCCGACAATATCTTTGAAAAATGAACAAATACACACATTTTTAAATGCTCTCCAACTTCGTACTTTATTTGGCCTTTTCAATATTATTTTTTTATTCGGGCGTCACTGATGATTTTGTTTTTGTAGAAAAAACGCGGGTCTGACAAGAATATAAAATTTCAATTCTGGTATCTATGGTGACATTATTTAAACAATCTCAGTGCACCTTTATGTTTTTCTAAGATAATTTAGACACGTACATTGTTCTAAAAAATGTACCATTAAACGACGGTTCACCAATACACAGAAGTCCAATTAGGATCTCCATAATATATGTTTTCATTATGAGTAGTTAAAGATCAACATGGAAGCAATGTAACATGAGTACAAGTACAAGTAAAATTAAAAAAAACACAGTTATTTGTGTACCTGTTATTTGAACCATAGTTGGCTGATTGCAGGATAAACAAAACATAAATCAAAGGGAAAGCGAGTTAACCCAAGAGCTGCACCATTTGGTGCAATGAATAGGTCGTGCTAGGGAAAGCATCTTTATCATTTTGTAATCATTCGTCGAATGATCATGTTATAAATGAGAAGCAAAAAAACAATACAACAGTAATGAATTCGGATGTTTGCGAAATTATTTCTAAACTCATGTTTGAAAGACAAGTCCAATGAGATCTATATACCTTTTGGTACCGTATTAAACAAAAATGGACAAAAGTCAACCTGACCACGCCTTATCACTGCCGTCTCAGATGTATTTTTAGGTGATTTAATTTGAGAAAACATAAAGACACAGGTTAGGTTTTTTTCGCACCAATTATTGATGGGCTTCAATTTTCTTTACGTGAAGAAGTTAGTAGTTTTTAGTCGTCAAGGATTTTGTTCATGTAAATGCAAAGACGGGTTAAACACGTTTAAGTGGAGAAAAAAATAATATTTGAATATATTGATACATAATTCCATTTGTTTAAATTACAGATTTAAAGTGTTGAGTATATATCACTGTTGATGATTTTTTATGATCAATTTCAACACGTTTTATATGGAAATGGCCGTAAAACGTTAAAAGATACTATTTTGACATAATGTTGATATTTTATATATGTTATCGTATTTGCCGCAAATGACCACAGTTTTTAAGATACATAATTTACAGATAATTTACAAGCACATTTTGAAAACAAGAGAGGTGTCTATGTTTTATAGAGGTCAATATGTTACGCCTCAAGGCAATAGTTGCACCTATGGGACAATTAACTTACTAGTCCGCTTTTACTCAGTCAATAAGTATTCAATATAACATAGAACATAATCACGACATTATTAAAACAGTATCCGAATCTTTGTAGCCTATCATATGACAGTGATATATCTATACAGCCTACTAAAACAATTGACCACACACACATTATGCATATGACTCTGAATGATGTATATCTTGTCTTACCTTTTTTTATGTTCCGAATTTTCGGGAAAAACCAAGTAGGAATTTTCATGGTCAACCTGTAAACATGTCATAAAACGATTATTGTACATTAAATGTCAATATAATATGTTTCAAGCTATTCCAGTTAAAAGAAGTTAATGGGTATTGATCAACGGCAGACAAGAATTTATTATGATAAGAGCTCTACTGCATTCCCTATAATAGGACGCATCATACTCTAAAAGTCTTAGAGAACGGGTCTAACTAAATGAAGTGGTAAAACAAGCCCCTCCCTCCAAAAGTAACAAAAAGAAATAATTTTTTTTCAGAAAATGTATTGATTTACGAGTTCAAGTTAATTTCATGTATCTAAGAGAAGGAATATCAAAGGTACAATACAGAAATTAGACAAATATGCAATTGGAAAATATTTAAGTGACAAAACAACATTAGCTTGTACTTCATTACATGTAACAGTATTTGTCCAGACTAATTTTATTCAAATTAAATCGTTTCTTGGGCCTCAATTTTTTTGCTAACATATTAGTGTTTACACCAAGAACCGTTTTGACCACAACATAACAAATTCAAGTATAATTAAAAACCAATTGTTCAGAGAACAATTGAAGGTCTTTCCATCAAAACAATGTATTTTGATATAAAAGTTGTGAAACTTAGTTAAAAATGTCATTTCCATCGTCAAATGATAGCTTCTAGTACGCTGATTCCAAAAATATATGGTTTCCATTCATTTTTTTTTAAATAAGGGAGATAATTTGTTACTTCCAGCTTGGAAAATGTTACTTACGATCATATTTTAATATTTACTTGACACTGATTCCAAAAATATCTGGTTCTATATACTTTTATATTAATAAAGTACCAAAAATAGATACTTCCGGTTTACACAAGGCCACTTCCGGTTGTTTTTTTCAAGGTTAAATGGTTTGATACCTTTTGCCAAAAGTCTCATGGCTTTATTATGTATACATGTGAGGTAAAAGCAAAGGTCAAAATCTAGAACTTCAAATTAAGCTATGACCTGGAGATCAATTTCAAGGTCATAAACCAAGGACCTCAAATCAAAAGACCATAGGTCTTAATTATATTTGGTTAATCAGTTATATCACCATACGCGTATTTTTAAATACAAGAGGGGTGAAAACTCACATTTACGTTCAACGTACCCTTGCAATCAAATTTATGTGTTGCGACATATCGCAACTAACAATTTAGAAAAAAATAATTTGTCGATATCTTATACGGTTTCTGGAAATCAATGAAAATAAGCCAAAATTAGAATATGACCTTGACCTTTGACCTTGACCTCATTTTCATTTTTTTGGACCAATGACCTCAAATCAAAAGATCCTAGGTCTCTATCACTTATGGTTTTCAAGATAGAAATGCATATCACTTATATAAAATGCATAAGGGGAAATAACTCTCATATGGAGCGTTCATATCGCTTGGGTCAAAATAGGACAAATTATGGGAAGGATTTAACGAGCGATTTGGTAAAATAAATTTGTCGTAATCTTTAACAGTTGCGAAGGAGTCGTGGACACAAGAAAAACAGTGTTTGGGGAGATAACTCCTACAAAGAAAAGTATTCGGTTACGCAGGGTAAATTTCAAAAGCGCATAAACTGTTCAATATCATATACCAAATATCTAACTGACATATTGCGAAACAAATATTTATAGCAAGAACAAAATTAGGCGGAAGAAAAAAAAATGATAATCAGAAGAAAAACAATAGGTCTCACCACAGAAAAGTGGAAAGACCTAATTACAATTTACACTGTGTATATGTTAGGTTTTTTTAAATGAAGATATATTAAGAACTGTATCCATTATACTTTGAACATTACAGGCAGAGTTTAAATATTCATGAAGTGTCCTATATTTTGACTGATGGAACCTTAAAGGGATCTCCAATTTTCAATGACCGTTTCAGTGTGAAAATTGTTTCTAATATCCGTATTAAACACACTTTATAATACATTAATATTGGTTGACAAAGTTATCTAAATTTACCAGTTGAAAAAGGAAAACAATGTTATGCGTTCATCTGTATATCTATACATTGATCTTTTTGGTTTATTAACGATGTATCCAGACATATTGTGTACAATATCATTACAAACAATTTCAAAATGATATGTGTTTTCCCTCAAAGAAAACAAATCATAATAAAGAATAATTACAAACAAAAATGTCAACTCAAATAAAGTTTTTGTTAATCATTTTATGAAGCGTAGAAACTCAAGCATGTCACATTTAGACAATGGTATATAAGTATTTAGACTTCAACAGCCTTTGAATATAGCATTGTATAGTGAAACATACAATTTTCCATTTCCATTAAAAATGAGTGCATATGTATTTATGACTTTTGGAAATTTTGGTTTTTCATTTAAATATTTTTTTTAAAGGATTATAAATGTAAATACTTAACCAAATGGAACATTTGAAGATAAGGTAACGTGCAAAGAGTGTCATCACGATAATGCTTTTATTTGTGAAGTTTATAGACAAAATAAGTAACATAGTCCTTACCTGTTAACAGACTAACTGTATCAGTCACCAAATTTAAATGTATATTTATTGGCTAAACATTTTACCTGGGTATTACTCATTTGGTTAAAATAAACAATTCAATTCAAATTTAGCCAGTGAGACTACTGTGACTAGGAAATCGATCGCAGATACGAAATAAATCTCTTACTAACGTGTACCTTTTATAATTCCATTTAATGTAAGCTTTAATAAGTATATTAGAAATTATATTGCCTGACAAAACTGTTAAGGGAAGGGTCTATTCACGAAATTGTAATCGGATATGATTAACCTGACACACCCTAAACCTTTACACACTAGTCTATTCCTACACTACATCATTATGTTTTATAGTTTATATATGGTGATGAAATGTTTGAATAGATATAGTGATTAACATGATTAAGTATGATCGTAAAATTGTTCAAACAGCAGAATATTGTGGTCAATAATAAAATGTTATAAACAAAGAAGAATATCATCGGCTGCATACAATTTGTAACGTGTTATTTTCATGTCGTAATATTGAGAAATTGATAGCTGTTTATCAATATTGTTTTGCCAAAAAAGAGACGCAAATAAATATATTCATAAAACCGAATATCCATGTCACTCTTTACCAAAAAAAAAACAAAAAAAAACTAAATTGCAGTCCATGAGAATAAAAAATTAAAATGTCGAAAACATTGTGAGAAAGTAAGACCTTTATTTAATATGGACACAGATGGTTATAAAAATTTAAACCATTGTGGTGACGTCAGCCTATTCATTTACAGTGGATTCTTTTTCTAGAATCAACGCTTCCTAAATCCGTCGCTGAAATGGACTCACCATTGTTTCCTTTGTGTCCCTAATATCATTAAGTTTAAATTGACTAATTTCCTGATTTCTGTTCACTAATGGAATTATTTTTAAAAACTTACCTTTAATTTTTGTAATTTCTATATGCCTTCACTGGGAATCGAACCCGTCCATAAATTGTGTAACTTGTTACTGACATAAACATATCGACGAAACCTCTGGGCTACCAATTGGTTACGATTTAAAAGTATATTTTATATATATAAATGAATATATGATATACATCGGTACAACGGACACACATGATTTCTACCTTTATATATACATAATAGGTAATCGTATAGTATGAGTTGGTAACCACGAGGTTTCGTAGTTACGATAAATGAGTTAAAGCTAAGGACTTGTCTGTTTAGGTTCGACTCCCTGAATTCTCTTTGTTGTTCCAATAGTCTAGATTTCTAGTTTTTGTTCTTGTTTTGAATGTTATTGTGGCGTTTTGGTCGTTTATTATCGGATAATGGTTGGCTATTCCATATGTTTCAAACAAAACAAAACTGGATTGCATAATATTGGTCCATTTTTGATTTATAAATTAATTTTATATGATTTCATTTGTTTTACTACATAATTTTACAAATTTTAATTCGCAAATTCCTATGCTACACAGCTACTTTTTCATAGGTACTATTTCTGTACTAAACATATGTAGTACTGGAAATTTACTTTTAATATTTAGTACTATTTCTTTACTTAATTATTGTAATATTAATGTAATTGTATTTTACAGTGCTTTATTTGTACTTAATATTTTGGTACAGAAATAATACCAACTATGATAGCAATATTCCATGAAAATCAATTTTTTTTAGAGATTTGAAATAGAAAAACATTCAAAATTCTGAAAATGTAACAGTAGTAACCAAAAATCTGTAGTTCCTAGATTTCAAGTACAAATGAAGTATTGTAAAATACAGGTGCCTAAATATTACAATAACTTTAAAGTAACAAAATAGTACTGAATATTAAAAGTAGATTTCCAGTACTACAGATTTTTAGTACAGAAATAGTACCTTTGCAAAAGTAGCTGTGTAGAAAATCGTGATATGTCTTGAATTAGGCTTATTGCTAGAAATTTCGGAAACATACTTATTATATGCACTATATATAATGTTTTTTGTCGGGTTGTTGTCCCATTAAGATCAATTCAAATAGAAATAAGTTCGAATATGTCTTATTTTGTAAAAACAGATAACATTCGGATGCCTGATGATATGAAGATCTTTCAGGGCAAACGTGTTGTGTTATAATATATTTGTATTTTGTTAAACATTTAATTGTAATATCTAATTTATTGTAATAGATCGTTTGACATTATTACATGGTTATTTCAACTCACTTACAATACCTTCTAATTAAGAATAGGCGTTAATTTTCAAAAGATATTTTCACAATAGTTTAAGTGATAGATACAATGGATAAGCGTTGATTCATGAAAAACAAACCATTCGCCTGCGGGCTCATGGTTTCTTTTTCAAGAATCAACGCTTATTCATTGTATCTATATCACCTAACCTATTTCCCTGACGTCAGTTTATTGTTCTAACAGTGGATTATTTTTTAAGAATCCACTGACCACCATGTTAACTTAAGATAACTTATGTCATAACTTTAAGCTTTTAACTTACGAAATGTAATCCTCTCAAAAACGAGTGACAGATTAAAGGTTCGAACCCACACGTATTTTCGTCAGTGAAGTCTGTAGTCTATGCATGATACCACTAGACCACGAGCGCTTACATAAAATAATATTTGAATATCACTCTTAAAGCGTATATTTGCCAATACATGTCAGTAAAGTGTATTTCTGTCTTTTTGATATATAATACAATAAATAACATCGTACAATCAAGGAATTGTGAATATTAATTATTATTATAATTCCTTTATAAAATAAACATAATTATTTACTGGCCAATACGATAGGGGCAAGATCTAGAGTAAACATAAAAACGTTTAAACCGGCTGCATTTGTTCGCACCTGTACTAAGTCAGGATCCTGATGTTCAGTAATTGTCGCTTGTTGATGTGATTCATAAATGTTTTCTTTACTCTTTATTAAAAAACCATTTAAACGGGAAAGTAAAATGTCAAATCTATATTAAATATAGATTTGACATTTTACTTTCCCGTTTAAATGGTTTTACACTAATTATTGTAGGCCCCTTTATAGCTCCCTGTTCGATGTGAGCCGAGGATCCGTGTTGAAAAAAAAGTAAAATCACAAAATACTGAATTTTGAGGGAAACTCAGAGACCGTACTTTGACTATAATGTTTTTTTTTTTTCTGATCTATAATGGCTTTGGTTATAATTTTAGAGACATACATTTTCGAAATGCGTATCCTTTACAAAAAAGAATACCGTTGCTGTCATTCAATGATATATATCTATGTACTAGTCAATCCGGCTCTTAATCCTAGCTTTCTGAATAAAAAAACTTAGCACACAGTTAAAGTAAACACTCGCAATTGACACAATTTAGGAGCCTGAATACTCAATAACTCAACTCTGTTATTATATTGTTTTCAATTTGCAAAGACTAATCTACTGATAAGGAAAAGGTCTGCATTTTTAAAAGAGTTGTTTGTTTTATAATAAATAGAATCATATATTTTAAAACCAAATAAAAGTTATATTAAATGAATCCAACACAGTTCTTCAAAAACTACTACGTTCACTCTCGTCAATTTTATAAAATTGGTATGTTTATTTGTTGGCAATCGTATTCAACTATTACTTATATACAATCGATTTAATATATAGAGGAAAGAACATCAATTTTCTTTCAACAATTTGCAGATTTAACATTGTTGTGCTAATATTTATAGTAGTTTGAAATATTAAATGAGTTCAACATTATAATCATCAAGAACGCTCAAAGCCAAATATGTGAAAGCAAACTATGTCCTGAAAGAAGTTTAATTGAATTGTCGGTAGATCTAATTGTACTGTTCTTGCTGCCCCTAAAAACACTTCCTATGTATATAACTGATCACAATATATTAAACAAGACCTGCATTTTACCCCCTTTTCTTTGTGTAGCCTCGTTGGTTGGTATGCTGAACCATTGGATGTGGTTTTTAAAATATATACCTAATCATGAGTGTGGCATAGTTCGGTTTTACCTGGCCTATTATATTTTTTATAGAAGTAGATACATGTAATAGTTAATGAACGACGACGGCAAAGGACGAAAGACATTGACGCAAACTAATAGCAAGAGTTCACAAAGGGACTATACTGATGTAAACGTGTCCTTTCAGCTAAACGATGAGGAACTTATGATTAAGATTTGACTACTTAACCAGAAGGTGCACCTATAAAACGCACCTTAACGATTCTTGTGAATGATTTGGGAAAACAAAAATGAACTATAGTCTTTTTAAACTTTAATAGAATATTCAGAATTTTATTTTTATCATGTTTAAAAACGACTGCTGATTGTTGATTGCACAGAAATACCATGTATTCGTCTACCAGAGAGCAGCGAAACAACAGCGAAACACACAATTACCCATGAGACAAACTTACTAGTGTAAGAATAAGCCGTCGATAACAGCCAGTGCTAATATTCACGAGTACATCAATTTTCGTATAGATAATTAAAGACAAATGTGTGATCCTTCAATTTTGTGTTCGTAAAAAAGGCGAAGAAAATTAATATTTACATACATGGCAGTGTTAGTATTTATTTTTGTCACATTTCAGTATATGTGACTTCCAAACTGTTCCCTTTGTTTTCGAGGTAGTGAAGTCATCAACTGTAGTTTCAGTTTGTTCGTTTTTTTAACAGGCTCGTACTTTTGCCAAACTGGATTAATCATTACAGCTGATTTCTTATACCTGCAAAGTAAAACTTTGGTTGGCTTGCTTACTTTGTTTGTATAGTTGTTTATACAAGCTTTGAAAATAAGATTGACATCTCTAAACAATATATATATATAGGCATAGTTTAACTTGTATATTTTATATGTTGTACAATATAAAAACAAAGCAAGCAAGCTAACCAAAGTTTTGCTCTACATGCATTAGGAAATATGCTGTAATAATGTTATTCATATGTATGTGCGACAAGGTGGAAAATTTGATATGTTTTGTGAAAATTGCAGCGTTGGACCTATAATAGAAAAAAAAGATGTTGTATGATTGCCAATGAGACAGCTGTCCACAAGAGACCAAAATGACACAGAAATTAACATTAATAGATCACCGTACGGCCGTCAACAATGAACAAAGCCCATACCGCATAGTCAGCTATAAAAGGCCTCGATATGACAATGTAAAACAATTCAAACGAGAAAACTAACGGCCTTAATTATATAAAAAAATGAGCGAAAAACAAATATGTAACACATAAACAAACGACAACCATTGAAATACAGGCTCCTATACAATATATTTTTTTATGGGATATATTTCTTCTCCTTTGATATATTTGATTGGGCCGGGTTTTTTTGTTTGTTGTTGTTTGGATTGTTTTACACAAATAATTTTAGGGTCATTTATAGCTTACTTTTCAGCATTGAACCTATGACTGCTTACTTTACTGAATTATGTCTTTGTTGGAAAGATGTCTCATTTGGCACTCATACCTCATCTTCTTATTTCTATATACAAAGCACGTTTTTAGAAAAAAATTAATAGGTAATATGGCACCCACTATGATCCAGATACTTTTAATATTGGAGATATTTTACATATGTCAACAGGACAGCAGCCGAACGTTGAAAAACCTCTAAGGTATATTTTGTGATAAAATTGACAATAAACTGATATTATCGATGGATGAAACAATAAAAAATGATTTGAGCTATATACCGTACCCGCTCCAGGAGGGCGGCCGTTCCGGAGGGATAAACCCCCTTTTTTTGGACGATTAGTGCATTTGAATGAGGACATAAAATTGGAACCCTCTCCCCTTTTGTCCAGGGTTAGGACCCCCCTTTTTAAAACAGCTGGATCCGCCCCTGCCGCTTTAACATCACTTATTTTTAGCATACTGAATATTATGATGTTCTTACTTTTAGTTCAGGTCCTGATAAAAGATAAATACACATTCAGTACAGAAAGAAGTGTTTCAATGAAAGTTTTCGTGTTTTTCTAGGCAGAAATGATTTTGGAATGACATAATACCGGTTTAAAAAAGCTCAAACGATGTTCTTACTGGACAGTGGTCACTTCATTGGATATTTCACTGTTTCATGTCGTGAAATTAATGCAGGTTCAAGTCATAACAATGCACAAAACCGGTTCAACTACTTTTGCAAGGTGAAAAAGAAAGTCGAATCGTGAAGCCAGTAAACAATATTTTTTTAATCTGAGCATGCAAATTGAGGATTACGTTATGTATTTTACATTTAATATATTTGCAGAATAAAAACATTGGTAATGAGAGTCCCAGACAATATATTAGTTGACTGTTTTCCCACTAATTCCACGTGTTTTAAGTAGTAGTTTACTCGTAGTAGCCCACAATGCATTGTAGTTCATTGAGTCGATTGGTCAGTTTTTCAAGGCCATATTGGCCTTGTGTTTTGGAAATTACTATGCAAATATATTCTGACGTCATAAATTCTAGAGTTCTCGACCTGTTACATTTGGCATTCATCTTCAATCAGTAAATAAACTAGTAATATTTGTGGTACGCATTCTGAAACCCAAGCAGAATTGCTCATGCTACAAATGTACAATATATAAGTATGTCAATTTGAAAGTGTGTCATGTGATCTGTTCATAGCCGTGATCGTCTAGTCGTTGGCACATAAAGATAAAAAAAAAGTCTAGTCGTTGGCACAGAAAGAAAAACTTTGATACCAACAGTACCAAGTTTAAGCCCAGGACCTGTAATAACTTTTTTTTCTCATTTTACTGTTTTCTCTACAAAAATATTTGTTTGAATCTGAGAGGTATTTATATTTCATTTTTTATAACAAGTTGACGATTTGTTTTAGAGTCAAAGAAGTAGTTTCACAGTTGTAGCTTATCACAATTCACACTAGAGACAGTTAAATGTTGATGTATATTTGGATCATTTATAATCAAACAACAAAAAGTGATGGTATGATAGCATTCTAATACTAATTCCAAAAGTAAGAATTTGTTATGATGAAAAGGGGAAGGCCTTGTAGGTTAAAACTGATGAGTGTAATGTGTACACATATCAACGGTATTCTTTTTTGTAAAGGATACGCATTTCGAAAATGTATGTCTCTAAAATTATAACCAAAGCCATTATAGATCAGAAAAAAAAAATTATAGTCAAAGTACGGTCTCTGAGTTTCCCTCAAAATTCAGTATTTTGTGATTTTACTTTTTTTTCAACACGGATCCTCGGCTCACATCGAACAGGGAGCTATAAAGGGGCCTAAAATAATTAGTGTAAAACTTTTTAAACGGGAAAGTAAAATGTCAAATCTATATTTAATATAGATTTGACATTTTACTTTCCCGTTTAAATGGTTTTGTAATAAAGAGTAAAGAAAAACATTTATGAATCACATCAACAAGCGACAATTACTGAACATCAGGATCCTGACTTAGTACAGGTGCGAACAAATGCAGCCGGTTTAAACGTTTTTATGTTTACTCTAGATCTTGCCCCTATCGTATTGGCCAGTGATCTGTGTGTTAAATAGTTTTGTAAAATTGAAATATGTTCACGGTATTTGCAAAGCAATCAAGATACTAGAAAATAATCTGTCATATAAGATAGCCACCAGATTATTAAAAAAATAAGACACATTCAAACAAAATGACTACAATACACAGTTGTATGTAATCTATTGAAACTGGGAAAAAAATTTAACCAGTAATAGTATAAATAAAAAAGAAGATGTGGCACGATTGCCAATGAGCAACTATCCACAAAAGACCAAAATGACACAAACATTAACAACTATAGGTCACTGTACGGCCTTCAACAATGAGCAAAGCCCATACCGCATAGTCAGCTATAAAAGGCCCGATAAGACAATGTAAAACAATCCAAACGAGAAAACTAACGGCCTTATTTATATAAAACAATAAACGAAAAATAAATGTGTAACACATAAACAAACGACAACCACTGAATTACAGGATCCTGACTTGGGACAGGCACATACATAAATAATGTGGCGGGGTTAAACATGTTAGCGGGATCCCAACCCTCCCTCTAAGCTGGGACAGTGGTATAACAGTACAACATAAGAATTTAGTTTTCGATATTCACTCCTTTAAACCGTTTAATGGGTTTACCATTGACAAAACTGCATAAAATATAAAGATATTAAAACCCATCGTATTATAAATTTCATTATATTCTATAGTTGTGCCTTTTTCAAATGATTTAAAATATGATAGCGGTGTTTACAAAAATGTCTTCATCTATATTTGTTGATTTAAAGTACGCCTCTGTTGTGCAGTATATAAATGCAGAAAATGTCAGAACAGCCCACCATATATGAGGATCCGTAAGCAAGGTTGATCTATGAGAATTTGGACCATTTTCATATTGGCCTCCTAAAACAAAACAAAAAATGACGTACAACTAAACAGACAAACACTATTATTATACCAAAATGATTAAACGTACATAAATAGTTAAAAACATTTTATAGCAATAGCATAAGGTATTTCCTTCAGATACATTTTTGTTTATTCAGTACAGTTCAGACAATACATCTCGTATTTTGTCGTCTTTGCTTTTTAAAAAACTATATGTTGACGAAAGAGGGACAACTTCCACTTTTTAATACAAAACAAATCTACTTTTATAGTAAGCGCAAACACCGATGACACATCGTTTTACTCATGCTTCATCTAAAAATCAAAATACAAATACAAAAAATCACTGGTGATTGATCAGAGGTATATTTAACTTTTTTTGCTCATCGACATCGTTAGTATTCCATTTGTTTTCTATAAATAATAATAGTGAGAATATCTTACCACAAAGTATTATATGTATCACTGTTGTTCATTAATTGCCATTTAATACTGTTCAAATCCTATGAACACATGCCTTTTTTCTGCTGTTGATACTGACATGTTCTTTGAAATCACATTAAAGGCAAAATAAACACACTGATGCCATCAATATTTAGACAATATTCAATACTTTAGACATACTTTCAATAAATTCCTAACTGTTACGGAGTTCACATTCAATTTATCAATATGTGTATGTCAGGTCTCGCACCATACATGGACACACACTTCCGTATGAATAGAAAATGAATGCATTATTCAGGTCTGTGACTTTCTAACGTTTGGACACCACTTATGACTAATAATATTCGCTAAACAGGAATTTGAAATGTTGGTAACACAATTTAAAATGTAAACAGTAACACGCTTATTGACCTAAACGTTGCATTGGAAGTAGACTAGTTTGCAAAAAGTCATATACTGTACCTGGTAGCTTATTATTTGTCATAGTTGTATTTATCCTCCTCCAAACTGCTCCTGGCAACGAAAAATTAAATCATGTAAATCATTTGAGGGTGATCGCGGATAAGTATATGCTGATAATGTTTTTCTTTTTTCTTTTTTTCTTGTCGATATATTTCCTGTTTTGAATATATATTTAAGACTGATCAGTTTTGCTCGTTTTGCTGTTCAAAAATTAATTCTTAAGGTGAACATGTGCAGTTATGGTTAAAAAAAAAACCCGCTTGACACATGATCTCTTTTAATAATTATCGAGATCGAAGATGTTATTTTTTTATTTACTAATTAAATAAATATGCTTACCATTCCTGACAATTCTGGATCTGGCAAACCAGGCGATTAGAACACCGCTCATTAAGACTATGAAACACTAGAGAAAAGATTTAATATTATATGGATATGTTATACTGAATTTGTATAATCAGTGATTATGTAGAATCCCTGAAATTTTTATTGAGGGATTATGTATAATCACTGGCTAATTTAGGGCTTATATATATATTTATATTCACTAAAATTTTCAGGGATTCTGTAGAATCACTGGCTAATTTAGGGCTTATATATAACCACTAAACTGTTCATGGATTATAATCACCAGAAAAAACGTCAGTGATTCTACATAATAACTGAAATGAAGAAATAGTGTTATTTATAAATAAAATAAATAAAAGTAAAATAATTTATTTTATAAAATCACATAAAAACATTATTATAAAGCAACATAAATTGTGAAATGTTAAGCACAATATATCAAATTTTTTTAAATGTTAGGCATACTATATTTAAAAATAATTCTTGACACCTGTTTTACCACGATATCCATATTAAAAAAAACCTTTTCCTGCACATATCGAATCAGATTTTATATAGATTAATAATGCATTTTGTTTTATTACATGGAAAGCTTCTTTATTTTAGTCAAATTTGATTGAATTATTTTGACCCATTGACATTAATGATTTTTTGCATATTGAGACGTAAAATGTAATGAAAAAATAAAAGTAGACTACCGAGATACATGTCTGGTGTTTTAAGCTACCATAATACTTAAACTTACGACCGTCTTCTTTGCACAATGATAATTAAAGGAAGTTTAAATCGTACTTTGCACACGTTGTAGAATTTATACGTACAAATGCGCTGTCATGCATAACGACAAAATAACGACATGTGTTGACACTGCAAAACGCTCTTTAATGAAGTATACAATGATTCAATAAATTCTGACCATGTGTATATGTTTTTTAAAGACTAAAAAAGAAAACTTTTCTTCTGTTTGTTTTAGTTCTGTGTTGATACCTTACATATCTTTTCAATTATAAATAAAAACATTGTTTTATAGCATATCTCTTGTTGATTATTATCTCGAACTATGGCGTGAAACTATACAAATAAATACATGATTAGTGTACACATTGTAACATTCATCAATTATGGCCTTTTTTTGCGATGAAATTGGTTGTGTTATAAATGATCAATTGTCCAATTTAATAATTGATTGCAGTTATATCTTGCGCATTGTACAAAATTGCTATTTTTAAAGTGTATGTTCAATGTCATATTAGATACATACAGATTGCATCCTTTTCTGTTTTCCATCGTCTCACTATTTTTTACTTCTTGACAAATGATAATAGAAGATTTATGGATCCTCTATAAAATTATTACATACAACTTATTGATGATTACGTAAGTAAAAACCTAAAAATTGAAATAAAAATTTGCAATACAAAACCACAGATATCGGTACAAGTGCTTTGTTTACGTCTCGTCAAACGCAATATTTGAGCAAATTTTCATACCAAAATTCTGGAAGACATCTACATACATTTACAAATTTCTTTACCGACAATACACCTTAAAAAAAGATATGGTATGAGGTTCATCGAGACTACTCCCCATCCAAGTCACAATGTCTAAAAAGTTAACAATTATAGGGCAAAGTACGGCTTTCAAGACGAAGCATTGGCTTAAACAAAACAAAAAGCTATAAAAAGCTAAACAATAACAAGTGTAAAAAATATGAATTACACCAACACACGACAACCACTGAATGAAATGTTCATAACGTATGACCGTTTCATACACATTTATCGTGTTTTAATGTTTTAACAGACTACAAACTTTACCCTATGTATCTCAGACAGAAGTATAGCAGTACAGAAAAAAGATATCAAACACAAAACAGATAACATATAATGAAAGAAGATAGTACACACTAGTTAAAACAATATTAAAACGTAGTTGCCTATATAACATAGACGTTATTAAAAATGAAGAGAGAATATCTTTGATATATCTTTAACTTAGACATGATGGCGTTAAAAAAACCTTTCATAGGTTGATTTTTGTATATTTTCTGTGAAAGGATAAAATTGAGAATGGACATGGGCAATGTGTCAAAGAGACAACAACCCGACCATAGAAAAAAAAAAAACAACAACAGAAGGTCACTTACAGGTCTTCAATGTAGCGAGAAATTCCCGCACCCGGAGGCGTCCTTCAGCTGGAGTACGAAAGTAAACATTTGTTTACAAAATTATGATTTTTTTTGTCAGAGTTCGAGTACAGAAGTGAGCTATCCATACTCAAAAGTTATCAAAGGGGTATATTTTAGAAAGAGTAAGACAATATATAACACAAAATAATTAAGCATTGCATTGAAGAAATGTATTACAATAGTTATCAAAGTTACCAAGATTATAATTTAATACGGCAGACGTGCGTTTCGTGTACATAATATTCACCAGTGACGCTCAGTTCAAAATAATTGTAAAGCTGAACAAAGTTCAAAGTTGAAGACCCAAAATTCCAAAAAGTTGTACAAAATATGGCTACGGTAATTTATGCTTGGCATAAGAAAATCCTTATTGTTTTGAAAAAATTGAAATAAAAAAAGTTTTCTCACAGGCTTACATAACTTAAACACATCCCATGAATTAAGTGTCTGAACGCAGGGAACAGTCCAAAAAAAAAGGAGTTTTGCAATGGAAAGTATCAACCGGCAGTAGGGTGGTTATGCTTACTTGTGATGTCTGTAGGAGAATCCCTCCTGGTTTACTGTAATTTTCAGCGCTCAGATATTGAATCGAACATGGGACCTTCGTCACCGCAGCCATGGATATTAACCACTGAACCACGAACAAAACCTCGTATGTGAACAACAAATTCATTAATTTTGCAAACCAAAAATACTTCGGTAGTCCTAACATCAAAATAATTAAGTATCAGATTAACCTATATATTATTTTATTCAATACTATTTCGTCCAAGGTAATAGTTGTCTTTTTATCACTATTGCTACATCCCAACTGTTTATATTTTATTTATATTGTGTCATCGATCAAACTTATTCGTTTAGTGTATGTTGACTTGTTTTTGTTGATATGTCTTATTTATCGAAATAAGCCACTTCAATTGATATGTTATCATGAGTATATTTTTTTTTAAATGCTACAATACTTGATCTTCATATTGTGTAAATTTTTTGTGTTGAAGACAGTCCTATAACCTATAAACGATCGAGTGTTTACGTATTGTCATGTATGGCACTTCGTATTTATATAATATACTTTTAAATATACTTTTTCACTTTTTTAGTCTTTTGGAAAATGTTGTTTGTGCTGTATTTAGACCCTTCTACAACGAAATTTTCTTTACATGCACACGTATAAAAAATGCGGTTGTTATCCCATAAATACTATGCAAATATAAACTCAAGTAAAAACATAACATTGCAGGCAAAAGAAAAGGAATGAAGAATCAATTGTCCTTGCTATTCATATTGCCTTGTTTGCTTTTTAAACTTACATATGTGTTTCACTTGCCAAAATGTTCCATCTTGAACCTATGTATGTGTAATAGGTGACCGAATGTAGCTTTTACCGAACTAACACCTTTTTATGGTTGTGTCTGAGTATGCCAAAAATCGTAAATGTATACATAATTCGACAATTAATCATTTAAAGAGGCAACTTTATTTCTTAACCATATTTACAAATTTGTTACACTTTTCTGGAAGTTATATAAGATAAATATGAAACAACAA
Source organism: Mytilus galloprovincialis (assembly GCA_037788925.1). Lineage (NCBI taxonomy): Eukaryota > Metazoa > Mollusca > Bivalvia > Mytilida > Mytilidae > Mytilus > Mytilus galloprovincialis. The sequence continues at coordinate 163,202 of JAWDJN010000045.1, read as the reverse complement.
AAGTTTAAAACTCGACAGGATATTTCAAAGTTATAGTCCTTTACTTAATGGCATACTGTAAGGTCTAAACACTTTTATATTCCTGACTTGGTACCAGAGAAGCGAAATATACCAGAGGGCCATTCAAAACCAAAAGTCGAAAATAAACTTATAATACTGAAAAATAAACAGCACCAATAGAATACACAAAAAACATAAAAAAGTAAAGACTTAAAAACATAAACCCTCCCATTAAATGGGGTAATATCAGGGAGTAGTTGGAATATTCTTCTCTGTATATGGCTAAAGGTATGTTTCTCAGTTTAGTACGAAATCCGATTACAAGTATAATTATTTAATTCCAAACAAATCTTTAATCAGATAATTGTAGATTAAACCATATACGGATTCTAAAAATCTCTTTAGAACTTTCGCATAATTTCTAACAATCGATCTTTTTTCTGAAATTAATTCTTTCAAAACGTTTCAACCCTGTATACCATGTATACCGCAATTCCCCATAAAAAATAAAAACATGGTTTAAAGGGAATACACAAAACTTGTTAACATAAAGATGGTAGCATATTTTATATATTCATCACTTTGGGATGTCATACAGCTTACTTGGTTATGTGATCACTAAGGTGAAGTTTCTTATTGACAATATATTTGTTGAATATGAAGGTAGACTTCTCGACTTATTGTCTGCATTTTTATGGAAACAAACTGGACGCATATCCTTGTCGACCTCTTCTTTTTGGCATATAAATCGTAGTTCCGTCAGACACTATTCAAAAACAAGAAGATAAAAAAAGCCAGGTCATTTAATTTAACATGCAGATATATTAATGATGTTCTTTCCATTAACGATTTAAACTTTTCTGATTTGATTCAATTAATATATGCCCAGTAACTAGAAATTACTGAAACAACAGACTAGGCTTTTTTGCGTCAAACCCCGAATTTGACATTTTGGTTACCTCTGTACCAGAATCTATGGCATATAAACGAGACGATTTCAATTTTGAAATTATCAATTTCACGTAGCTTAGTAGCAATATACCGATTTCAACTGGATATGGGATTTATGTCCCAATGGCTATTTTAGAGCCTTCAGCTTTTACTGACACTTTGTAAAACGTCATCAGTATTTGAGTAGAAAGCCAGGGGTTCATGTAGGTCAAAGAAAGTTTCGTCCTTTTTCCAAGAAAAGTTCATTCAAAGATAGCAAAACCTTGTCATAAATATTTTGTATCAACTTCACAAATAATACACGAAAGTCTGGATGTATAGATTCTGGGTACTAACGTTTTTTACCATCTAAATAATGTGTTTTAGTATTCTTAATTTTTCTTTATAAATATTGTTGTACTTTAAGGTATTTTTTGTGTTATTCATTTTGGTGTGGCTTTGTACTTATACATTCCCTCATTGTATTATTGTGATAATTTTTGTTAATGTTTGGTCTTCATTTTTACTAATGTGTTTTGTCTATATGCTTTTTTGTGTGTCTGTGTTTCATATTTATTTGTTTTATAGAGATGAAAATTGTAACACACTTGTGAATGTCGTAACGTACATTAAAAAATATATTAATACTCAACCCTAACATAACATGGCTTAATGCGAGTTGATTAGTTTTCACTGTTACTTCTAAATGATAGTCGTTTGGACTATATGAAAAATGTATGTTTAAAAATTCTTTAACTTAATTAAAATACAATTATCAGAGTAACAAATTAAATAATATTGTTTGTAGTAAACTTTATATAACAACTGAGTTTATTAACATGGTTATGTGCACAGTACTTTGAAATAATTTGATAAAAAAAATTGTCTAAATTTTTGAGTTACGGTCATCTATCAAAGTTACGACCAACTTGTGTCGTTTGCGACCATCATCCAAAATACTATAGTTGAAGTTACGACCATCTCAATTTTAAATTATGACCATCATGCTCGAATTTTTGAATGACTATTTTTCGAAAATTGGAATAATTTTATGTGTCAAATTTGGTTTCAATAACAACGCACTCAGGATAAGTGTATATGAGGCAAGCGGTTTTACTCAAATGAACCTTTTAATGCTTGAAAATGGGAAAAGAAAAACCTATCCCTAGAGTTGTCTCCCACATTCAGATGGTCGTAACTTTTAGTTACGACCATCCGCTTACCACCAGTGCTTATATGATGGTATTTCCATGAATTCGCTTCAAAAGAAAAAGAACAATGAAACGCTACAATTATACAAACCCATATAAGGTAGTGCGTATGACCTTTTAAATACAACGTCATGCTATATCGTTTTAGGGTCTTTAAATATATGTTCAGTGTGTAATCGTGTGTGTTAATTTGATTAGCTACACACATCTTGGTAGCATTTTATAGGAAAAGATAGTAAACTCGTAAAACTTATAACATATTTCTTTGACTGGATCAGTGTGTCTGCGAGCAAGGTAAGAACATGTTGTTTTATGTGCAGTACAATGCTTTACAAGATCTCTGTAATCTTTCTCAAAAGCATTTCATTTTTCAAATAATATTTGATAAATGGGCAAGGGATGACATGTGTTAATTTAACCTTAATAGTCAGTTAACATAGTAAGAATTAGGTATATGTATGAGTATACTTTTTTTCATTCAAACAACATTTGTATTATTATATAATTGATAATCCTTTAAATAATACATTTTGACTATATAAAGTTTTCTGACACCGCTGTACAAATGCATTTAAACATTATTTTGAGTGGTTTTTTTTACTGATGAGCTGTTTGGATACAGATTAATTTGATTTCACACGTCTATCTTGTCTTCCCCTTGTGATTATTTCATTCATAAACGTGATTATAAGAACATTTCTTGTGTTTATACATGTATACACCTTTAGTACAATTTAAATTTCACTTTTTTTCAATAATGGTCACTTGTGAAATTCGAATTGCATAAAGTTGTTTATAAACTGTGCGTGTGTTATACTATGAAAACCAGTTGACCTGTTTTAGAAATACTTTTTATGAAAAAAAAAAACTGTTTATAATATAAAAGATAACAAATTAAAATATCATTTTGAAAAAACGTTAGGATATGCCTATTGATAGCTATCATAATGAGGGTATATCTTGATTTTCAGTTTCAGTGTGTGTACATTTTATATTTTAACTAAATACGACATCAATTTACTGAAACTTTTTTCTTTTATATCAAGAAGCAAATCATATGAACCGGGTTTATCATGTATTATCATATTCACTTCTTATTGTAGTATATATTCGTGAATATAATTGTATAAAACAAAACAATTAGAACAACATCACTTACAAAAATGGCTGTTATACTGTCGGGTTATGAAGGAATATGCTGAGGTAGAAATTATAAAAAAAATACAAACCCTTTATACCTCTAACTGACACTTGAACTAAAAAGATACAAAATGTGATATCAATGTAAGGACAAGCTATGCCTTGTTTAACACATATTATATACGACGTGCTTCTTTCACTTTGTAAATAACATCGTAAGAAAATGTTGACTCACAGATTGCATAGGTTCAATAGTTGCAACGGAACATCCTTTATCATCATTATTTAGCATAAAGAAAATAATTAATGCAATAAATTTTACAATATCAAAATCAAATAAAATTCCGCGAATTCCCTAAATGCGTTCGGCGCAGTAAACTAATAACGTCAATCGAAAGAAAACTGCAAAGCTGAAGCTTTTGTCGAAGTGTTAATCTTTGGAAAATGTTGCAATAGTTTGGCGTTTTGAGTTAGGTGTTGTTTTATTTTCTATTTTACTGCATTATTCGAAAGTTCATTGATTCAGCAAGTCAACATAGCGGCTTTTTTAGGACAAAATGTCAACTGTGCATTTGAATGTAGCTTACGACAAAAAAATCATTAACAACGGCAAATGTTGCTGATGAGAATCAAATGAAGAAAATACATTTATTTTGCGATTTTTAAAAAATAAAAAATGCTAGCTATTGATTTATTTGAAAATTCTAGCTTTATCTAACCATTGTCTAACAGGGAACAATATAGTACAGTGACACGCATAACATAACCATAATCGCTTCAGTTTAAGGTTTCAGCCTTAAAAGACATAGTTTTTGCCAAGTCATCGATCTTTTTTTTTGCCCAGTGGTTGTTTAATGAATAACAAAGCTCTAGGTGGGATAGTGCTGTCCGGGACGTTATATTCTGGAGTATTGAAAGATATATCCTACTATCTGGTGTCAAAGTATCAACAGGCCGTCTTTTCATGAACTCTTAAAATGCATTTACAGGACGTTTTGGGTTACCCAAAAAAAAGACCGATGATTGAACATACAAAATATAAGAAGAAGAAACTTTTTTTTTCAAATCAGATAACGTTTTGTTAAATATTCGTTAATGTAAAGCACACATAATAGTTTGTTATGCATTACAAATACGATTAGGCCTTGTTGTGTTTTGTTGCAATCGCTGCAAAGTAGCTTTACTGTAGGTTTATATGAATTTATACTACACATACATGTTTTTGTAAGATCAAAATATCATGATATAATTCTATACGGTATTGACCTGGGTTTTCAAACAATTTAGGGGCAAATGACTTTTTATTTCCAGACGCCCAGTGATTCATTTTTGTCATTCTTTCAGAATATTTAAGACAGTGATAAACAAATATGTATACGTGTTCGAATTCCGTGATAATGGATGTCATTCTAAACTCAAAAATATACACAAGAAACTAAAATCAAAAAGCATACAAGAGTAACAAAGGCCTGATGCTCCTGGCTTGGGACAGGCACAACATTGCTGCGGGGTTAAACATGCTTTTATAGATCGCAACCCTCCCCATATACCTCTAACCAGTGTAGAAAAACTAACGCACTAATATGCACAGTTAAACTCAGTTTAAGAGAAGTCCGAGTCCGATGTCAGAATATGAATAAATAGAAAATAAACAAAATGACAATAATACATAAATAACAACAGAATACAAGCAGTTACTAACATGCCAGCTCCAGACCTTAATAAAACTGATTGCAAGATTATGTTTTCATCACATGAATATCAGGCACAATCCCTCCTGTTAGGGGATAAGTATTATACATGTATCTTTATAAATTGAGTTATACTGTAAACTGCAATAAATTCAAGAAAAAAAGATATACACAAAAGTCAACATGTGCCAAATTTACATCTTGTTTGAGTTATAGTAGTTACAAAGCTATTGTTTACAAAGCCAACGAATCTATTGGTAATATTTCAATAGTTTTCTGCTTTGAATAAATTACGGAGCAAAACTTAAGGTTGATGTGGACCCTATGGTTAAAATGGCCGTATTTTCACCTCAAAATTTTCTCTGAGTACAGGCAAACCTGTGTATCTGGAAAAGTTTTAAGGCATGACATGCCCTAGATAAATAGAATTCAAATGCATTGTATGATTTAGAAAATTCATAACTTAACTGGATTTTGCCGTACACTTTTTTTCGTCTCTGCAGAAGACGATAAAATTAACAAACAGTTGAGTTTACCTTGATATGGTCCACTCAGGTACACAGTTTAAATAACCAATTATTGTCGGGTATCTATTGTCCATCTAATGTCCATGTCAATTAAAAATGCTCACTTTAATTTTTACCTGTGGGGAAGTTCTCAAACCTGTTTCCCAACTTAGTTTATTTTGGCACCTTCTGGAGAAATGAAAAAAAGTGCACGGCAAAATCCTGGTCAGTTTTTACTTTTCTAAAACATAAAACATATTTAAAATTCATTTATCTAGGGCATGCTATGCCTGAATTTTTTTACAGATGCGCAGGTTTGTCTGTACTCCGAGTAAATTTTGAGGTGAAAATACGGCCATTTTAGCCATAGGGTCCACATGAACCTTAACAAAAGTATGCCTTTATGATTATTCAGGTATCTGTTATAAGACTTATGATTTTAATCAATATCTACATGATCTTAGAAACAAAATAAAATAATGTGAGCGACACAGTTTCTTGAGAGCCTTTTGTTAATTTTGCGACCACAACTGATGTTAGGATGATTTTTTATAACAAATGAAAAGGGTAAAATAATGCTACAAAACATCGTAACAGTTTTTTCAAAGAAGGTTTAAACAACACGGATACAACTAGTTGAAATATGGTTAAAAGAGATAGCCATGTTTATATAAAACTTTGGTGTGATTCAAACGAAAGTAAATAAATCTAATTTGTTCCAAACAATGTTATCTTTTGAATTATGGTTGCATTATGCTATTTTTCTTATGATCGTTTTTTTTTTTATCGATAAGGCTTTAATAGTTTTTTATAGATTCAAAATTTTATTTGGAAACTTTCGACAAATGTTTCGACAACATTCTGTTAGAAAATGTCCTTCATTGCAAAATTTGTAAAAACTGTTTCATATATTAAAATACTAGGTTCCAAGTCTTTTTTTTATGTTGTTTTGCATGTCAATTCATGTTTACATTCTGATGATAACTTGCTTTTCAGGTTGAAAATGAGACGTCTTGGGGAATTTTTTCAACGATTTCGTCGGAATCTTTATGATGATAAAGGTAAAAACATATTTCATTTTCAATTCCTTTTTTTAGAATCATATGTGTATGCTTTATGAATTGACGACCTGTTGGTGACATTCTTCTGTTGTCTTCCTATGGTCGGTTGGTGTCTCTTTGACACATTCCCTATTTCCAATCTCAATTTTATATGAATCCTGCTATCATGTTTATGGTTGTCATGTTGCTATGCAATATTCCTAGGTAATTCATAGTTTCATATCTTCTTGAACTGTTCATGCCATTCACAGATATAAAAGTGCATTAATTCGTATCAGCAGGTTTCATGCTATTATTTTAGGTTAAGTGATGTTTTATGAATTTTTTTTATGCACATTCTAAAATGTATTTATCGCTGTCATTGAGATAAACACAAAAAAAAGGCTGCTTCACATCTTAATTTAGCCAGACTTCTGTGAATGTCTTTCATTATTTAGTAATTTTGTTTTTAACTTTATATAATTTTAAAATTGAAGTTAAGTTGATACATCCAATGGTTTTACTTCAGTCATAACGTTTAAGTAGTAGTTATTTTACTTGACTACCTGTGTATTGATTACTTGTTTTGTTGAATTCTTTATGTCATGCTGTTGTCATGGTGGCTTCGTCTTTTATGATATTGTTTATTTTTGATTGCTTTATGTTCTAATACATTTGTTTAGGAGAGTTTAAGTAATATATTTTCACTTTGATTAATCATCTTTTTTGAAACACTTCCTTTATTGTTAAACTTCTCTATTCAAACACTGGTGAGTTCTTTTGATATATATATTGGTATATAAAAAAAGATAAAAAATACTATGCTTCAAATGTGGCATCCGTCGTGTTGCACTTGTTATTAAACCCCCATTTAAAAGTATAATTCGGCAAGGTACAAGGTAAGAATTGACCAGAAACGAAAGAAATTACATGACACACATTTCTATGAATTTCTAGGAATAAAATGCTAAAAAAAAGTCCCTGTTATTTGTTTGGATATCAACACAATTTTAGTTTGTTCGCTAATGGTTTTTTTTATTGATTTATATATATTGAAAATGGAGGTGTGTCAGAATGGATTAAACCAAATATGTTGGTCTTTTTATATTGACAATCATGACATCCCATGATGTGTTATAGGATATAGAAAACAACTTGAAATAAGCTTACATTTCAGTGATAATGATAGCACTCTGTTTGTTTATTTCATTGAAGGAAATAACGTCCACAACTGCTGCTTTAAATCCCTACAAAGCAAAAATGTAAATAAAAACATCATTTCTCCTAATAGTACACTCTTTGTATTACTTTTATAACATACATTCATATATCAAGTGATTATGCCTAAACAAAAAAGCACAACATAATCATACCCTAAGTCATTACTAAATTCGTTAGCCATCAATCGTGTATACTGTACTGGCCAACAACTTAATCATGTAAAGAAGAGGTAAGATTTGGAACCGTAAAAACAACACAGACATTGTCCATTAAAAAACACATCGTAGACACATAAAACTATACCAAAAGCAATACCAACCCCTTTTACACAAAACAAGGTATGTTTCAGGTGCTACAAACGGATAAATAAGAAGTGTTGTCACAATCGAGCAAAATGGGACGTGTTTGTGGCAACAACAGTTCTAACACATGACATCTCTAACACAAACATTCCACAACGGTTTATAAACACGTGGTTGCGTCCAAATTTAGTTCGATTAGCTGACATCCCATTAAAATCACTAAAATAACTTCCTTATAAGCAGCAAATCCCAATGAGAATATCATGATTACAAAAAAAAAAATACCATACTGTATTGTTATGATTCGCTTCCGAAGTACATATTTTATATTAATCCTGATATGATATTTTTACTCTTATTAGATACAAATAATATTTTTGTAGCTTTCCTTAACCAATATCTTGATCATATTTCGGCTGCGGTAGCTGTTGGCATGGCTTTTCCGATTTACAAACTTGTAAAGATGTATTTGGAGGTAAGAGCTTTTTGTCAGATTTGCCATATACTGAGTAATAAGGTGTAAATAAGGCACCACATTTCAATTCCAACTTTTTATATTGAGATTCCTACTTTGTATAGCTTTTATAAGATTTCTTTAATATATATCCATGCAAATCCTTTCCTTCATTGAGGACATCATTGAAAATCAATGTGAAATGTTACCTTTTAATATCTGCTTGCATTATTTCGCTGTACTAAAATAGAATTAATCCTTTTCTTGAAATAGCAGTAGGTTTAGTAGCAAATGGCGAAATATGTTGAACAGGTTCCTATATTGATTAACTATGTGGTCGTCGTATAGTGTAGCTATTTGTATAATATCACAATCGGTCTCAGAAATAAAGAAAAAAAAAAAACCAATGCAAAATGATACTTTGAAATCAATTCTGAGAAACGGTCGTCCGAGTATTAATCTTAAGATGCACATATGTACACTACCATGCTTTATTACCTAGCAATACTAAGGAAACGCATTCAACACAGAATATTTGTCAAACGGATGGAAAAAAACAGTCATAATCATGACTTGCTACGGGCATTTACCTTTGAGGCTAATGGGTTATTAACATAGTTGTATAGCTGACGAGACGTCATACAATCTTATCATATCGACCATTTTATATAAATAAAACAAACGCACATAATATGTTGAAAGGTAACAAAAAGTAGAGGAACAGCAATTCATATTTTGCTATAAATCCTAACTACTATAAAAAAAACATCTGTTTCTTCCGACTAGTCTTTCAGTATACTGTTATATTGTATGTATGCATGTAAGGAAATTAACTGTCTGGTGTCTACTCATCCTAATTTAAATAGGCTAATGTAGTATTGGGAAAAAAATTGTTGACAACATGTTTTTATTTTTAAGTATATGTCCGTTATGCTGAAGAAAATATACTTTTTCACTTTTTTGGTCTTTTGGAAAATGTCGTTTGTGCTGTATTTAGACCCTTCTACAACGAAATTTGTTTTACGTGCACACGTTTAAAAATTGCGTTCATATCCAACGCAATCATAGGTTTGAACGTAGTTTTCAATTTAGACTTGTTTATATATATCAGTACCGTTGTGCAAATCTTTAGACTGATATAATTTTTTCCTTATCTGCATACCGCCTATTCTAGACGATCCGGTACATAGTAAATTTGCTGGTTGGTCTTTTTTATAGACTTTTATAGGCGGTCGTGTGGTCTAGCGGGACGGCTGCAGTGCAGGCGATTTGGTGTCACGATATCACAGTAGCATGGGATCGAATCCCGGCGAGGGAAGAACCAAAAATTTGCGAAAGCAAATTTACAGATCTAACATTGTTGGGTTGATGTTTAGACGAGTTGTATATACATTATGTACACAGCCATGTATCACCATCATTGATGGCGATCCGATGGATACATCTGTTGTAGAGTTGTCACTGACTCAGACGTACTTATATATATAATTATTTTCTGTGACTGTATATTACATTAATTTGTAGGATCCTTTACTATAGATAATTTAGCTGATCTGTAACAATAACATCTTCATGCCTTATATATCATGTACTGTAGTACGCCGCTAGATTAAAACTGACGTGGAAAGATACCACACGGCCAGCGAAAGCTCTTTTTTTGAGAGCCCAGGTGGTCGTGTGGTCTAGCGGGACGGCTGCATCGTCTAAACATCAACCCAACAATGTTAGATCTGTAAATTTGCTTTCGCAAATTTTTGGTTCTTCCCTCGCCGGGATTCGAACCCATGCTACTGTGATATCGTGACACCAAATCGCCTGCACTGCAGCCGTCCCGCTAGACCACACGACCATATATATATATATATATATATATATATATATATATATATATATAATTTCAAATGAACAGAAAGTTAAATTTATTGATAAAGAAATTGAACAAGAAATTTCTAAAAAAGCGGAGGGATTTTTATGCGAAAATACCATTAAACTGTGGAAAAAAGAATGCGAAAATGAATAAATTTCATCCCTACAACGTTGGGAGAAGAGTAACAGAATTTAAACAAGAATATAATTCAGAAAACCCCTTTTTCAAGAAAATTGAAAATAAATCATAGACAAACGCCTAATAGAAAAACTAACAAACAGTCAAAATATCAAAACAAATATGTTCATGTAGAAAAAGTCGGACCAAAAATACATACAATAACAGAAACCGAAGTTCGTCAACTTCTAGACGAAACAATTTCCAAAATTAGCAAAATTAGCGAAACAGATTTATGCAGGGAAATAGAAACCACAGCCCAACGAACAATTTTAGACAGAACCACCAACAACGTTTACAAAGATATGAACAAAGTAATAGTAATTATAAAAGAAATGACGAAAGTACAGAGAGTCAAAATAATAACAGGAATCCCTATCAAAGAAACCAAATTCAAGAAAACGTTTTTTAGAACCAGGTGAGAGAAACCGAGACACTCGATGGAACCGTTAAAATGTGAGATACCAAGAGTAATTAATCTCTATCTAACTTTCCATTATCAGCACCAGAGATTCAAATACTTTCAAAGGGACTAAAATTTACCCAACCTCCACAAACATCAAATTATTATGAGGTTAAAGATGACATTTCAAATTTCTGTCGAAAATTACGTTTAACAGAAGAATTATTTGATAAAGAGAACCAAGACGAATCTAATGTCCGGAATAAAAGTACTTATAAATCGTCAAAGGGTAAAAACAAAGCATTAGATACATTTTGTGATCATATAACACATTTTTCCTTTAACGAAATACAAAGTCCGAAATGCCGACCAAATACAAGTCGTCAGGAATGGAAAACAAAATACAAATTAAAAAATAACAAAGATATAATAATCAAAGAAGCAGACAAAGGAAGTGCCGTTGTAGTTATTGATCTTAATTACTATATAAATATTGCCAATAACTTACTACAGGACAATACTTATTATGAAAAAGTAAAGAACTACAATCAGTCAAAAAAAAAATATAAAAAAAATAGTAGCCTGTATTCACTTACAAAGAAAAGGATTAACCGACAAAGAATGCGACTACCTAACAAATTTTAAATGTAAAAGCAGTAAATTTTACGGACTTCCAAAAATTCACAAAAGTAATGTTATAAGGGAATCTTGTAAAAATTTAAAGTCAGAATGTGTAAGTATACCACATCCTAACGATTTGAAATTTAGACCAATTGTAGCAGGTCCTTCTTGTGAAACACATAGACTAAGTAATTTTCTAGATATTCTTTTGAAACCAATACTTAAACATATACCCAGCTTTGTTTGAGATGACTTAGATATGTTGAACCATCTTCCCAGAACAGTTTGCAAAGACAGCATTATGGTTTCTTTTGATGTAGTTATTCTGTATACCACCTTGCCACATGAATATGAATTAACAGGTATTGAATTCTGGCTTGACAATTTTCCATCCGAAATACCTGATCGGATAGAGAAGAAATTCATTATTGAAGGAATTTAATTTATTCTTCATGATAACTACTTCAATTTCAACGGGGAATCTTACAGACAGATATTTGGTACAGCCATGGGAACAAAAGTTGCCGCAACCTATGCCAATTTAATAATGGCGTATTTGGAAACTCAAATGTACGAACGATCCAAATTACAGTTCGGTTCCCAATTCCACAAATATATTTAAGATAATTGGAAACGTTACTTAGATGACTAAGATGACTCTTTTATATTGTGGACTTCTAGTTTAGAAAAATTAAATGAATTTAGAAATTTAATCAATGATACATGTATCAACAAAAGTATACAGTTCACTATGGAATTTAGCGATAAACAGTTACCATTTCTAGATATCTTGATTATAAAAAAAGATTCAGATATTTAAACCGATATTTTCTTTAAACCGACAGACTCTAATCAAAACTTACTTTTCAATTATTGTCACCCAAAACACACAAAAAGAAACATACCGTTCAATTTGGCGAGAAGAATATGTACTATTTGTCTCCAGTATTGAATTGAGAAATAAAAGACTCGAAGAACTTAACGAAATATTATTAGAGAGACAATATCCAAAAACTTTGATTAATAATGGAATAAAACGTGCAAAGGCTATAAATATTCAAGAACTAAGAAGACCGAAAAACAGAGTATTTGATACGAATCAAATTCTACTATAAGTCTCATCGTATAACCCAAGAAATACAGAGGCGTTTACCATAATATATCCAAATGTACCAACTTTGATGAAAGATCAAAGAAGGAAAAGAGCCCTTGCTACACAGAAAATTATTACGAGTAAAAGACAGTCTAAATCATTGAAGAAATTAATCACCGGCGCAAAGTCAAGTAAAGATGATACAATTCCTTCTGTGAAAAAATACGGACGTTCAAATTGCGGTATTTGTCAAAATCTATGGAAGAACAGTCATATGAATTTAAATTAGGAGAGATTTTCACTATTAAAAACTCTTTTACGTGTGCATCGAGCAATTTAATGGGTGTAAAAACAATTATATTGGACAAACAGGAAACACTTTACGGAAAAGATTTACTGTTCACCGTCAACAAACCGACATAAAGAAATAAGGATGATCAACCTTAGGGAACACCTGGATTTATGCGCTAGCAAAACATCCCCAAATACTTTGTTTTCCCAATTTACCAGTGTGACGACCAATTCACTGAAGAAATGAGAATTAATAAAGAATTTTTTTTATACAAAAGTACAAGCCAAGCCTAAACAGATAAGACGTTACTTTTGTAAGGGTTACGTTTTGGCACAACTTTTTGGAATTTCGGATCCTCAATGCTCTTCAACTTTTTACTTGTTTGGCTTTATAAATATTTTGATATGAGCGTCACTGATGAGTCTTATGTAGACGAAACGCGCGTCTGGCGTACTAAATTATAATCCTGGTACATTTGATAACTATTTACACCCCTGGGTTGATGCCACTGCTGGTGGACGTTTCGTCCCCGAGGGTATCACCATCGCAGTATCAATAATGTGGTATTTTTTATAAATTTCCTGTTTACCAAACTTTTAAATTTTCGAAAAAAACTAAGGATTTTCTTATTCCAGGCATAGATTACCTTAGCCGTATTTGGCACAACTTTTTGGAACTTTGGATCCTCAATGCTCTTCAACTTTTTACTTGTTTGGCTTTATAAATATTTTGATATGAGCGTCACTGATGAGTCTTATGTAGACGAAACGCGCGTCTGGCGTACTAAATTATAATCCTGGTACCTTTGATAACTATTTACGTCCCTTTAATGCATTGTTACAGACTTATTATCGTGACGTTACGTTACCGTTAGTTACATTCATCCATGATTATCACAAAGATGTGAAACCAGTTGGAGAAAATGTAGAGAATTAAAGGACTTTAAGAGCATTTTGAAATTTAATTATATATATATATATTTCTATATATATATATTATATTTTCTTGTTTAAAACATCATTTGTTCAACCTGTTAGTCAAATACGTTTTGTTAAGATATATTTTTCTTTTGCTCCTTTGAAAAAGGTTGTTTGTGCTATATTTTGATTTCTACAACGGAATTTGTTACATGCACACGTATAAAATTTTCGGTTTTATCCAACGCAATCATAGGTCTAAACTTTGTTCACTTTGAACATACGCAAAGCACATACAACGCAAACTTAAAGGAGAGTAAACCCAAAATGCATTATTTCTCCATTTCTTCTTCTCTTTAGTTCCATATTTTTTATGATTTAAGGTACCAGTTAAGTCGGAGCAAACGTACGTACTAATTGGAAATAAGGAGCCTGTAAAGCAAGTTGAACATCATATAAGACATCATTTGGGAGAACCATGCAACGTGCCTTCTCTGATTAAATGGAAATTCTCAGATATCGTATCAATTAAAAATGAACATCAATTTCAAAGGTTAAAAACAGAGAAGAAACCTATAAATTTGATACTATGTGCCTCAACGAAAACAGATATGACAACGACGAATTTCTGTTTACCAAGTAATCCAGCTGATCTACCAACTACCACCGAAAAAAGAGTAATAGTAGTAAAAGCTGCGGACGATGATGAAAAATCAGTTAATAACATTATACACAGTTTGCGCGAAAATCAAGCCATATTATCGATTTTCAAAAGTAGTCAAGTTGAAACAGTACTTGAGGACAATCAACAAAAATTAGATTTAACCAGAGTAGTCTTAAGCATGTTATTAGCAATGGTTCCCATTATACTTGGAACATTGGTTTTTGTAATAAGAAAGAGAAACGTATTCTTTCGAAACAAAATCGAAAAATGACTCATGTTCAAATTTGTAAGAATAAAATAAATTATAGAATTGCAAACATTTTTTAAAATTTCACCCTGTTACAAAAGAGTCAAACTCATAAATCTAAAATAATCTGACAACGCCATGGATAAAAATGAAAAAAGACAAACAGACAAACAATAGTACACATAACACAACATGCAAAACTAAAGAATAAACAACACGAACCCCTCCAAAAACTACGAGATATCTCCGGTGTCCTGTAAGGGTAAGCAGATCCTGCTTCACATGTGGCACCCGTCGTGTTGCGTATGTGATAACAAATCCGGTAAATAGTCGTATTCGGTAAGTCACATTCATGAAAGGGAAGGGGATTGTAGCTACAACGTAAGGAACATATTCGATATAATTTATGAAACGGTTATTCCATAACGGTCAACCAACTCGTGATGCGTCTGTAAAATTTACGAAGGGATGATTTCAACTTCCCCATTTGGAACTCATGGTTTAATGGCTTCCTTGTGAGAAGCAACCCTCTATCAGAAAAATCATGATAGGAAATGCAAGCAAAGGAATATCGAATCAATTAGGAGATATATACCACGTATACAGGTCTATGTTGCAAGTTGCTACATAGAAATGGAAAGTTCACAATTGGAAAGCTGAAATCATCTCTTTTGTCGTAAAGGTTTGTTCGACCCTCATTGTCAATTTCGAGATGTAAGTCAAGGTATGAGACAGACTAAACTGTATCTGTAGAATCCTTTACCTCTAGTTCAATTTAACTTTAATACACTGAAATAGAAGTGCATGTATCCTCAACTGATATATGGCAAAAGAATAACCTTGGTAATTATTTGTTTTTGTAAAAACAAAGGATATGTAGTGGAAATACAATTGAATTGCAATGGATCCATTTTCTATCCAAATCAAAATGAACTTTATACATCTATAAAAGACCCCGACATGACAAATATGTAACAATTCAATTGTAAATCAAACGATTTAATTTATATCAAATGAAACTTTAAACCACGGACTACTTACTGTGGACAAACACATAACAGGAGCTGGCAAGGGATTTAGCATGTTTATGAGTGTTTAATCCTTTACCATAGAGAATGAGAATGGAGAATGAGTACAATGGACAAAAACAAATTATGTTTCTAATAAAAAAGGGCAATGTTTTTATACTCATTATTTCAAAGACTTAAAGATACGATTTTTAATGCGAATTTTAAATAGATAAGGTTTAAATTTTTCATGCATTGAATATGCATTTATTTTGATGGTGTGATGTTTTTCATTGATACTTTATTTTGTTTCAGTATTATGTGTATTACTTACGATTTACTTCTATGACATGTGATTAAATATACATGCTACAAATAGCTTATGTCATTTTTTTTTAAACCAGGTATGATTGCCAATGAGACAACTCTGAACAAGAAAGCAAAATGACACAAGCATATGAACTTAGTGATATCACGATAAATGTTTTATAAAGACTTCTAAATATGAAAGAAATAAGAAATCAATAGATAAGTTTTAAAGAACTCGGTATATTTTGTGCGAGCGTCTAACAGTGATGACACTGTCTATCTGTCCGTCCAACTAATGGAAGGTATTGTGTAAAACCGAACACTTTGCTTTGGTAACAACAAAAACTTGTCAAAAAAGCATTAAGTGAAATCTTAGTATTCATCATATAACAATATAAATGTAAACAAACCTTTTAAAAAACTTCAAAATCTTGGTTTTCTCTGGTATGTCTTTCTAGTTTACGTCGTTTATGATTGTTTTTAATAATCTCTACCTCGTCTATATCCTCTATGTCGATGCCATTATTGGTCAGAAAACAGTCAGGTATAATTTAGAAATAAAGTATAAATTAGACGAAATACAACAATTACTAGTTTCGTATTATCATGACTGAGCACAACCTCTAGCAGGCCTGCAGACTTTCGAAAGGTGCTCTACTATAGCAATCAGTTTGTCTGTCTATCCATCTGTTGGTCCTTACTTTTTATGTCAGCTTATAAAAAAAATTAAACACCACATTAAGTACTATTAGGGGAAGCTCTGTTTCATTTGATATTAATTGATCATTTTTGATATATTGGATTGTCTGAAATCATCATAAATTAAGCTCACCCATGTAGGATTAAGCTGACACGTATATCAACAACGACAGAAAATATGTTTGCAATACTAATAGGCGTAATATAATAGTCTCTATATAAACTGAAGTCATATTCACCTTGTATTTATTACACTTTAAATCAGACGTAATTATTGCAATCTGAACTCGTTGACTTTTATAGTGTCATACTTAATGACTATGGAAATTTTCTGTATTGAACGCTTCTAAGAAACAACAAGGAACTCATCCTAAAATACAACAATGTCATAAATCTTTGTTAGCGAAAACAAAAAGAATTCGACTACTTTCTGTATGTTTTTTTATTCTGCTTTTACAAAATACATGGTCATTTTAGAAAACAACCCAAGAAAAGTCTGAAACGTTGCCGACCTAAAGAAAACAAATACCATATTTGTTCACCCATATATAATGCCCTTTTTTCATGAATTGTCATTATAACACGAGTTTGACCTTCAGAATGTACTTCATGTTATTTTAAACTAGTTTGGCATATAGCATGTATAGCTAAAATTGTATTTGACTTATTTCTTAGTCATAGTGTATTTTAATCAATCACGATTCTTTGTTTTAAAGAAAAGAAAAAAATAATAAAATGGTTCAATTGATTTGAACATTGTCACCAAAGTTATATTGCACTAGATTTTGTCAACGTTTTACATTTAACTTGACCCGCTTGCATTCAGTATTGAAAACATATTAATGTCGTTGTTGATATACGTGTCAGTCGAATCTTACATGTGTCTGTTTTATTTATTTCTTGAATTGATATACGATCATTCCAGACAATCCGATATCTAAAAAAAAAATCAATAAAAATAAAATGAAATAGAGCGTCCACTAATGGCCCGAGAACACAGTTATTTCGTAGTGCATTTCTTTTAGACAATACATTCAAATTAAACAAATTGCACCTGCTAAATCTCAAAAAGGGACTATATTCGTACACAACGAAAACCGAAGGACGATAACTGTGTCCTTGGACCTAATGCTACTTAATGTTGTGTTCATATTCTTTATAAATCTGACATAGAAAGTAAGGACCAACGAATGGATAGACAGCCAGAATGATAGCTATAGTAGAGCACCTTTCGAAAGTATGCAGACCATAACACAAAATTAGTGCTAGAGGTTGAGGTCACTCAAGATAATACAAAATTAGTATTTGTTGTATTTCGTCTTATTTTTACTTTTTTAAAAATATACCTGGCTGTTCTCAATAATGGCATCGACACAGAGGATATAGACGGGGAATAGATTATTAACAATATCATAGACGACGTATACTAGAAAGATATGCCAGATAAAACCAAGATTTTGATGCTTTTTTTTAAAAAAGTTTTTTACGTTTATATTGTTATATGATGAGTACTTAGCATTCACTTGATGCTTTTTTTTAGTTACAAATTTCAATTATTTGTTGTTACCAAAGCAAAGTTTTTGGTTTTACACATTAATTTTCATTAGTCGGACGAATAGACAGACAGAGGTGTTGATGAACACACTCGTCACTGTTGGACGCTTGTACAAAGTATTCCGGGTTCTTTAAAATTGATGTATTGATTACTTATTTCTATCATATATAGAAGTCTTATTAGAGGTTACCGGTGAGATCACGAATCTCGTACGAATCACGAACGTATCACCTAATTTGCCGTATGACACGAAGCGGGATCATTAATTTCAAGTAGGATGCCTAACTGTTCATGAGTATCTCGCGTTGATTATAAGTGCATTTTTGTATTGATTGATACGCGTACTGCCTATTTTATTCTTTTTATTTTGTATGTCGTCGTCAATCACGGAGCATTTTTTGGTGGGAGTGGAGGGGTTATAATTTTTAGATCAAAATATTTGATTCTGATTTTGGTAAAAAAATTAATTCTGGCCAGCACCTAGAGTAGGAAACGGCTGTTTGAATTGTAGGGGAAGGGCTGAAATAAAAAGCAGGACAGGCCATAAGGGAATCACAAAAGATAAAAAGATAGGATCTCTTATTTTTCATTATTGCAAACTTGAAGCTTTTAAAAACAAATAACAACTTTAATTAGATGCAGTACCAAACTCTCCCACACCACACGTCTCGCGCTGAAATTGTGACCAAAACATGAGTTCAGGTTCCGATCATTTAACTTGCATGGAAAAGGGGGAAGGGGTATTTTTAAAAATAAATAACTTGATTCCGAATTCTTAGAGCCTGAACGAATAAAGAAATAGCTGGAAATGGCAGTGACAAAAAAAAAAATCTGACGAGAAAAAACAACATGTCCTTCCTTGATGATGCCCTCCCCCCAGCCCCATTTCCAATTTAAATGGCTGGTCTCTAAATTTAAAATTTCTATCCCAATCATAGATTCGCCTGATAATTTTCGCCTAGTTATTGCTTATGCCTAAAATTACCGGCCAAGTCATATAAATAACAATATAATTTTATAATTCCAGCGTATTAAGTTCCACATTTGTTTTCGGCGTTCTATTCTTTTTTCACGGACCAAATATACTAAATAATGCCAGCAACACCGAATTCTAAATGGGGGTAAGTAGAAGACCTTTTGATTCTAGGATCGGAGCTGGCAGGTCACGTACATAAATAGTTGGTCAGGAAAATAATAGTTATAAATATGCTGGCTCCCACCTAAAATAAACTGGCTTCCAAATTCTGTTATACAGTAAAATGATACATGTGTTATAAATAATCTTGCGTGTAACAGTTGAATTTTTTTTCTATAATAAATAATCTGACTGACCAAATCTGCCCGGCCTGTCCCCTCTCAATCAAGTGATTGCTTCCTTATATCCTCCTCAAAGATAGATGATTAATACCCGCTTTAACTGTGATATGAAATAATATATAGGAAAACGACGGTGTATAACTGATTTTTTGTTTTATTATTTGTTGCAAATTTCTTTTAAGGAACAGTTGTCCCTTACAGTCCCTTGCAAGAAATTTGAGATTAACATGGCAAGGTGGCGCGGGGGATGGGGGAGGGGGTTCTTTCGGAAATAATATATTTGATTTTGAATTCTAAGGGAAAAAAATATTATCATTGATAATTACCAAAAAAAAAAATAGTGTTAAATTTACAGAAAAAAAATGTGTCGCGCCGCATAATTTTTGTTATCAAGTTAAATGGTCGGTCCATACTACATGTAGTTAAAATGTTTATTTTTGAACAAATATATATTCAATATCTTATATACAGTCCGCCAAAAGTTAAGCACCACCGAAATATAACTGGCAATATTTTTATAACTATTGCGAAAAAATTATTAATGTTTGGTGTTATGAATTTCCTTCAACATACCCTAAGAAAATCCATGACGACCAAAAAGATTGAACTCCGATAAAGCAGTCAAGCAACCTCTTATCAAAGGTCATCTGTGCGTTTACAAATACACTGTTTCTCCAGGTGGTCGTGTTAGTGTTCGTACATTAGTCAGTCGACTTCTCAGAGGCAATCGAAGAGCAAGTCTTGGTGTATAGAGACCTGTACTTACAGGTAGGCACTCTATCGTCAGGTTTTAATGGGATAATGACTATCTATGCTGGAACATAAGAAGCCGAGAAAACACTCATTGTTCAGATGGTAATCAGTTTCTTTTACTGCCAATAGACGCCATAATACGAATTTCGCGGGGAAACAAAACGGCCTATGACCAAAAACAATGTTTGCACAAGGACTGCATTCAGTGCTGGTGGTGTTCCAGTACGGGGTTGCTTCTTATACCCTTATAAGCTGGGTACGCATATTCTGCAGGGTATCATAAACGGACAGACATACAGAGATTTGGTGCCTTAAAACATTGTAGTCCCTCATTTTAATAATACCCCACTTGCGTCTACATTGCCAAGACCCTTGTACATTACGACAACGCTAGAACACATAGGGCAAGGATTTTAACCGAGTCCAAAGAGCAACAAGCCATTTACACTATTGTTTAGCCTTTCATGTCCCCATACATAAACCCTTTCAAACATGTCTGAGATGCCATTGGCGGAAATCTCAATCACAGAGATCCACCTTCACAATATTTTGTCGATTTAAAAGTGGTATTTGTTGTTTAATGCAACAGATTTTCCTAAACTAAAGCTTGAAGGCTTTCACCGAGAATGATACGTCGTGCTATGAAACTGCACCGGAAGTAAGGTTGTTACACATGCTATTGACTCAAATATTGACATTAAATTTGCCGAATATACCAAAGCTTATGTGTAGAAAATTTTAATAATATTGGGTGATCAATTGTTGTAACAAAATAAAATCGCAGTGAAACTTAAATTCTGTTTCTGAATCGTGTAATTAACACTATTTTTATGAACGGAAAACCTACATGCATCGAACCTTCATAAGTGACTAAAATTACATTTCTGGTTTGTTTATGGTATACATGAGCAAAATTGCTATATGATTGTTTTCTTTTTTTCGTGGAATAATTGATTTTTTTAAATTTGAAAAAAAATCTATGCAATAAAATGGGTGGTGCTTAACTTTAGGCGGACTGTATATATGTTTTTCTTTCAAACACATGCACCGTGGTTAATTAATAGATTGTCCCATGATTAAATCATACTATTATTCAAACCTGACTCTTAAATGTGTATAAGGTGACCGCCACAGGTATACATTTATACGTACTGTTTCGTTTTGCTCCGTACATAGGCACATATATCCATCCTTATACTTGACAGCTCGTATTGTATCGTTGTTTTCTAATAAAGGGAACTTTGTGAGGTGTCAAGGGATATTTTAGTCGATTATTCGAGTAAAATTAAATTTACCCAATATGAAAATCATAATAAAATCTTAGTAAACTATCCTTTCTGCTACGAAACGTTGTTGCAATTTCATTATGTCTATCGTTGTCGGTACATTTTAGATATTTCAGTTTGTCTTACACTTGCAAATAGTATGTACAGAGAAAGTAAAAAATTGACCTGACATACATCGGTTGACGTTTTCAGTTTTTTAACTTGTGAAGATATGTGCAAGTTGCCAATTGGAGAGCAAATCAGATTTGTAAACGCATTATCTTCGTTATATGCAAAATTAAAACAAACCAAACACAATATAACACTTTAATGATACACAAATATGTTAATTTCTGTGTCATTTTGGTTTCTTGTGGAGAGTTATCTCATTGACAATCATACCCCTTTTTCTTTTTTTTAAATGTGTATCGTATTCAAATTTATACTACTTGATTTTCACATCATAGCGTTTGACATATGTACCACTGTACGTTTTGGCTGTTCACATTATCTTGTGTCAGCATTTCGATGATCAAAGGATTTTCCACCTGGTAATAAAAATTTAATTTGATGGTTTTCAAAAATATTGACCTAAGCTATTTCTATCATTCAGAATTTTCTTTAACTTTGTCAAAATGAAGACTTTACTATGCCCGTTTTTATATCATACAGAGTAAAGGTCACCTCGCTATTTATCAAGGTACAAGTCGTCCACAATAGCAAGAATTTGCCTAGATTTTTCATAAAAAAAACTATTTGTTGTGCTTAAAAAGAAATCTATGAGATAGAACTTAGAAATAAAATATGAAAATATAGGTGTTTATATATTTAAAAAAACTGAAAGTACAAAATTGTGTCATTGAACTTGTTAATCGCTACAAGTATAAAATGAAAATTTCCCTGAATTTATAAATTTTGCACTAACAGAGTTGACTGTGTTCCTTAAATATGTTTGTTGTTGTGTCTCTATGCATTATCCTGAAGTTTTTGATCAAAATGTAAGATTGGTGATATACATGTCGTTCTGTAATTTTTCACTTAATCATGTTAATGAATTATGAAGTTGTAGAAAACATAAATATTTCTAATGTTTATTTTTATGTGTATAAAAGACAACCAAGATACATAAATATGTTGCAATAGTCTTCGCAACATCTTAAAATAGAGAACATATACATTTTAGTTAGTGAACCTGATCTTCGTCATTGCAATTGTGTCCATTGAAAATGTTAACAACAGTACTGTGGCAAATTTACCTTTCAATTGGCCGTGCTATCATCAATTCTAGAAACTCTCGGAAATAGAGCTTACTCCTTTTTGATATTTTGGTAGTAATGACTATACATGTAACACTCCTTAACGTGTCCATTCCACACAACTTGTCCGATTTCTTCAACCGTGTTTATTTTGCCTAAACATGTCCTTTAAATCATAAATCGCACAAACTTTTCCAATTTCACATCCTTAAACCTGTCCGATAAGTGTTGTTCGCCATAACGTGTTTAAATAAAAACACCAGAACGACTATAAACAATAAGGGTCAATGTTACTCTATGAAGTAAAAAACGTTTATAAACTGGATTTATGCGTGTATTACTTTACACTCAAACATATAACACATTTTTGTAGTCAACCGTTAACCATCATAAAAACGTTAACGGCAATTCAATGGCACGGGAAACGATGAAATACTGTAGGTTCGGTTGGATTTTTAAAAATTCGAAATATCTACCCAAAAAAACCTGAAAAAAAATACATAAATATCCGTATAGTCAAATGCCCAACACAGTCCTGCAGTGAATTCTGGTTTCAAATAAACAAACACCAAGTTGAATAGCACTATACAAAGAACTTTCTTTAATTTTTAGTATTTTAATTATCATTTTCAAGTTCAAAAAGATGTATTTCACTAATAAGAATGCATACATTTTATCTTGTTATTTTTTACGGTGTTTTACAGTTAGTTAAATGGTAGTTTTTATCATAAATTTGTTCAAAACTGGTTATCTATAGTAAACATTATTGGAAGACATAATGCACTTTGACTTTTGATTGCTTATTTTTAATATATAAAAAAACAAACAAAAACATGAGTGCAAATTATTTGTTTTGTACAGTCTGATTCATTTTCCATAGTTTTCTAATATTCTCTAATGACACCGAAATGTATTATACTATCTAAGGGTTTGAACAACCACATTCATGCAAAAGTGGTTTCTTTACATTTACGTTTTTAAAAAAACTGTTTACTTTTTCCCTTTTTCATAAATTGCACACAATCGGGTGCTTGTCAACATAACAGGTTTTGGCGCCCTTTTGCAACTAGACATGTTTTGAAAAAAAAATGTTAAGCAACATTATATTGACACGTTTGCGGGAATCGGACACGTAATTGTGGATGGTCACGTTTGGTTGGATTGATACGTTTCTGACTGTTACATATATTCAAGGAAAACTCATAGATTAAAAAATGGAAACGAGATAACCATGTTATATTTAAACTCTATACATTCTAAGATACAGTACCGTATTTCAGACATCGTTTCTAAATAAACGATTTGAATAAAATTAAAGCCAATTGTTCAGAGAACAATTCCAGGTCTTTCCATGAAGATCAATTATGATACAGAAATGAGAAAGGGCGGTTCATATCCAGCATCAAATGGAACTTATTGTACACTGATTCCAAAAATATATGGTTTCTTTACATTTTAATCTACATAAGGATCCAAAATTAATTGTTACTTCCGGTTTTCTTAGATGGTTGACTTGATACTGATTCTTAAAATATATTGTTCAATATACTTTTACATTAAATAAATACAAAACAATAACTACTTGCGATTTATACTAGGTCACTTGTGTTTAGCTTTTCTATGGTCAAGTGTCTTGCAATGCAATAATGCAAAACGTGCAATGGTTTTATCATGCATTCTTATGAGTTAAAAGCAAAGGTCAAAATCTAAAAGGTCAATTATACCAATTACCTTTATTTCAATTTCAAGGTCATTAAACAAGGTCTTCAAATAAAAAAAAACATAGGTCTTAATTGTATATGGTTAATGAGTTGTATCACTGTATGCCTTTTTTTAATATAAGTGGGTGAACATTCCAATTTAATGTTAGTGTACCCTTTCAATCAAAATTCATGTTATACGACATGTCACAACTTACAATTCAGTAACAATATGCTGTCAATTTCTTATACGGTTTGAGAAATAATTAAAAATAAGCCAATAATGACCTCGACCTCTGACCTTGACCTAATTTTCTTATTTTTGGATCATAAATCTCAAATCAAAAGATCCTAGGATCGTATTACCAGATAGAAATACATATCACTTATATTAAACACAAAAGGGGAGATAACTCTCACAAGGAGTGTTCATATCGCTCCGGCAAAATAGGACAAATTATGGGAAGGCTGTAATGAGCAATTTTATTAAATACATTTGTCGTTTTCTTTTGCTGTTACGGAGGAGATCTATTCAAAATAAAAACAAAGTTTAGGGAGATATTTCTAACAAAGAAAATTGTACGTCTTAGCAGGGTGAAATTTAAAAGCGTTTGAACTATACGATACAATATGAGAAATATCTAAGCGACATATTGTGAAACAAATATTTAGGTCTTTCAACATCAACGAAATTTCGAAAAGAAGCTAGTTACTTTATACTGATACGATACATGAGTGGTTTCTATATACATTTGAGTGAAGTAAGGGAAATAATGTGCTACTTCCGTTGAAGTAATTGTCTCTTCAGATCTCATATGAAAGCTTCTTTCACACTGATTCTACAAATGTATAGTTTCTTTATACTTTTGCCTTTAAACCAGGAGGTAATTTGCCACTTCCGGTTGATCCAAAGTCACTTCTAGTTTTGAAGGATAAGTTGACGCATTTAAATTTTAACATATCTGAATTATTAGTACTTTTTTTATGAAAAAAGTCCAAACATGGTTACTTTCGGTTTTCTAAAGATCACCTCCGGTTGTCATTTTTCAAGGTCATATGTCAACCAACCTTTTGTTAAAGGTCATATAAGGCTTTATGAGGAATCAAGTAACAATCAATTAACCTTATAATTAAACATTTCAGAAACTTTGCTAATTAAAGATCTTAAAAATGTGTTTAGTTGTAAAGGGTAGCTTTGAAAAAGCCATATAAACACATCTGGAACAAATGCAACTAAAATATATAATGATTTCAATTGCACAAATACATACTGTATTAAGTGAGACTGCCTATTTCTACATTCGTCTAACACCAACTCTGCAAGTTTCTTTGCAATATCAACTTGTATATGTTTTGTTCCCGTTTATTGGTTATGTTGTCATTTATATGCATAGACATGAGAAATTGTTGCCAATATATTGGCAGTCCTTGCTCTGATTTGAGAAAATGCATTTATATCAAGATATGTATTGCAATCATGTCTTTATTTTAAGAAGAAATAAATTACGACATGATCGATATGAAAGATATTATTCTCTTTTTATTATTATCACTTTAATTTTGTTTTAAATATTTCATTTTTTCAAATGTTCTTTCTTTTATTTCATACATTTTTTTGGATAAACGTTTCTTTAATGAATGACCACTTAGCATTGTGTTGCCCTTTAATCCAAATAATTACGTGCTATACAAATGTGTTTTAGTTACGTGACTATCAAATTAGAAAGATAGAGGCGTAATATGATAGTTTCTAAATAAACTAAAGTCATTGATCTTGTATTTATCACACTTTAAATCATACGTTATGATTGCAATCTGAACTAGTTGACTTAGATAGAGTCAGACTTTATGACTATGGAAATTTTCTTCATTGAACGCTTCCAAAAAATTATAATAATTCATCTTAAAATAGAACAATGTCAGTAATCTTTATCAGCGGAAAAAAATCCAGTTCGGCTACATTCTGTATATTTCTTTATTATTCTTTTACAAAATATATGGGATTTTTTTAACAAAAAATACATTAAGAAAAATATGAAACGTTGCCGACCTAAAGACAAATTTTCTATCTGATCTCATATAATGTTTTTTTTTCATATTTTTTTTTTGCACGAGTTTGGCCTTAAGAATGTTTCAGGCATAGATTACCCTTGCTGTATTTGGCAACACTTTTAGGAATTTTGGTTCGTACTGCTCTTCAACTTCGTACTTTTTTTGGCCCTTTTAACTTTTTAAATTCGAGCTTCACTGATGAGACTTTTGTAGACGAAAAGCGAGTCTGGCGTATATACAAAACTTAATCCTGGTATCAATAATGAGTTTATTCAATGTTTTTTCAATAGTTTGGCATATAGCATGTAAAGCTTAATTTTATTTGACTTATATCTTAGTCCTGATGTAACTTTTGTTTAAAAAAGAAAAACAATAATGAAAATGATTCAATTTATTTAACATTGTCACTAAAGTTATAACGCACTACATTTTGGCAAGTTTTACATTTAACTTGACCACTTTAGTACGGCGACCAGATCCAATATTTTTTAGATTTAATCGTCAAACATACTTTACTTGCATCCTACTGTCATGAACATGATGAAGGCATATTTGGCATAAGATAATTCATGAAATTCATTAAAACTAAAAAGCACTCAATAATTCGAAAATAGTTACAATTCAACATTCTAATCAAAGAGATCCACACAACAGAATTATATCTTCTGGTTAATTGCCAAGGAACATGATTTGAAGTTCTACATAATTCTGTCCCTTTACAGGACCAAAGCCCTGGTCATGTAATGATTTGTAGTAAACAAACACATGACTCTTTCACATACAGATTTTCCTTCAATGAAGACACAAGATCCTGCAAGAATTTTGCTGAAATATGCCTTTTACAATACACGGGGTTTAATGCATCTTTTTACTCTCGCCAACCGTATTCTAAAGGTGACCGGATAGGGGTTTAGCAATGTGTAATGCGGTCCACATTTTTAGTTTGAAACGAAGAACGTAAAACGTACTGTTTTAGTGTAGTCTCGCAGGACGATAACCTGACTAAACTTACATCTTTACTTGTGGCAAACTTGAATAATTATTATGATGGAATGGTTTTAAAGAGATAGTGATGTTCATAAACCTTTGAAATGATCTTTCATGCCAAAACAAGGGCTTCATCATTGTCAATATTACCGAAACTCTAAAAACAACTGAAGTCTTGTAGACAGTTTGTTCAACAGAGACGAAGTTGCGTCGCATCCGGTAAGTACATTTGCAGCAGGCAATAGTTTACAAATTGTTGGGGAAAGACAAACACATAGTCATTGAATGGGTGAAAATCTCCGTCCATCATTTACACTGCTAATATTCCACATCTGCAACCACAACTCGCTTGTATGTGTCCTATTTTCATACATGTAGTAGCGAACACACAAAACAATGGCAATAGTATAAGATGCCCGTATGATTGTTCTTCCACTCTTTCAAATTTCCCTAAACTCCGTGTCAAAGTTTAAGGCATCGGGTATAGACCTACTATTGAGAGCTGAACAAGTTACGACAGCCATGAACAGTGTTGGTATAAATAAAAAAAGTTTCAAACGTTCTGACTATGTAAAGTTCACATCAGGTGGAATCTTACGGGATTCGTCAAAGTTTTCCAGTCAGGAATACTTCTCCGCTCTATAATCTGATACACTTTGATGGAATCTGTAGTCTGTGTGTGGCGTTCCCTGTCGGCAGACTTTATAGAGTTGTTCGTGTCGTAGCGGTCAAACACATGTGCTACATAGAAATTCATTGGGAAATATTTTTTTGATAGTAAGCTGCAAGGTCGCCGCATGTTTTACCTTTCTTAGCATTAATAAATTGAACCAATGCTATACCATCTCTTATATAAGTTGTGAGTGATGGTATAAAGGAAGGTAGAGATAATGTACAAGAGACTTAAGATTCGAATTGCTTCACAAAAAAAATCCGACTTGCATGATTTTCTCATGGTGCCTTCATTTTGAAAAAAAAAGGAATAATGGAATGGGTGCGACAACACATGTTCTATGATAACATCCTCTCTACATTTTGCCGAAATCAGTGCACGTCTAATCACAAGTTAT
Source organism: Mytilus galloprovincialis (assembly GCA_037788925.1). Classification (NCBI taxonomy): domain Eukaryota; kingdom Metazoa; phylum Mollusca; class Bivalvia; order Mytilida; family Mytilidae; genus Mytilus; species Mytilus galloprovincialis. The sequence continues at coordinate 134,456 of JAWDJN010000045.1, read as the reverse complement.
AGATTTATGCGACCTGAAAGTATTTCCCCCGATTTATTTTTCAGGTTTGTGTTTGACTTTGATATTGGACTATAAAAACTGCTTCTGATCTTAAGAAAGAGCACTAATGAAGTTTAGACATTTTCAAGCCTTCCTCGACAAATGTGAGCTAAGAACCCTGAATATGTCTTGAAGCATCCATTTAAGAAGAGATATTGATAAGACATTGCGGGTGGGATTCCACACCAAACGGATCAGTCATGGGTCATTTAGATGGTTCACAATGGCAATAACATGGTCTTCATCTCTTTTCATTGCTGTTGGCTTTGTTTCTAACTGTAAAATTGCATAATTTGCAGCAATTCCATCCCTTTTCAGTATTACATGACTAATGGAATATGAAATGTCTAGTAAGGGTCCATCTAACAAGCGCAGACTTTTGATTTGTTATGCCTACAGTGATACCTATACTAATCCCTTTGAGGCTTTTATAACGGTCTTTTCTGTGCTATGTCATAGTACTGTTAAAATGTCCAAGAATCTGTCTAAAAAGCATCTTTAAAAGGTGATCGAATGTTCACAGAAAATTGAAGCATATCAAGTATGTAAAATGGCATCCACCTTCTTACAGTAACGGTTGGTTACAAAAATATAATTTTACATTTGAGATGACGATCTCAAAGAAGAGACCAATTTCCCTCTCGTTTTGCTCTAATATTTGACAGCTATATGTCTACTGCTTCAGGGAACATATCCCAGTATGTAAATGTAAGTAATACATCACATCCCAATAGCGTATATGTATCTATAAGAGGCTGTATATCAGCTTCGAATAGCTCCGTCATATGAGCGTTATGAATTTTGTCTGGCTTAAATTGCTGAAATAGTGCTTCTGAGACATATGAATTTGATATTATTGATTAATAAAGGTACAAATGTATGAAATAACATATAAATGTTAATTGTTTTACATTTTGCGTTAAAAAAATTATGAAATTAAATTGGAACGTACTCTATTAAATGCAAAGTATTCGTAGTGTTAAACTTTTACAAAAACTCTTTAATAACACATTAATTTTGCTAAACTTTCTTTGAAATCGTTAAAATAACATGAATAAGGTGTAACGAAAATGTATATAATAACAGAAATCATATCAAAGATGTTATTTTACAATGTTGACCTCAAAACTTTTCTTAGTCGATTTTTCGTTCAAGTTCACTAACGTACTTCAAAGCCCATTTTACAAAAATTGCACCGTACGATTTTTTGACGACAAGTCAAAATGTTAAGTTTAGCCTTTGAAATAACAATATTGTGATTTATAGCCGTATAGTCCGAATGACAATTAAACTCCTTCAATAAGCGACTTTTCCTTATTCGGTCACCTTACTATATATCTATCTATTGTGATAGTCACGTAACTAAAACACATTTATATAGCACATATAAAAATAAATTGGATTAATGGGCAACACAATGCTTAGTGATCATTCATCGAAGAAACGTTTATATAAAAAGTATTGAAATGAAAGAACGAACATTTGAAAAATGCAATACTTAAGAAAGATAGAAATGATAGTAATAATAAAAGGAAAAAATGATATCTTTGATGTTAATCATGTCGTAATATTTTTTTCTCAAATTGAAATTTTTTAGCAGCAATGAGGCAAAAAAAACTCTGAAAAAAGTAAGTGATCATAAATGTTTTGTAGACATGATTGCAATACATATCTTGATATAAATGCCTTTTCTCAAATCAAAGCAAGGTCTTCCAATATATTGGCAAATATTTGTCATGTTTTTGCATGGAAATGTTAACATAACAAATGAAGGTGGAAAACATAATTAAGTTGAAAGCACATACAAGTTTGCAGAGTTGGTATTAGACGAATGTAAAAAAGGGCCGTCTAATTTAATACAGTCTGTATTTATTCAATTGGTGGCCTCATATTTTGACTTGCATCTAGAAATTGACAATGAGGGTCGGTAGAAATCAAAACGAGTTCAGCTTTCTAATTGTGAACTTTCCATTTCTTAGTAGCAACATTCCAGCAGTACCTCCATACGGGGTATATGTCTCCCAATTGATACAATAGTCCCGTGCTTGCATTTCTTATCATGAATTTCTTGATAGACTGTTGCTGCTCACAAGGACGCTTTTAAACCAAGAGTTTAAAATGTTGAAGTTGAAATCATCCCGTCGTAAATTTTACGGACGCCATCACGAGTTGGTTGACTACTATGGAATAACCATTTAGCAAATGATATCGGATATGTTCCTCACGTCGTTACTACAATCCCCTTATTGTGAGTAATGTGATCTACCGAATAGACTATTTAGCGAATGTGTTATAACATGAGCAACACGACGGGTGCCACATGTGGAGCAGAATTTGCTTACCCTTGCAGAGCACCTTATATTACCTCTAGTTTTGTGTGTGGTTCGTGTTGCTTATTCTTTAGTTTTCTGTGTTGTTTTATGTTTACTGCTGGTTTTCTGTTTGTGTTTTTCATTTTTAGCCATGGTGTTGTCAGTTTATTTTCGATTTATGAATTTGACTGTTACTCTGGTATCTTTTGTTTCTCTATTGAAAACATTATACATTTAAGTTGTATTTATTCTATGTTACAAACATGTAAATGGCTTTTTCAAACCTACACTTTACAATTAAACCCCTTTTAAAGATCTATAATAAGCATACTTTTGAATTATAACATTTTACTGATATTGAGGATCTGCCAAAGGATTTTACTTTACGTCCATATATTTTTTTAGGTAAAATTCTATTGTATTTGCTCCGATTATAATAAGGTCTTTCCATTTTTCTGTGGAAAGACCTTTTGAATTTGCTTTGATCATTATTAACTGTTTTTTTCTTTCGCCAAATTTTGTGCTTGCGATAATATTTGTTTTGCAATACGTTGCTTAGATATTTCTCCTACAGTTTTATATAGTTTATGCGCATTTAAACTTAACCCTGATGTTAGAAATAAAGGCAACAGTAGTATACTGCTGTTCAAAACTCATAAGTTCATGGGAAAAAAAATCGGGGTAACAAACTAAAACTTAGGGAAACGCATTAAATATAAGAGGAGAACAACGACCCAACATTAAAATGTAACACACACAGAAACGGACTAAGCATTAGACAAAATCCTATGAGAATAACAAATATAACATCAAAACCAAATACATGAAGTTGGGAGAGACAAGTACCGTAACACGTCTAAGGCCGTGTTCACATTGACCTAAACTCGGTGTTGTGTTAATGTAATCCACACATAAACTAAACATAATTACGTTCCCACTGTTAAAACTCAATGTAGTTTAAATCATATTTTGTCTACCTGCAGTCGATAGTCGATGTAGGCCTGGTGTAGCTTAAGTGTACTAAAAACTAGGCATTCAGAACTTTAATTTTCCCATGTATATTTAATGTATATTTAAAAAAAAAAATTTTTTATATAAAATTGATATTATAACACTCATTAATTCTTTACAGAAATATTTGTCTAAACTTGATACATTTCTGTGTTATAAAACACTTTACGTAGCCTTATTAATCACTTATCAAGACTCATCCATCATATTTGCCGAACACATAATTCATTTGAAAAGGTCTTCCCGAATCGACTGGACGTACACATGCACTGACAGAAATATTTGCCACTTGTCTTTACTCAAACTACGATTCACTCATAAATGCATTACTAAAAAAGAGCGAGGTTAATTGTTTGTTTGTGTAGTATCTCACTTGTTAAAATACAACTAGAAATATATAAAAGCAACATTACCCCCTCCCTTTTTCAGATACACCTTGGAGAAAATATACCATTTGAAACAAACAAAAAAGAATGAAATGTAGTGATCCTTTACATCACAATTCTTCTCTCCGTCTGTAGACACGCTGTTGCAGCCTACGTTTTTAATGCGTAATCGAGACATCTTTAAACTACTATAAATCATCCAAAATGACGTTCTTAAAGGAGCAACCATTTTACTTTAAAAAAAGGAGGGGGGGGGGGGGGGGTTCTGAGTCAGAATTTTTTGTCGCACGAAATTTATATTCAGTTTTTTTTCTTTCTACGTAATTCAATATTAACACTATAATATATGGAGTAACTTTGGAATCAAAATAATTGTCCATTCTAATCATCTGTTTGATCCGATTTTTTTCAAATCAAATTGTGGAAAAATCCACCACCCCCCTTTTTTTTAGGTCAAATGGTCGTTCCCTAACTGCTAGAATAGTTGTTCGCAAATTTGAGTATTCGGTTTTACGTAATGAACATTTAAATGACATATATATAGTTTACAAGTGTGAACAAATCTTATGTACAGGTAACTAAACAAGGTGTATAGATGTGAACAAACTTAATGTGAAACTAGTGCACATTACATTAAACCAACGGTAAACATGTTTACTGTATACAGCGTTTGTTGTGAACACGGCCTTATAGTAATTTAAATTCACACTAGAAAATTAGAGATAAAAACGACACAACGGAAACACAACTTTAAAATGTAACCCACACATAAATGAACTTTAATATAACAATGGCCATATTCCTGACTTGGTACAGGACATTTTTAAAGGGAAAAATGGTGGGTTGAACCTGGTTTTGTGGCATGCCAAACCTCTCTCTTTTATGGCAATATGAAATATAGCATTAAAATGACAACACAACATTACAGAACTACAATATAAATAAGAACACAAATGACAAAGAAACACACGAATAATAGCTAACAAAAGGCAACAATTTTAAGATTTTAATACGCCAGAAGTGCATTTTGTCAACACACGACTAACTAGTGTCGCCCAAGTACAAAGTTGAACAGCATCGAGGACCAAAAATTCAAAAATGTTGTGTCAAAAACGGTCAGGGTTTTCAGAAGGGTACCAGCACATCCCTATTATTTAGAATAATTTATACTTTTGCAAACAGTAAATTCTATAAAATGACTATACGAACAATTTTTTTTGTAAGAGTTTTTTTCCTATTTATTATGTGACTGCATCTTCATCGTGACTAAAAGAGATATCGACAAAATATTTGTTTTCTACATTGTTCGTTCCATCCTCAGAAATTGTTTGCTAGTTTCGATCAAAGCGATTCGATGAAATTTGATAGGAGTTATCTACATCTACGAAACATTTTTTTCTGTATTGTTTTTTAACTTATAAACACTTAACCGTATAACCCTGAATCTTTATTCTTTGAGATCCCTAGGTCCTGACTTAGAAAATGAGGTCAGGATTAATGAGGTCAAGGTAAATTTCTTAATTTTAACTTTTGTTTTTTTCTGCATTTTCTCAAACACTTTTAAAGATATATATAAAGAGCAATTGGAAAATGTTTGCTTTATTGCAATGAAGATGTGTCACATTTGGTCTGAAACAATCTAATAATATCTAATTGGAGTTATGGTCCCTGAAATGTCTAATTATAAGGATAACTGATTATTACTTCTACTTGGTTCATTAGGAAGCAACATGACCTTTTACAAAAGGTTTGGTGACATTTGACCTTGAAAAATGACAACTTAATGTGACTTTCAGAAAACTGGAAGTAGTCATGTTTGCACTTTTTTTAATGAAAAAGTCCTCAAAGTTCATTTTTATTTTTTTAATTTAAATACATTAATTTATCACTCGAGAGTATATGTGATTTCCCATCAATCGGAAGTGGCGAATAACCTCCTGGTTTAGAGGCAAAAGTATCAAGAAACTATAAATGTTTGAATCAGTATAAAAGAAAATATCATATGAGATCGGAAGATACAATTACTTCACCGTAATATCATAAAAAAGCGACAGATTTATTTTTTGAAATTGCTCGTAATATCCGTCGCATGATTCGTCAAATTATGACCGGAGCCAATGAACACTCCATATAAGTGTTGTTTCCCCCTTGTGCATTTGATATAACTGACTTGCGTTTCTATCTTGTAACTCTAGTGATAGAGACCAAGGATTTTTTTATTGAGTTTCTTGATCTAAAAATAAGAAAATTAGGTCAGGGTCGTATATTCAATTACTTTGATTTTGGCTTAAATTCAATTCTTTCCAAAATAGTATAAGATATCGACAACATATTTTACTAAATTGTAAGTTGCGACATTCGTAAAACATGAATTTTGATTGAAAGGGTACTCCAACTTTAAATTGGACTTTTCACCCCTCTTATATTAAGAATTAGGCATATAGTGATATTACTCGTTAACTATATTTAATTAAGACCTATGGTCTTTTTATATGAGGCTCTTGGTTAATGACCTTGCAATTGAACTCAAGGTAATTGGTGAATTTACGTTCTAGATTTTAACCTTCGCTTTTACCTCATAAGTATGCATGATAAAGCAATGGCACGTTTTGCATTACGTTGCAAGACATTTGACAATGGAAAAGCCAAACAAAAGTGACCTAGTGTAAACCGCAAGTAGCTATTTTTGTAAACTATCAAATAAATTAAAACTGGAAGTGACATACTTCAAACCGGAAGTAGCAGTTTATCTTGGACCCAATTTTTTTTTTTTTTATAAAACCATATAGTTTTTGAATCAGTGTACAGTAAGCTATCATTAGCTGATATGAACTGACCTTTCTTTGTTTTATATCAAATTTGATCTTTATGGGTGGAAAAACTGAACAATTGCTTTCTAATTTCGTTTAAAATATTTTGTTTTAAAAATGAAGTCTGAGGTACGGTATAATATCCTGAGAATGTCTGAAAAGTTTAAATATAACAAGCTTATCTCGTTTCAATTTTCTATTCTTGAATATTTCCTTGAATATATGTAACAGTCAGAAAGTGTCCATCCAACTAAACGTGCCAAACCCCTAAAACGTGTCCGATTCCCGCAAACGTAGCAATATATTGTCGTTGAACGGCAAGACATGAGTAGCTGCAAAAGGGCACCAAAACCTGTTCTGTTGATAAGCACCGAATTGTGTTCAATTGATAATAAAGGGCCAAAAGTATCAAGTTTGTTTTTGCACCCGTTTTGGAAAATAACAATTATCACAATTGGAAAAGTGCGTGCGATTTTTGATTTAAAGGACATGTTGAGACGAAATAGACACTGTTGAAGACGTCGGTCAAGTTTTGTGCGATAGACACGTTTGGAAGTGAAACATGTACAGTCATTACTATAAACATATTTAAAAAAAAAAATGAGTTAGCTAGACTACGAGCATGTAAATTTGCCACAGTACTGATGTAAACATTTTGAATGGACGCAATTGCAATGAAAAAAATCAGGCTCACTAATTAAAATGAATATCTTTTCTAAAAGTAAAATTGTAAAGAATATTGCAACATACTTATTTATATTGGTTGTCTTTTATAGACACAAAAATGAACATTACAAATACTTATGTTTTCTGCAACATCTTATTTCATTAAATGAAAAATTACAGAACGATATTAATCACCAATTTTACATTAAAAGTGACATAAGTCAAGTCAACATTTGGATCCAAAACTTTAGGATAATGCATACATATAAAAAAGAATTATTGTATTGAAGGAACATAATTAACTTTTTTTGTAAAATGAATGCATACATTTACTTGTAGCGAGAAAACAAGTTCGGTGACACCTTTTTTCAAGTCATTTCCTTAAAATAAATTATAAAATCTATCTTCTCATATTTTATCTCATAGATGTACTTTTAAGCACAAAAATCGGTTTTATTTATGAACAATCTGAGCATATTTTTATTCCGTTCATTTAAGTTATAATGGATAGAGTATCTGATTTCTGTAACCATGATTTTAATATCACGGGAACTGCTTAATACATAACAAGATGAAATATTTTACAGATAATATTTTAAAACCAAATTCATTTCAGTTAATGTCACAACCCAACAATGTCGATAAATTTACACCTGCCCTTTAAAAAAGTTTTCTAATTCTTCGTCAATTTATCCCTTTCAGCGCCAATTGTATTAAAAAAAAATTAATCAACGTGTGGTTCGTTTGATCTCAGTACTTCATTGGTTAAAATCCGATTATGACTTCGAATTTTCTTGCTCTCCTCTGAAATTCCTATTGTGACGACCATGCCTGATGAAGTTACATAGAAAGAACACATCGTTTTGCAGAGCATTCGAAAAGAAGGATAAGTTTGCCTGCATAATGTTGGAAACAGATTCCACCACCACATCTCGTGTAATTCGATATTTATCTTCTTTCGACAGTTAAATTTTAAATATTTAAAACACTAGGACAAGCCTCGCGTTTTAAATTTAAAAAGTTTAACTGTCTCGAGTTGATAAATATCGTATCACACTCGATGCAGTGGTAGAATTTTGGGTTGTTAATTTTTATCAAAGGTACCAGGATTATAATTTAGTACGTCAGACGCGCGATTCGTCTACATAAGACTCATCAGTGACGCTAATATCGAAATATTTATAAAGCCAAACAAGAACAAGGTTGAAAAGCATTTCAAATCCAAAATTCCAAAAAGTTGTGCCAAATACGTCTTAGGTAATCTATGCCTGGGATAAGACAATCCTTCGTTTTTCGACAAATTCAAAGTTTTGATTAAGCACGTTGCATAGTGTCTCTTGAAGCAAGCGAAAAAGAAACAAATGAGATACTGGACCCCATATGAAACACATGAGACGGAAACATACATGCACTGATTGATTGATTGATTAATTGATTGATTGGTTGGTTGGTTGGTTGGTTGGTTGATTAAACACGTTAGATGGGGTCTCTTGAAACAAGCGAAAAAGAAACAAATGAGATATTGGACCCCATATTAAACATATGAGAGTGAAACATGCATGCAATGATTGATTGATTGGTTGGTTGGATACTTGGTTGGTTGGTTGGTAAGTTGATTAAACAAATGGAATAAAGCTACTTTGATCATCCAAAAACGAAATTAAAAGCATAGATGATATATCAAAACACATTAGATTTAGACTTTGAGAGATCCCTTAACTAGAAGTAAGGTCAAAGGTCAATGTCAACCTGCAAAAGCATTCAAACACACATAAAACTCTTTAAATACTCTTTGAAACACATAAAATCTTGCACCCTATATTAAACACATGAGACGGAAACATGCATACACTGATTGATTGATTGATTGATTGATTGTTTGGTTGGTTGGTTAATTGATTAAACACGTTGGATAGCGGCAATTGAAACAATCGAAAAAGAAACAAAGAAGATCTTGGATCCTTTATTAAACACATGCGACAGAAACATCTATGCAGTGATTGATTGATTGATTGATTGATTGTTTTGGTAAGTTGGTTAATTGATTAAACATGTTGGAAAGGGGCAATTGAAACAAGCGAAAAAGAAACAAAGAAGATCTTGGACCCTATATTAAACACATGAGGATTCCTCCAAATCCATTTTTAGTTGTGATGCTCAATGCACCAGTAAAGTCAACGCCTGTTACAGTAAACGGCGGCGAATATCTTACTCTGTCTGCTGGTAGAGGCGGCGGGTCATGAGAAGCATAGGTCTTTATGTAACCTTTCGGCAGGTAACACATTTGTGCATAAGGGGAAATAACTCTCATATGGAGCGTTCATATTGATTCAGTCAAATTAGGACAAATCATGCGAAGGATATAACGAGTAATTTTATAAAATGAATTTGTCGTAACATGTAATGGTTTCGAAGGAGTAGTGTACACAAGGAAAACAGTGTTTTGGGAGACAACTTCAACAAAGAAAACTATTTAGTTACGCAGAGTTTATTTCAAAGGCGCATAAACTGTTCGATATCATATACTAAATATCTAAGCGACATATTGCGAAACAAACATTTATCGCAAGAACAAAATTAAGCGGAAGAAAAAAAATAATCAGAAGAAAAACAATAGTTTTTTCCACAGAAAAGTGGAAAGACCTAATAATAATAAACAAACGAAAAACAGTAAGGTCTTTCAAATAAGAAGAAAACAATTAGAGAACAATTGAAGGTCTTTCCACAAGTAAGGATCTATCTTAAAATAAAACTATTAAAGTTTGATTTTAAATGTCAAATTCAGCTTCACATGGTCCGAGACCACCATTGTCGTCCCTTGATGTTCGTTGTTCACAAATATAGTCCCTAGTGTTGAAAGTGGGTTACTTGCCATTAATTTTTATACCCCTTCCAAATTTATTTCTCCATGTTTAATGCCTCAAATAGCAAGTATGGGGATAAAATTACACTGTAAAAAAAATTGGGTCCAGAATTTTAAAGGAAAGTATTGATTTGGTCCAGCTGAAAAAGGTTGAAAATGAGCACTTCGGAAGCTGTCAAAAGATTTCAAGACGCCCTTAACAAAAAATTGTCCATAATTTGAGTTAGGATCGATGAAGTTTTCTATAATTTTGATATAATTTGTCCCAAAAGTAGTACAATACACTGTAAAAGTTTCTTTGAGAAAGCACAGGTGGGATTTTTTTTTATTTTCCTTGATGTTCTAAAAGAAATGCACTACGAATTAATTGTGTACTCGGACCAAATGACAGCTGATTCAAAAAATATATGGTTTTTATGCATAAAGATATAAATAAGGGAGACAATCTTTTACTTCCGGTTTAAAAAATGTTACTAGCGGTATTGATTGTTAGTTTACTTGGCGCTGATTCCCAAAATATATGGTTCTATAAACTTTAACGTTAATTTGGTACTAAAAATACATACTCGGTTAATAGATGGTCAATTCCGGTCAAATTTTTGCAAGATAATGCAAAACGTCAAATGGCTTTATTATATTTACATATGAGGTAAATGCAAAGGTCAAAATATAGAACGTTAAATAAACATATGACCTTGAGCTCAATTTCAAGGTCATTAACCAAAGACCTCATATTTAAAGACTCTAGGCCTCTACTTTATATTGTTAATGAATTATATAACCATACGACTGATATAAGATATAAAAGTGGGAAAAACTCGCATCAAATGTCTACGTTTCCTAATTTATTTGTTACGACAGGTCGCAACTAACAATCATGTGAACATATGTTGTTGATATGTTATATGATTTCTCAAAATTTTGAACATGACCTTGACCTTTGACCTTGACCTCCTTTTCATTCTTTTGGACCAAGGACCTAAAATCAAAAGACCCAAGGTCACTATCACTTATGGTTTTCCAGTTAAAAATACATTTCACTTATTTCAATTACAAAAGGGGAAATAACTCTCATATTGAGTCTCAGAATAGCTTTTGTCAAAATTTATCAATCATCCTGAAGATATAACGAGTAAATTTGTCGGTTTCTTATATGAATAGGAAGAATGAGCGATCACAAGCAAAACAGTGTTTAGGGAGATAACTCTTATTATGGGAAAGTGTTCGGATAATAAGGGTCAGTTCCAAAAGCGTATCAACTGTTCGGTATCATACTCCAAAAATATAAGCAACATCTTGCGAAACAAAAAAATCAGCGAAGGAAAAATTAGTCGTAAGAAAAAAAAATTTAAAACCAATTCTTCAAAAAACAATTGAAGGTGTTTCCACTTTGAAAATGCAAATGTAATTTAAAAAACAGTGTTGGAAAATGTTATTTGTTACTTCAGACTGATATAGGAAATACAATTATTAATTAAGTACTTTTTTAGAGGAAAAGTCTGAAATAGACTATTTCCGGTTAAAATATGGTCATTTCCGGTTGACCCGGTACATGAAGAAAGGTCTACAACCGAATGCAGAGGATTTAATTGTTTAATTATGAACTAGTAAGAATTTTAGAGGAGGTCAAATTCTAGAACGTCAAATTTTACTTTGACCTCAACTTCAAGGTCAAATGTCAGTGAACTAAAATCCAAACAATCCAGGTCAATCACGTGTATGGTTGTGGCATATTACTGATATCAAATATATTAGTGGAGAAAACTCCTATAAGGGTTGAACGAAACACTTCGAATTACATGGGTTGAGGTTGCGCCCTATCGTAAACGGCTATTTAGCAAACACGTCATATCATTAACTGTTACTGTTTCTTTTGAATAAAGATAACAAGCAAAATTCTAAATTTAGAACATGACCTTGACTTTTGACCTTGACCTCAATTTCCTCCAAATGTGCCAAGGACTCCGTAATGACATTATGCTTCTAATAATGTATGAATTTATCAAACATATCACCTATTTTTGATTTTCAAAGGAAAATAACTTTTTAAACTTTCTGTGCCAGTTATTGATAACTGCAATTTAGCGGCTTAATCTTGTATGATAAACGACCTCTGTGCGCCCTCATCAAAAACAATTTTGGCATCTAAAGATAGAAGTCCTGAACTTACAGGATTTATTTTGGTTTTGAGCATGACATTCGTGGTTGCCTGTGAATGTAAAATTGTGTCCGTTTCCTTTGAGTAGTGTTGAATGGTTCTTATGTTCACACTATCTTCTTTATCTAAAGAAAATTAAGTTGTTTGTCAAACCTGTTAATCTTTCCCACCAACCACCGTACCATGGTGCACGTTTCTGTATAAACTTAAAAATTGTTTCACACGAGTTTAATTGTTCATTTAATGACGGTGACTTGTTCAACGTTGGCCCATTTTATGAAAAAACGAAATCCATCTTGGCACAACGTTGGTCCAACGTAGAAATATCTTTTCTTATGTCGACACTACGTTGGTCCAACGTAGATATGTCTTATTTCTTTGTTGGCACTATGTTGGTCTAAGGTAAATAATTCTCATTTTTATGTTGGCAATACGTTGGTCCATTGTATCAACCAAATTACAATGGATGCTGCATGAGGATCTGGATATGATAAATACTCCGGAGCACATTTGATCTTTTTTTGTGTTCCAAACTGCCAAAGTTTACCTACTTAATTTTATTTATTGTATGACACTAGGATATTTATTTGGCAATGTGTGATGGATCGACCAGATAAACTCTGTTTCATTTGTTCTCTTGTAAAGAGTTGTCTCATTAGCAATCATACCACAACTTCTTTTTTCATATCAATTTCATTTATTCCTTTCACAGAACAAATGACGTATGACTTATGGTAAGTCGCTCGTACAAATATTTTTTTATGAGATGTTATTTTAGTTGTATTGGTTCTAGATCCAGAATGAAAATTAAATAATTCAGAAGATGAAACTTTATTTATTTTAAATTTGATAACATTGGTCGTCACCACGAGTATTGTCCACCTCAATTTGTACTTCAACAGCATCATTATTATTTATGTTATTCTTTCTTTCTCTTCTCTGTTTCCTGCCACCTTCTCTGTCAAGGCTAAACCGCAGCCAATCTTTAGCTGCATCATCAATCTCCTTATCTGAAGACTCTTTACAGCTACGTTTGTTTTTAACCGATTCTGTAATAAAGTTATAAGTAAACTTGAATTATGTATTTGCCTTATGCATGCGTGCGTAATCTCCCTACTAGATATGTTATATAAATTAATGTATATTCTAAATATTTTTTTATTTCATGATTTGTTGTTTGTTTCATGAAATTTAATGCATGTTCAGGACGATAAGTGGTTTTACATACAGAAAATATTCATTCATTGTTGGTGGATATAAAGTTGGTCTAATTGGCAATCATTATATTACATCTCCTTATATTTATGTTTCTAGCAATTAATTAAAAAAAAGATTTAAATTTGTTAATTTTTTTATTTACATGATCATAAAACAAACCCTTATTAGGTCTTTCAACCTTTCGGATGAAAGACCTATTGTTTTTGTTCTGATTATTATTATTAGGTCTTTCAACCTTTCGGATGAAAGACCTATTGTTTTGTTCTGATTATTATTATTATTATTATTAATTTTTTTTTTCTTCCGCCAACATTTTTTTCCTTCGCTGTTTTTTTGTTTCGCAAGATGTCGCTTAGATAAATGAAATATGATATCGAACAGTTCATTGTTATATTATAGTTCGTTTCTGTGTGTATTACATTATAACGTTGTGTCGTTTGTTTTCTCTTATTTTTGAGTGTAAATTCACATTGCGATAAGATGTGTCACGGTACTTGTCTATCCCAAATTCATGTATTTGGTTTTGATGTTATATATATATGTTATATTTGTTATTCTCGTGGGATTTTGTCTATGTGTGTTACATTTTAGTGTTATGTCGTTGTTCTCCTCTTATATTTAATGCGTTTCCCTCGGTTTTAGTTTGTTATTCCGATTTTGTTTTTTGTCCATGGATTTATGAGTTTTGAACAGCGGTATACTACTGTTGCCTTTATTTATGCGCTTTTGAAACTGACACCGCGAAACCCAATACTTTCCCATATAAGAGTTATCTCCCCGAACACTGTTTTTTTTTTTGTTATCGCTTAATCTTCACAACCGTTTAAGAAACCGACAAATTTATTTTTTTCAAATGGCGCGTTACATCCTCAGGACGTTCTGTTTTATTTTGACCGAAGCCTTATAGAGATTCCATATGAGAGTTAATTCCCCTTTTGTTTTTGAAATTTTGAAATGTATTTTAAACTGGAAAACCATAAGTGATAGAGACCTCGGGTCTTTTGATTTGAGATCCTTGGTCCAAAAAAACAAAAATTAGGTCAAGGTCAAAGGTCAAGGTCGTATTTTAGATCTTTATTGGTCTTTGATTTCCCTATAACTTTTGAATGGTTATAGATACAGAAAATGTTCATAGTGAAAAATGTTTGGTACCTCAAGGGACAACTTTGTTACATTTCGACTGCATTGGTGTTATCATTGTGTAAGGGACATAATCCCCATTGATGGTTTATATAAAGCCATTATTAGGCAAAACTCTTAAACAAAATGACCTTGACCCGTATGGTCTTTTGCAATGACATTGTGAAGCAATGACCTTGACAATGGTCACAAGGTCAAAGGTCAAGGTCATGTACATATGTGATTTTGGGCACTACTTGAAGAGTTTTATGTGTGTGTTTGCCAACCAACCAACCAACCAATCGATCAATCAATCAATCAATCAACCATGATCAATCAACTAATCATGATCATGATCAATCAATCATGTTTCCGTCTCATGTGTTTAACATATGGTTCAAGATCTTCTTTGTTTCTTTTTTGAAGTTTCAATTGACCCTATCCAACGTGTTTAACCAACCAACCAACCAACCAACTAATCAATCAAACAATCAATCAATCAATCAATCAATCAATCAATCAATCATGATCAATCAATCAATCAATCAATCATGATCAATCAATCATGTTTCTGTCTCATGTGTTTAATATAGGGTCCAATAACTTCTTTGTTTCTTTTTCGCTGTTTCAATTGACCCTATCCAACGTGTTTAACCAACCAACCAACCAACCAACTAAGCAATCAATCAATCAATCAATCAATCAATCAATCAATCAATCAATCAATCAATCAAACATGATCATGATCAATCAATCATGTTTCCGTCTCATGTGTTTAATATAGGGTCCAAGATCTTCTTTGTTTCTTTTTCGCAGTTTCAATTGACCCTATCCAACGTGTTTAACCAACCAACCAACCAACTAATCAATCAATCAATCAATCAATCAATCAATCAATCAATCAACCAACTAATCAATCATTGCATGCATGTTTCCGTCTCGTGTGTTTAATACGGTCTCCAAGGTCTCATTTGTTTTTTTCGCTTGTTTCAAGAGACCCTATCCAAAGTGTTTAAGTTATGAACCAACCAACCAACCAACCAATCAATCAACCAACTAATTAATCAATCAATCAATCAATCAAAATGTATGACTGTTTATTTATGACAGTATATTGAAGGAACAAACTCTCAATTATTCAAGAAAAATTGAAATTTAATATTGTTCTTACGTCTCTTCTGAAAAAAAATCCACATGTACTCTGAAACTAAAAGTCCAATCGACCTAAAAATTTGTAGTCAGCAGGGCAGCTACCTCAGCTACCTCACAAGAATTTTCCTAGAGAAAAAAAATGGCAATGCCGTAAAAATCGTAAATCTCAGTAACATCCTACAATAAAATGTCCGCTCCGAGATTGAAATACTAATCTGTGTTACAAACAGGTGCTGAAAAATGTACAATATCAGGTAAAAATCATTAAATGTGTTTTAAAGTTACACCGGATCGATTAAATCCAAAGCATGCACTGCCCGTGAACTGTCATCAAAATGTCAATTTCCTACAATGACAAAAGAAATTACATTGTGTGCATTCCGTCTCTATACATGTTGTCTGTTCAACGTCCCCACCTAAAAAGAAATAAAAAGACTAAGTTTTCGTTATTATAAACCCGTGTCACGTGATGTCTCGTCAATCTGGCGCGCGCGCTGTACCTAAAATAAAAGAATACCTTTCCAAACTAAACATGAAACTTCTCCGGTAAAACCATTATATAGACCCCTTACACAAACAAACAAACAAACAAACAAACAAACAAACAAACAAACACACATCAATCAATCATCTTTTTAAGGGGGTGAAAGACCGTTCACAATTGCTTTTTAAAAGCAATTGATTTATATTTATTATTATTATTATTTCAGAATTATGTATCGTACTTTATATATTCGTAATATGTAAAGAATAATTCAATGTACTTTTAATACGTATGTAAATGATTCGTAGATAATCTGTACATAATTAACGATAACTCTTTTTTTTCCGCATTCCTGAAGATTTTAATTAGTTTTGAACAATTTGTGTCTTTTATTGTTTCAGAGAAAAAGTCTGCATTGAGTAATGAAAAAGATGTTTTAACTTAAGCAATATATTTTATGATACTAGTATTACGTTATTTTATTACAAATATATAATTCGGGAAGAGAAAAAGCATATACAAATATATATCTATATACGTACATTTTGCAAACGTTACAAATTATTCATTGATATAATGATTTCGTAACATTGGTACTTTTAAAATGCGTTGCTATGATCAGTTTACAACCGTTTATTTTCAAAATATATATCATTGTGGGTTATATTTTAACTTTCATAAACTTTTCTTTTACTTCCGTCATCTTAAAGTATAACCCCGGTGACAACCACGCTCTCGTGAAAATTTCATACCAAAAAAATATACGATATTAACTTTACGCATACAACGAAAATATAACAATTTTGTATAAATCATAATTGTTTAGAAATAAGAAGAAATGAACAACTCACATGTTTTTTTTTCCTACAGACAATTCTCTTTTCTGTAGTTTAACTGCTCTGCAAGGCGGGAAATGATTACAATTCTGACCATCCCATTAAACTTATGGATATTACCATATAGCATTTGACCAGCGTGTTACATGTATTCAACTTTATAACAAAGTTACAGCTGTAGATATATTGCTTACATCGCAAGTATATACTAATTCATTATTAATAATGTTAAAAGTGATTATAATCGGTGATAGTGCAAGTAGCAGTGGTAATAGTAATACAAGTAACTTTAATGACACTTTAAATACCAACAAAAACAAATAATAAATAATAAATATAAACAAAATTATTTTATCGAGTCACCACATTGCAAAAAATAGCTGTGTTATGGGTGTCCAAGATAAGTATACCCAACCGATATCCTATGTACCACTTAAGTAAACCATAATTGACAAAATGTACATTGACAGTTTTAGTGTGACGTACAGTGTTACGTGGAACAACCAACGTTAGCTTATAATAGATTTTCAACATTGGCCCAACATTGGCCCAAAAAACTTATACAAATGTACAAATATAATTTTTCTGATCATTTTTTCTTATCGTTGATATAGACAAAATTTCCCAGGGAATGGAGAAATACATGGACTACAGTAGCCCTAATACGAACGGCCCTTTTATTCGCACAAGTAAATAGGCAAATGTACGCTTTTCCTCCAAATCTATGTTTAGTTGTGATGCTCAATGCACCAGTAAAGTCAACGCCTGTTACAGTAAACGGCGGCGAATATCTTATAAAAAAGAAGATGTAGTATTATTGCCAATGAGACAACTATCCACAAAAGACCAAAATGACACAAACATTAACAACTATAGGTAATCATACGTCATACGTCCTTCAAATTTTTCGAAACACTAAGGATTTTCTTATCCCAAGCAAATAGTACCTTAGCCGTATTTGGCACAACTTTTTGGAATTTTGGATCCTCAATGCTCTTCAACTTTTTTCTTGTTTGGCTTTATAAATATTTTGATATGAGCGTCACTGATGAGTCTTATGTAGACGAAACGCGCGTCTGGCGTACTAAATTATAATCCTGGTACCTTTGATAACTTTTACACCACTGGGTCGATGCCATTGCTGGTGGACGTTTCGTCCCCGAGGGTATCACCAGCCCAGTAGTCAACACTCTGGTGTTGACATGAATATCAATAATGTGGTCATTTTTCTAAATTTCTTGTTTTCAAAACTTTGAATTTTTCGAAACACTAAGGATTTTCTTATCCCAGGCAAAGATTACCTTAGCCGTATTTGGCATAACTTTTTGGAATTTTGGATCCTCAATGCTCTTCAACTTGTTACTTGTTTGGCTTTTTAAATATTTTGATATGAACGTCACTGATGAGTCTTATGTAGACGAAACGCGCGTCTGGCGTACTAAATTATAATCCTGGTACCTTTGATAACTTCAACAATGAGCAAAGCCCATACCGCATAGTCAGCTATAAAAGGCCCCGAAAAGACAATGTAAAACAATTCAAACGAAAAAACTAACGGCCTTATTTATGTAAAAAAAATGAACGAAAAACAAATATGTAACACATAAACAAACGACAACCACTGAATTACAGGCTCCTGACTTGGGACAGGCACATACATAAATAATGTGGCGGGGTTAAACATGTAAGCGGGATCCCAAACCTCCCCCTAACCTGGGACAGTGGTATAACAGTACAACATAAGAACGAACTATAAAAATCTTACTATGTCAGCTGGTAGACGAGGCGGGTCCGGAGTAGCATACGGTCTTCCTGTAACCTTTCGACAAGTAACACATTTGTGAATACTTTAGTAATTGTTTTCACATATTGTCGGATTGCTGGATTGCAGTAAAACTGTCGGAAAGAAGTGACAGTACTTTCTAATTCAGTTTGAAGTAGACTATTGTGGGCATCCGTAACAATTAGAGTTTAAATGTATCCTTATTTGGCAATAATATCGGGAACAGGTGCTTTGTTTAAACGTCCGCCACAACTTATTAACCTTTTCTCTTCCAGTACAATTTCAACTGCTTTACAAGATTATTTTTTTATGTTTTCTGTTGTAAATTTTGAAGATGTGAATCCTGTATCCAAGCAACGGATGCTATCTGAATTTCTTCTACATGTAAATTCCCACTACGTTTTTCTCATTTTTTTATTTGTATATATTGTTCAAATAAATCTGTAAACATATCCTGTTAGACGTAAAAGTTTCTTGTACGCTCCATATCTATATATATATATATTCATGATCTTATCAATTCCTACTGTAATACTTGTCACTGGATCGTTTGTGTTTGTTGATAAGTTATCTTTGGTTAGAGTTGTAAATATTAGAGCTTCTTTTTTCCACTGAGGCCATTTTGTGGCATCAACAATCATCCCGGGGCCTTTCATTCATAGATCACAATGTTTAAATCTTACAACTGTCCTTTAAAGTAAGTCTGCGGGGTTTGAATCAGTCGGACAGTATCTCCAGGAAAATCCATGCGTAAGCTGATTTATTTCCGTAACTCTGTTTTTACGAAATCGGTGCCTATTTCTTAATCATTAACCAACTCCATGTGATTTGACTGTCACTCCAAAGTGTTGCTTGTAAAAAGCTTATATATGACTTCCAATGTTTCAGTAATCTACTCCCTATCCCTGCTGCCATCAGCTCAAATTTCGGAATTGTCTTGTTTTTCAATGAGGCAACTCTGTTTCTAGACATAATTAGCGTAGACTGTTTCCTGCAAACTGCATACGCACACCTTTAAACTTGTATCAATCTATGAATATGTGTAGCGAAATATCTTCCGTTGATCTCCTTTCTTTGAAATACGGTCTTGAAATTTTTGTCTCTATACATTCATGTGTTTCTCGTTGTTTTTCTTTCCATTCCGTTATAGTTTCAGGCGATAATGGTTCACCCCAATCCATTTTTTTCCCATGAGGTCTGCATGAACATTTTGCTCCTTACTGTTATCGGACTTATAATTCCTAGAGGGTCGTACATTTTTGAAAATTGTATATGAATTTCACGCTTTGTAATCAAATTATCCTCCATTTCGACGTATTCCTGTTTTGCGAAAATAAGCATGTTCTTGTCTGTATTCAATCTAAGTCATAATACTTTGATAAGTTTGTCATTATCCAGTACATTTTCTGACGTTGCACTATCTTGTAAAATCTTGTTGTTTGATGCCCAAGAGCGTAAATTAAATCCCGCTTTTGCAAATAAGGTACGAGATGTGTCAACATCTTGTAGTAATTGGTTCTCGGTTGTAAAACTTGAAATTATGTTATCAACGTATAGATCATTCTATCTGTTGAAACTGCCCATTGATTTAAACGAAATCTTAGTAAAATACCTGTTAACTCGTTTAGATCAGGTGGTGTATCCAATTAACAGTTGTTTAAGCTAGGAGTTTCTTGTCTTGCTCTACAGCTACAGTCAAACACTATCATAATATGTGGAGTCGACGATTCTTTTTTGACGGCAAGATGCAGTATGTAGTGCACTGTGTTACTAGTCACTGTGTCTTCGCCTATCTTCTCCATAAATCCTCTTCTTTCTTGTTCACCTTTTATTTCTCCGTATTTCTGTAATAAAGGTGGTTCCTTCTTCAGTCGTTAAATTCATATTCTGTTCTGCGATGGGCTATCTCTTTGTTCATTGGTAATGGTGGATGCTCTGTTTTCTATGGTAATGTAGCAAACTATCTGTTGTCATGGTAACTGATACATGTCTTCTCATACACTTCTCTTTATTCCTTGTTCCCTGTTTTCTTCACATCTTTTTGCTCAATTCCAAGTGTTTCTAACTTCCAAAACTTCTCCAGGTCGCATTATTCTGTCTTTTTTGATGTCATTACATTCATCATAGATGTTGGCTGTTCATAGTAACTTGGTGTACCGTGAATTGGTCCTGACAGTAATAAACCTATGTTTGATTTCACGACAGTAGGTCCCTTACCTCTAATGATTTGGTTTTTTTATAATGGACCAATAGTAGTCGGCTCCTACGAGTACTGACACTTGGAAATTGTCGTTCGCGATTACTGGATGTGCGAGTTGTATCCCGGATAGTTTCGATAATTTAGCAGTTTTGCGGATGAAAGTTTTGAGTGGTGCGGCGATTTCCGGTACAATTAATACTCTGATCGGCAATTTCCCTCGTCTGTGAGCAAATTAATTTTCGTACTTTCTGCGCTGTCCCCGAACCCGGATAAATTTAAACTGTATGTGCCAGTTATTGATAACTGTAATTTAGCGGCTAAGTCTTCTATGATGAACGACCTCTGTGCACCCTCATTAAAACGAATGTTGGCATCTAAAGATTGTAGTCCTGAACTAACAGGCTTTATTGCGGTTTTGAGCATTACATTCGTGGTTGCCTTTGAATATAAAATTGTGTCCGTTTCCTTCGCGTTGTGTTAAATGGTACTTACGTTCACACTATCTTCTTTATCTATGTGTGCATTATCCTTACCTAAACTCGTGTTATGACACTTATGACTTTTTCGGCATGTTTTATTTGACTTACAATCAACCAAATTAGGATGTCCTAAACAGTTGAAGCATAGGCGGTCTCTTTTTATTATTGACATGCGGTCTTTATATTCAGGTACTTTGGTACAATTTACCGAGGCGTGTGATTCGTGACAATATTCGCACTTTTAGATTTGAAGTTAGTGTTTTGGTGATTCTTGTGGCTGTGACTTGATTGTCGATTTCGCGGTTTGGTGTTCGTCAAAAATGCTGCAGTAGCGGTAGGATTTTCATGACTGTCTGTTGAGTTACCGGCTTCCATGATATTTTTTTCATTAAATACGCCTTTTCGTAAGTCTACTAAGCGTATGTTTGTGGACCCAAATTCTCTTGCAAGTTTTTTACGAATTTCCCCTGGTAGTTTACTCAATATTATTGACACTAACAGCGGTCCGTATAAATCATCAGTTTGTCCTAGTAATTCTAAACCTTTTATGTAAATTTCAATGTTGTCATAAAAATGTCGGAGGTTGACAAGTGTGTACCTAGGCGACGTAATATCAATAAGTTCCTGCATATACCTCTGTGTAATTTATGTTGCTGACCATATCTTTCTTTTAATAGGGACATTACCTTTCCATAGTTTGCATTAGTGAGCGCAAAACATGTCACTGGTTTTAAAGCTTCATCGTGAAGTAACGATTTCAAATAATTGAATTTTTGTACGTTGCTTAAGTTTGGGTTCGTGTGCATGACTGTCTCAAATGAGTCCAAAAATGACGGTCATTGGAGTATATCTTCATCGAAAGTAGTGAGATTCAACTTGGATAGTTTGTTGTATTCCCTAGTTGAGCTAAAAGACGGGCGAAAATCGGACAAACGGTAATTTGAGTTGTTCTGGTGTTCTGTATATGAAGAGTTTATAGTATGAACGGGTTGAGTAGTTTCTATTCGTGGAGTAAAACTGTCTGTGTATGTATTAACGATGTAGTTTTGACTTAAATAAATTTGACGACTTGACGAGTTTTACCTTTTACGTTAAATGCATACGGATCTGCTTCAACGATCTATGTTTCAATATCTCCGTCGTCCAGTTCCTTTACTATGTCCTCATCTAACTTGCATTATATTTCTTGCTTTCGTTTCCAACTATCCAATATGTTTGACAAATTTTCCGTGTCCACGGTTCCATCTTCTTCCTGGTAAACGTTTTCAAATTTCTCCATCAGTCTGGAAACTGCACTTCTATGTCCTGCTTCTATCAAACGTAGCTTCGGATTCATCCTGATCTCGGCACCAATATCGTAGAGTGGTTGTATCGGACACAAATTAAGTCTTAAAAATAAAAACGTCTACTTGCAATGTTACCTGTATTGGAACCCTGAATAGTTAACGTCACAACAACGGTGACGTCGTGTATCATAGAGAGCGGAAGCGGGAACACCAAGTACGATTCTAAACAGATTTCATTCGAGCAATCCGATTAAAATGAATGTAACATTTTTAAGAGTAGACGAACGATTTGGTGGAAACAGTTTGTAAAAATCTTTTACGATTTAAGAGATATATCGATAACAAGAAAAAGAGGACGCGCGGAGAAAACCTATAATAATAAGTGTTTGGTCACACATTGTGAGTTTTTAAACCACTATTAATGTACAACAACAAAGGCCAAAAATCAATTCGATATGTTGTGAAACAAAAAAAAAAACGTTGCAGACGGCAGAAGAAAAAAAGAGTAGTCAGAAGAAAAACAAAAGGTCTTTCCACGGAAAGGTGGAAAGACCGAATTAAAAGTCAATTGTTCATGAACAATTGAAAGTTCTTTTTTTTTCTTTCATTGATAGCCTTCTTAGTTCAAAAATGTATGGTTACTAAGGACCTTTACGTTCATAACAAGTGGTTGTTAAGGACAAAAAACATTCATAAGGATAAAATTATATCTTCCAGTATTGAAAATGTCATATATAATATTCATCGTATTTCCTGTTAAAAAAAATAAGTGATTGCTAAGGACTTATATGTCGTTGCTACGAACAAAGATGTCATTTCCAGTATTAAAATTTCATATTTATATTATTGATTCCTTTTTCAGTTCAAAAGTATATATGGTTGCTAAGGTGTTTTATGTCGTTGCTAGGGACCTCGACCTCTGACCCTGACCTAGTTTTATGGATCTCATTATGCTGATCATTTTTGCATTTCAAAGATTCTTTCTAAAAGCTAACCTCTTTTGAGTTATAAGCAAAGAATTTTCATTTCTGACCCGAAAAATAGTTTTTGTGCCCTAGGTCCATAATAATTGGTCCAATAATTTTGGACCTCACATAACAAATGCAGATCTTACCAAGACACACATTTTCATTGTTACATTTTATCAGCCATCTTTTATGGTAATTGAGTAAATTCGATAACAAACAAAGGTCAAAATCTAGGTCATGACCTTGACATATGACATAGGTAAATGTTAATGGTCACGTGAATTGATGACTATTGATGAAAATCAAAGGTGGCTACAACTTACGGTTTTTAAGTTTTAGTTGCAAACCGACATAGGTTTATTTTCAAAAGTGCATAACCATACCAATAAGTCGTTGAATCTATTCGATCTAAATGTAACGACGAATCAGGGTCTGCTCCTGAACAAATTCCACCCTTCGTTTTGTTCTACCTAATTAGGTTACGGAGTTAGAATGATAACAAGGTTTTTAGTGTTAGGGAAGATAACCACTTTAATAGAAATGTTACGGGGTCGTACCCTTCACCATAAGATAGGTTTTGGTCAACCAATACTAGATATCTTACATCATTTCAACATGTTGCGTAATTTTTGGGGGATATTTCAGTAAAGATTGGCAGAAAGAATAATAGTTATAATAATCAGCAGAATTATAGTGAATGGAAATACCTTAATTATTCTATGGAGTTAATACTAATTTTGTCTCGATTTAACATAGGAATTAGAACTTCATAATGAGTTCTGAAGACATAGTCATATATCAAATGTGTTATTGTTTGTCAACTTTGATTTGAGGAAAATTATTTCAATGCGCTTTATTCCCTTTTCGTTATTGTTGCACCTTAATAAAATGTGACTTATACATTCTACATTAGATGAATTAAATGGTTTAAAGAAAGAATATGTTCAAATACAAAGATGTTGAAATCGGATCTTTTTTAGATATATTTGATATCTTTCTTTAAAAACAATTTTTTTTGCTAGCTTTTTTATGTTAAAACGCTATCATATAAAGGTTAACTTAATATTTCCTCCCTATTTATATCGTATTGAAACTATGTTTTGCAAATTATAATTTGATCGGACATAGCATATATATTGGTTACAAATAAAATCGACAAATCAGGACAAAAACAAGGAACAGTTGGATTTTTATATGTTTTGTTATTCTTTTGGTTTAAATTTAATTACAAAAAATGCTATTCGATGTCGTCCATACATGATCACAATATCTGTAGCGGTTTTTTTAATCATCTATGTAAGATACCTTTTAACTTGAATGTGACTAACATAAGAATATATTATCAACACGTGTCAAATTTGTAGACGATGTCTTATATGCAGTTCATTTTTATCAATGTGTATTCTAATCAATAGAAATGAAAAATTCCTTTGGAATATTTGATAGAATAATTTCAAAAGGTTAACACCATAAATAGGTCTCGTCCATTCATTAAAATTGAAATAATTGGAGTATCTTATTTCTGTCACCGTTATTCATATGTCATTGGAACTCCCGAATTCCATACAAAAAAAATAGTTTACAGATAATATTTTTAAACCAAACTCTTTTCATTTAATGTCACTACCCGATAAGGTAGATAGAATTACACCGGATAAACGTCACCTTACTTATCATATATATTACAGACTGGGTTTCATACAAATATTTTTTTTTTTTTTTTTCAAATTTATGTTCATAATTGGGTTTCAAACTGCTTTAAACTTTTACACTTGAGACAGCATATAAAATATATAAAACTTTCATTTCTATAGATAAATAGTAAGATTTTAAATCAGTCAGTGGTTTGAGTCATTTATGTTTAAAATATCTATATTTTGAAAGAATTTTCGTCAACCCTTTCATTCATGATTTTCAAAATAGATCAATCAAAAACTAAAAAGAGAAAGAACATAACTAAAAGAGGGACGCAAGTTACCATAATACCATAAGAATAGTCAAAATCAAAACTCGAAAATAAGCTGACAACGCCATAGCTAAAAATGCAAAAGACAAACAGACAAATAATAGTACACAAGAAACAACATAGAAAACTAAAGACTGAGCAGCACGAACCAAATCAAAACTGATTGATTTTTTGAATGCATGTTTTACGTTTGTTGAAGACAGTTTTTCACAATCGAAAATAATAAACATTTTGTAGGTAAAAAAAGCAAGTTCCAACATTCAGGTTATCACATACCAAACATCGCTATCACAGAAAGACAAAATAATCTTATTAAAGTATAACAATCATGAAACGCATATAATCAAACAATTAAAACCGAACACAAGCACACTAGTACAATTTTAAAATACCAAAAAACTGACGTAGGTCAATACTATCTAAAGGCATGTCAAGCTAAAATTTATCACAATAAACTACATTGCTAAATTTTTGAAAAATGTTTTAAGATAACTAAACCAATTTCATAACTGGTTTTCGAAAACATATCGTCATGTATGATGAAATGTGAGTAAGATGCATGATGTCTCATAATTTGTTTTACATACATATATATAATGAAACTGAATACATAACCAATATATCATTTTTATGCACACTCAGATACTTGCCTAACTATGTATGAATTATTTAGAAAATCAAAAATTGCCGAAGCTGTGTTTAATTCTTTTTAGCATGTTTAAAAAGCTTTGCCGAACTCGAACATGTCTGACTAAGCTATTTCCTTTGAAAAAAATGTTGTTTATTTCGTTTAGTTCTCGGAAGCCCACTGTAATTTCGAAAATCATATATACAGAGCTATTTTAAACTTCAAGGCTGCAGACATGAGGTGCAACATGTAGAATTTGAATAATGTAAGATTCAAATCTGACAGTTAGTCCTTAAATAAGTCCACCTTACCCTTGTCTGTGTTTCAAAATAAATGATCAGAAACAAAACATCTTTTTTAAGAATTTTAAAGAATTTTTCAGATTCAGTGATACAAAAAAAGAAGTTGTATTGTTTTGTCTGACATTAATTCTTGTTTATTAGATAGATCTTTTTTTAGCAAAGTTTTTCAGAAGCGTTCGAATAGGAAAATTTAAAAAGTCAAAAGTCCAGAATATTTTAAGTTCACAAAAACAAAACTTCTTTATTTGGAAAAATATGAACAGAAAAAAATATCAAAACTACTAAAATAAACAGATTCAAACTGGACGATATTTATCTAAACGCACTCAAGAACATCTGTATCGTTTTAAAAGACCCAATAAATTCAAAAGTATCATTTACCAACACCTTAAGAAGCACAACCATCCTTTTAAATATTTAGCAGTTCAACCTTTAGAAGTAGTAAATAAGCAGCCTGGTGAATCGCATTCAAAGTTTGTACGATCACGGAAAATAATTGAATTAAATTGGATTAAAAAATTACAGACAGTTTACCCTCTCGGTCTAAATGATAATATCATGGGAATTGGTAATATATCTAGAACCAATTCCGTTAACATTTTGGATATAGTTTCTAAAACTGTTCGTAAAAAACGTTCTCACGGTCGTAGAACAAATCGCAATCAAAGAAAATTTCGGGCCAATCATACCAATATTTCGGACCTAATTTCTATTTCAAAAAACAACGGCAGACATTATCTGTTAACAAAACTCTGTTCGTTACAGGTTAATAAGTTAAATAAAATTTTGGAGGATTGCAACACAATTTCATATAGCAGTCCTAAGTATGAAATTGTTCAAATTATTATGGCATATTGTTATTCTAAATTATTTCCCAAAATTGATCGCCCTGAAGATCATAAAAAACATTTTATTAAAATTAAGTATGTCAATAAAGGCTTTGATTTTGTAAATATTGCCGGTATATTTAACGACCATTCTGTTAAAGAACAAATTCCTGGATATTTTGACAATACTGAGCTACCTCTTATTTGTTATATTTACAAGAAATCTACCCGGAAATTTGTGTTTAATTATAGTCAATTGTGTAAAGATGTTAATATCAGTGAAAATACACCTACTTCATGTAATTGCAGTAATTCCGAATATATTTATGGACCCATTTCCCATGTTATAACAGGAGATCTTAACATCGTTCAAGACCGAGAGTTAAAATCATTCCTCAGTAAAGGACCTAAATATCGTCCCCCGTCAATTATTAATTGGAATGAGTGTCGTAATATCATCAACGACTCACTCCATACTTACTGTATGAAATGGATAAAACGGGAAAAAGCTGACAAAAAATCTTTGGACTCTTTTTTTAATTCAGTAATGAAGATAGTTGATATACGTATTCAACATTTTAAAGAACATTTTACTATAAACAATAACCACAATAAACCTATTTCTCGTATCAAACATAAACTAAAAGAACTAGCCAAGGAATTTGTTTTTGTCCCGGCAGATAAAGCTGCTAATAATATTATTATCGTTTGACGTAAATTTTACATTGAGGTTCTGAAAAAGGAAATCACCAATTCACCAACATTCCAACTGACTCCATTTTCAGAAAACGAAATCTGTAACAAACATAAACTTTTAGCCACCGCTTTACAAGCAGAGCCAAATACAATGAAAGTCCCAACTATGTATTGGCTTCCGAAGCTACACAAAACCCCTTACAAATATAGATTTATTTCGTCTTCAAGCCATTGTTCAACTACTAAATTGTCTATTCTTCTTACCAGCACACTTGGTACAATTAAAAACCTGATAATAAATTGTTCAAATAAGGCCTTCGAAAATAGTGGAATAAATTACTTTTGGAGTGTCAAGAACTCGTTGGAAGTACTTGATAAATTGCATGCTTATATTGGTGATTTTGAATCTGTTCAAAGTTTTGATTTTTCTACCCTGTATACCACATTGCCTCACATTCTCATTAAGAAAAAATTCACACACCTAATTAAATGGGCATTCAAAAAATCAGAATGTGAATATATATGTTCAAACTCTTTTAGGTCATTTTTTAGTAGCAATAAACAAAAAAACTATGTTAATTGGACATGCTTTGATACTATATATGCCTTTGAATTTTTACTAGATAACATTTTTGTTCGCTTTGGGGATTCCGTATATCGTCAGATTATCGGAATTCCAATGGGGACTAACTGTGCACCACTTATTGCGGACCTGTTTTTGTATTGTTATGAGTTACAATTTATGACAAAAATAAGCAAAGACCCATCGAAACAACATCTGATAAACAAATTTAATAATACTTTTAGATATTTGGATGATATTTTGGCTCTCAATAATGACGACTTCAGTATGTATATTAATGAAATTTATCCTGTTGAACTTACTTTAAATAAAGCTAATACTAACAATGACCACTGCCCTTTTCTCGATCTTGATATCTATATCACTAATGGAAAGCTGAATACTAAAATTTATGATAAAAGGGATGATTTTTCATTTCCTATCGTTAATTATCCGTTTTTAGATGGTGACGTTCCCTTGTCACCATCCTACGGTGTTTATATATCTCAACTTGTACGATTCGCTCGTGTATGTAACAATGTTTTAGATTTTAACGAGAGAAATTTATGTATTACTGAAAAATTATTACACCAGGGTTTTCGATATCACAAACTAGTCAAAACATTTACTAAATTTTATCATCGGTATAAAGACATCATTCGTAAATATAGCTCAACATGCAGACTTCTAATACGTTCAGGTATTTCACATCCAATTTTTTATGGTAATATTCTTTATAAAGCACAAAGGTGTCAGTATTCACCTCAGAAACTTACAAAACCTTTGAATAGACTTATTAAGAAGGGATATAATTACGATACTGTTGTCAAGTCATTAAAGATTGCATATTTTGGCGTTAATATTGAGTCACTGATAAGGTCTTTGCATCGGAACTAAACACATTTTTTTTTTTTTTTTTTTTTTTTTAAAACAGTTGTTGGCATGACACGGGTTATGTTCTTCTCATATATGTTATGATGGTATGATACTAAACCCCTAACGGGAAGGATTGTGCCTGATGTTCATATGATGAAATCATAATCTTTCAGTCAGTTTAATTGAAGTCTGGAGCTGGCATGTCAGTTAACTGCTAGTAGTCTGTTGTTATTTATGTATTTTTGTCATTTTGTTTATTTTCTTTGGTTACATCTTCTGACATCAGACTCGGATTTCTCTTGAACTGAATTTTAATGTGCGTATTGTTATGCGTTTACTTTACTACATTGGTTAGAGGTATAGGGGGAGGGTTGAGATCTCACAAACATGTTTAACCCCGCCGCATTTTTGCGCCTGTCCCAAGTCAGGAGCCTCTGGCCTTTGTTAGTCTTGTATTATTTTAATTTTAGTTTCTTGTGTACAATTTGGAAATTAGTATGGCGTTCATTATCACTGGACTAGTATATATTTGTTTAGGGGCCAGCTGAAGGACGCCTCCGGGTGCGGGAATTTCTCGCTACATTGAAGACCTGTTGGTGACCCTCTGCTGTTGTTTTTTATTTGGTCGGGTTGTTGTCTCTTTGACACATTCCCCATTTCCATTCTCAATTTTATTTTTTAAAGAGTTTGTCTTTAGTGCCGTGTGGAGGCAGTAGAGTGCCTCCCCGTGCTTCAGGTTTATGCTCTTATAATATATTAGATTATGGAGTGTGTGTCCGAGCGAGAACTGCTCTAATGCATTACTTTAGGAATATTTATCAAAAAGTAGTATTTCAATATTCAGCCCCATTCTACTATTTAATACTGATAGCGTTTGACATTTTTAGCCGAACAAATTTATCCATTTTATATAACTTCAATTATTGTATGCTGGTTCATATTCTGGACGCCAATCTTTGCTCCTTTATTATATAATTCACTAACAAAACAATTATGAAGCTTAGAAATGGAAAATTACTAAATACTACACTTGTTCAAAGGGTATCCACACGTCTCAATCTTCAAAATCGGTTATCTAAAAATACTACCATCGCTAACATTTTTAACAATAAAAATCGTGGTTACCCTTCTATCGATAAGTGTCATGCCAAAAAATGACTTACATGTCCCCGTCTTTCCACCAACAATACGGTAAGGTCCACGTTTAATGGTCGCACATTTTCCTTAAATTTTGAAACTGATATAACTTGAAAAACAAACAGTATTATTTATTTACTCACATGAAACAAACCGGGGTGTGGTATTCAGTACGTAGGAGAAACTGGACGATATTTATCTAAACGCACTCAAGAACATCTGTATCGTTTTAAAAGACCCAATAAATTCAAAAGTATCATTTACCAACACCTTAAGAAGCACAACCATCCTTTTAAATATTTAGCAGTTCAACCTTTAGAAGTAGTAAATAAGCAGCCTGGTGAATCGCATTCAAAGTTTGTACGATCACGGAAAATAATTGAATTAAATTGGATTAAAAAATTACAGACAGTTTACCCTCTCGGTCTAAATGATAATATCATGGGAATTGGTAATATATCTAGAACCAATTCCGTTAACATTTTGGATATAGTTTCTAAAACTGTTCGTAAAAAACGTTCTCACGGTCGTAGAACAAATCGCAATCAAAGAAAATTTCGGGCCAATCATACCAATATTTCGGACCTAATTTCTATTTCAAAAAACAACGGCAGACATTATCTGTTAACAAAACTCTGTTCGTTACAGGTTAATAAGTTAAATAAAATTTTGGAGGATTGCAACACAATTTCATATAGCAGTCCTAAGTATGAAATTGTTCAAATTATTATGGCATATTGTTATTCTAAATTATTTCCCAAAATTGATCGCCCTGAAGATCATAAAAAACATTTTATTAAAATTAAGTATGTCAATAAAGGCTTTGATTTTGTAAATATTGCCGGTATATTTAACGACCATTCTGTTAAAGAACAAATTCCTGGATATTTTGACAATACTGAGCTACCTCTTATTTGTTATATTTACAAGAAATCTACCCGGAAATTTGTGTTTAATTATAGTCAATTGTGTAAAGATGTTAATATCAGTGAAAATACACCTACTTCATGTAATTGCAGTAATTCCGAATATATTTATGGACCCATTTCCCATGTTATAACAGGAGATCTTAACATCGTTCAAGACCGAGAGTTAAAATCATTCCTCAGTAAAGGACCTAAATATCGTCCCCCGTCAATTATTAATTGGAATGAGTGTCGTAATATCATCAACGACTCACTCCATACTTACTGTATGAAATGGATAAAACGGGAAAAAGCTGACAAAAAATCTTTGGACTCTTTTTTTAATTCAGTAATGAAGATAGTTGATATACGTATTCAACATTTTAAAGAACATTTTACTATAAACAATAACCACAATAAACCTATTTCTCGTATCAAACATAAACTAAAAGAACTAGCCAAGGAATTTGTTTTTGTCCCGGCAGATAAAGCTGCTAATAATATTATTATCGTTTGACGTAAATTTTACATTGAGGTTCTGAAAAAGGAAATCACCAATTCACCAACATTCCAACTGACTCCATTTTCAGAAAACGAAATCTGTAACAAACATAAACTTTTAGCCACCGCTTTACAAGCAGAGCCAAATACAATGAAAGTCCCAACTATGTATTGGCTTCCGAAGCTACACAAAACCCCTTACAAATATAGATTTATTTCGTCTTCAAGCCATTGTTCAACTACTAAATTGTCTATTCTTCTTACCAGCACACTTGGTACAATTAAAAACCTGATAATAAATTGTTCAAATAAGGCCTTCGAAAATAGTGGAATAAATTACTTTTGGAGTGTCAAGAACTCGTTGGAAGTACTTGATAAATTGCATGCTTATATTGGTGATTTTGAATCTGTTCAAAGTTTTGATTTTTCTACCCTGTATACCACATTGCCTCACATTCTCATTAAGAAAAAATTCACACACCTAATTAAATGGGCATTCAAAAAATCAGAATGTGAATATATATGTTCAAACTCTTTTAGGTCATTTTTTAGTAGCAATAAACAAAAAAACTATGTTAATTGGACATGCTTTGATACTATATATGCCCTTGAATTTTTACTAGATAACATTTTTGTTCGCTTTGGGGATTCCGTATATCGTCAGATTATCGGAATTCCAATGGGGACTAACTGTGCACCACTTATTGCGGACCTGTTTTTGTATTGTTATGAGTTACAATTTATGACAAAAATAAGCAAAGACCCATCGAAACAACATCTGATAAACAAATTTAATAATACTTTTAGATATTTGGATGATATTTTGGCTCTCAATAATGACGACTTCAGTATGTATATTAATGAAATTTATCCTGTTGAACTTACTTTAAATAAAGCTAATACTAACAATGACCACTGCCCTTTTCTCGATCTTGATATCTATATCACTAATGGAAAGCTGAATACTAAAATTTATGATAAAAGGGATGATTTTTCATTTCCTATCGTTAATTATCCGTTTTTAGATGGTGACGTTCCCTTGTCACCATCCTACGGTGTTTATATATCTCAACTTGTACGATTCGCTCGTGTATGTAACAATGTTTTAGATTTTAACGAGAGAAATTTATGTATTACTGAAAAATTATTACACCAGGGTTTTCGATATCACAAACTAGTCAAAACATTTACTAAATTTTATCATCGGTATAAAGACATCATTCGTAAATATAGCTCAACATGCAGACTTCTAATACGTTCAGGTATTTCACATCCAATTTTTTATGGTAATATTCTTTATAAAGCACAAAGGTGTCAGTATTCACCTCAGAAACTTACAAAACCTTTGAATAGACTTATTAAGAAGGGATATAATTACGATACTGTTGTCAAGTCATTAAAGATTGCATATTTTGGCGTTAATATTGAGTCACTGATAAGGTCTTTGCATCGGAACTAAACACATTTTTTTTTTTTTTTTTTTAAAACAGTTGTTGGCATGACACGGGTTATGTTCTTCTCATATATGTTATGATGGTATGATACTTAACCCCTAACGGGAAGGATTGTGCCTGATGTTCATATGATGAAATCATAATCTTTCAGTCAGTTTAATTGAAGTCTGGAGCTGGCATGTCAGTTAACTGCTAGTAGTCTGTTGTTATTTATGTATTTTTATCATTTTGTTTATTTTCTTTGGTTACATCTTCTGACATCAGACTCGGATTTCTCTTGAACTGAATTTTAATGTGCGTATTGTTATGCGTTTACTTTACTACATTGGTTAGAGGTATAGGGGGAGGGTTGAGATCTCACAAACATGTTTAACCCCGCCGCATTTTTGCGCCTGTCCCAAGTCAGGAGCCTCTGGCCTTTGTTAGTCTTGTATTATTTTAATTTTAGTTTCTTGTGTACAATTTGGAAATTAGTATGGCGTTCATTATCACTGGACTAGTATATATTTGTTTAGGGGCCAGCTGAAGGACGCCTCCGGGTGCGGGAATTTCTCGCTACATTGAAGACCTGTTGGTGACCCTCTGCTGTTGTTTTTTATTTGGTCGGGTTGTTGTCTCTTTGACACATTCCCCATTTCCATTCTCAATTTTATTTTTTACAGATTTTGTCTTTAGTGCCGTGTGGAGGCAGTAGAGTGCCTCCCCGTGCTTCAGGTTTATGCTCTTATAATATATTAGATTATGGAGTGTGTGTCCGAGCGAGAACTGCTCTAATGCATTACTTTAGGAATATTTATCAAAAAGTAGTATTTCAATATTCAGCCCCATTCTACTATTTAATACTGATAGCGTTTGACATTTTTAGCCGAACAAATTTATCCATTTTATATAACTTCAATTATTGTATGCTGGTTCATATTCTGGACGCCAATCTTTGCTCCTTTATTATATAATTCACTAACAAAACAATTATGAAGCTTAGAAATGGAAAATTACTAAATACTACACTTGTTCAAAGGGTATCCACACGTCTCAATCTTCAAAATCGGTTATCTAAAAATACTACCATCGCTAACATTTTTAACAATAAAAATCGTGGTTACCCTTCTATCGATAAGTGTCATGCCAAAAAATGACTTACATGTCCCCGTCTTTCCACCAACAATACGGTAAGGTCCACGTTTAATGGTCGCACATTTTCCTTAAATTTTGAAACTGATATAACTTGAAAAACAAACAGTATTATTTATTTACTCACATGAAACAAACCGGGGTGTGGTATTCAGTACGTAGGAGAAACTGGACGATATTTATCTAAACGCACTCAAGAACATCTGTATCGTTTTAAAAGACCCAATAAATTCAAAAGTATCATTTACCAACACCTTAAGAAGCACAACCATCCTTTTAAATATTTAGCAGTTCAACCTTTAGAAGTAGTAAATAAGCAGCCTGGTGAATCGCATTCAAAGTTTGTACGATCACGGAAAATAATTGAATTAAATTGGATTAAAAAATTACAGACAGTTTACCCTCTCGGTCTAAATGATAATATCATGGGAATTGGTAATATATCTAGAACCAATTCCGTTAACATTTTGGATATAGTTTCTAAAACTGTTCGTAAAAAACGTTCTCACGGTCGTAGAACAAATCGCAATCAAAGAAAATTTCGGGCCAATCATACCAATATTTCGGACCTAATTTCTATTTCAAAAAACAACGGCAGACATTATCTGTTAACAAAACTCTGTTCGTTACAGGTTAATAAGTTAAATAAAATTTTGGAGGATTGCAACACAATTTCATATAGCAGTCCTAAGTATGAAATTGTTCAAATTATTATGGCATATTGTTATTCTAAATTATTTCCCAAAATTGATCGCCCTGAAGATCATAAAAAACATTTTATTAAAATTAAGTATGTCAATAAAGGCTTTGATTTTGTAAATATTGCCGGTATATTTAACGACCATTCTGTTAAAGAACAAATTCCTGGATATTTTGACAATACTGAGCTACCTCTTATTTGTTATATTTACAAGAAATCTACCCGGAAATTTGTGTTTAATTATAGTCAATTGTGTAAAGATGTTAATATCAGTGAAAATACACCTACTTCATGTAATTGCAGTAATTCCGAATATATTTATGGACCCATTTCCCATGTTATAACAGGAGATCTTAACATCGTTCAAGACCGAGAGTTAAAATCATTCCTCAGTAAAGGACCTAAATATCGTCCCCCGTCAATTATTAATTGGAATGAGTGTCGTAATATCATCAACGACTCACTCCATACTTACTGTATGAAATGGATAAAACGGGAAAAAGCTGACAAAAAATCTTTGGACTCTTTTTTTAATTCAGTAATGAAGATAGTTGATATACGTATTCAACATTTTAAAGAACATTTTACTATAAACAATAACCACAATAAACCTATTTCTCGTATCAAACATAAACTAAAAGAACTAGCCAAGGAATTTGTTTTTGTCCCGGCAGATAAAGCTGCTAATAATATTATTATCGTTTGACGTAAATTTTACATTGAGGTTCTGAAAAAGGAAATCACCAATTCACCAACATTCCAACTGACTCCATTTTCAGAAAACGAAATCTGTAACAAACATAAACTTTTAGCCACCGCTTTACAAGCAGAGCCAAATACAATGAAAGTCCCAACTATGTATTGGCTTCCGAAGCTACACAAAACCCCTTACAAATATAGATTTATTTCGTCTTCAAGCCATTGTTCAACTACTAAATTGTCTATTCTTCTTACCAGCACACTTGGTACAATTAAAAACCTGATAATAAATTGTTCAAATAAGGCCTTCGAAAATAGTGGAATAAATTACTTTTGGAGTGTCAAGAACTCGTTGGAAGTACTTGATAAATTGCATGCTTATATTGGTGATTTTGAATCTGTTCAAAGTTTTGATTTTTCTACCCTGTATACCACATTGCCTCACATTCTCATTAAGAAAAAATTCACACACCTAATTAAATGGGCATTCAAAAAATCAGAATGTGAATATATATGTTCAAACTCTTTTAGGTCATTTTTTAGTAGCAATAAACAAAAAAACTATGTTAATTGGACATGCTTTGATACTATATATGCCCTTGAATTTTTACTAGATAACATTTTTGTTCGCTTTGGGGATTCCGTATATCGTCAGATTATCGGAATTCCAATGGGGACTAACTGTGCACCACTTATTGCGGACCTGTTTTTGTATTGTTATGAGTTACAATTTATGACAAAAATAAGCAAAGACCCATCGAAACAACATCTGATAAACAAATTTAATAATACTTTTAGATATTTGGATGATATTTTGGCTCTCAATAATGACGACTTCAGTATGTATATTAATGAAATTTATCCTGTTGAACTTACTTTAAATAAAGCTAATACTAACAATGACCACTGCCCTTTTCTCGATCTTGATATCTATATCACTAATGGAAAGCTGAATACTAAAATTTATGATAAAAGGGATGATTTTTCATTTCCTATCGTTAATTATCCGTTTTTAGATGGTGACGTTCCCTTGTCACCATCCTACGGTGTTTATATATCTCAACTTGTACGATTCGCTCGTGTATGTAACAATGTTTTAGATTTTAACGAGAGAAATTTATGTATTACTGAAAAATTATTACACCAGGGTTTTCGATATCACAAACTAGTCAAAACATTTACTAAATTTTATCATCGGTATAAAGACATCATTCGTAAATATAGCTCAACATGCAGACTTCTAATACGTTCAGGTATTTCACATCCAATTTTTTATGGTAATATTCTTTATAAAGCACAAAGGTGTCAGTATTCACCTCAGAAACTTACAAAACCTTTGAATAGACTTATTAAGAAGGGATATAATTACGATACTGTTGTCAAGTCATTAAAGATTGCATATTTTGGCGTTAATATTGAGTCACTGATAAGGTCTTTGCATCGGAACTAAACACATTTTTTTTTTTTTTTTTAAAACAGTTGTTGGCATGACACGGGTTATGTTCTTCTCATATATGTTATGATGGTATGATACTAAACCCCTAACGGGAAGGATTGTGCCTGATGTTCATATGATGAAATCATAATCTTTCAGTCAGTTTAATTGAAGTCTGGAGCTGGCATGTCAGTTAACTGCTAGTAGTCTGTTGTTATTTATGTATTTTTGTCATTTTGTTTATTTTCTTTGGTTACATCTTCTGACATCAGACTCGGATTTCTCTTGAACTGAATTTTAATGTGCGTATTGTTATGCGTTTACTTTACTACATTGGTTAGAGGTATAGGGGGAGGGTTGAGATCTCACAAACATGTTTAACCCCGCCGCATTTTTGCGCCTGTCCCAAGTCAGGAGCCTCTGGCCTTTGTTAGTCTTGTATTATTTTAATTTTAGTTTCTTGTGTACAATTTGGAAATTAGTATGGCGTTCATTATCACTGGACTAGTATATATTTGTTTAGGGGCCAGCTGAAGGACGCCTCCGGGTGCGGGAATTTCTCGCTACATTGAAGACCTGTTGGTGACCCTCTGCTGTTGTTTTTTATTTGGTCGGGTTGTTGTTTCTTTGACACATTCCCCATTTCCATTCTCAATTTTAGATTCAAATGCATATGCAGACAAAAACACCGGACGATTTTACATGTTCTTATACGCATGTGTGAATTCGAAAATTTAATGATCGAAAAGAAATATTTGCATCAACAGTTTTCTTAAACATTATGTCAACAGGGATAGACAAACATTTTAAAAGTGTTTCTAAGTAGCAACATTCCAGCAGCAACTGCATTAGGGGTATATATCTCCAAATTGATACGATATTCCCGTGCTTGCATTTCCTATTATGATTTTCTTGACAGATGGTTGCTGCTCACAAGGAAGCAATTAAACCAAGAGTTCCAAATGGTGAAGTTGAAATCATCCCTTCGTAAATTTTACAGACGCCATCACGAGTTGGTTGACCGTTATGGAATAACCGTTTCACAATTTATATCGGATATGTTCCTTGCGTCGTAACTACAATCCTCTTCCCTTTCGTGAATGTGACCTGCGGAGTTGGACTGTTTGCCGGATTTGTTGTCATATGGGCAACACGACGGGTGCCGCATGTGGAGCAGGGTCTGCTTGCCCTTCCGGAGCACCTGAGATCGCCCCTGGTTTTTGGTGGGGTTCGTGTCGTTTATTCTTTAGTTTTCTGTGTTGTGTCCTGTGTACTATTGTTTGTTTGTTTGTCTTTTTTATTTTTAGCCATGGCGTTGTCAGTTTATTTTAAATTTATGAATTTGACTGTCCCTTTGGTATATTTTGTCCCTCTTTAACATGATTATAACCTCGTTAACTCATTAGAGATACATATTTATCCATACATATTTTCCTGGGTATTCATTTTTTTTATATTTTTTGGAAAATGAATCACGAAATACGAAATAAAGACAAATAAGAAGATATTCCATGTCATACAGAATAATGCCCCTTGATATGTACTTGTATACTAAAATGATAATCTACATGTAAAATTATAAAGAATCGTTATTTTTTTTGGACAATTGATGTCGCTTGTTGTTGACACAAGACTCTCTTATAACAATTTATGTTTTAATAAGTTCATATTTGAGTACCCATAATAATTCGTGTAGATTCATAATGAGTGAAAACAATATGGCTTCCCCCATGAAAGTAAACAATGACTCTCAAGGTGAACTCCAAAATGACACTTTAGTTACTTGCTCCCAACCAGCTTCCACAACCACCTCACAGCAATCTATTGGCAACAAGCGATTACACCCAGATAGTCCCGATAACCTCCCAGCGACACTTAAACAGAAAACAAGACAACTAAGGAGGCGAGGAAACTCGATGGGTGACCTTACCGAGATAGACAATCCGAAAAAGGCTGCTTCAATACGAAAGTCTGTAGCTGACAGATTCCGTGAAGCCCTCAGCAGTCCAGAGGTATTAAACACTATTATACCTATTTTGTCCAAACAAATTAGCGATACATTAGAGCCAATTATAGAAGCTGAAGTTAAAAAATGTGTTGCCGAAGAAATCCAACCACTATTACAGAAACTAGATTGTCAGTCAAGTATAGTTGAAACACAAAAGCAACAATTAATTAAACAATGCATACAACTTTCGTCATTGCAACGCACCACCCAAGACCAAATCACATCAAACAATGAACGTGAAAAAGAAATCAACTTTCTCTATGATAGGGTCGCTCTACTTGAAAACAGGCTTGAAATTCAAGAACAGTACTCTAGAAGGACAAGCCTGCGTTTCAACAATGTTCCTATTCCCGCAGACAAAATTCAAGGAGCAAAAATCGTTCATCCAGTCGATACAGACAGCATCATCATAGATATCTGTAACAACACACTCGGACTCGACATTGGTATTCGAGACATTGGACGATCCCATGTCATCGGCAAGCTCAAACAAGGAAGGTCTCAAGTAATTGTCCGATTTATTTCATACAGAACTAGACAACTGGTATACTCCAACAAAAAAGCTTTCAAAGGTGATCCCAATGGTACGTTTATTACAGAAAACCTAACACATTTTAGGACAAACCTCGTCAAACAGTTAGCAACGCTAAAGTACAACAACAAAATCAATGCCTGCTGGACCACAGATGGTCGGATCTTTATCAAAGTGAATGCTAACAGTCAAAAGCGCATTATTAATAACCTCAATGATATTAGTGATCTCGAGTCGGATATCCAACAAATTGAAGAACACACGAACATAAATAACTCTGAAGGAAGGTAGAGTACAATGTTTCACCATATTTCATATTGATATATATGTAATACAGACTTATCTTTAATTCTATTACAATTGTTTAACTTTTTGAGAGTGTGTCATATGTGCTGAACAGATAATAATAACATATTATATTTACATACTGTTTCTTTCACAAACGTGAAACTGTATGAATAACTCGTATCTAACCAAAAGCAATTAAAGTCAGTGATCATATTAAAAAATTCTATGCTCATTCAACAACATATCTTATTGATAGAGTAAATTAAAGCCTCGGTTTTTTTTTTGGTTTTTTTTTAAGTTCAGTCATTCTTATTTTTAAACTTGAAAAACACTCAAGTACAGATTCAATTTAAAAAAAAAACAAAAAAAAAACAGTAGCTAGTACTGTTAGTTTAATAACACACATTCCAACTTAATATATACATGTGTATATTCTCGATACATATGCATTGTCTGTTTTTCTCGTAAACCTTGTTCCAATCTGGGTTTGTTTTGTTTTTTTGGATTTTTTTTTTGGATTTTTTTTTTCTTTGGTTAGAAAGAACAAAAAAACAAAACCAAAAGTGTCTCTAAAAACATAGCCCTATTTGTTACCTTTTATTACACTTATTTTGACCTTTACCACGGTATTTCATATTTGCAATTGTATGCTATGTTTGTGTGTATGTATATATTATGTTTATTAGGTGCATCTAAATAGTGAACAATTTTGTTAATTGTATTGCATGCGTTAACCTGACAGAGACTTACTGTGATTCTTTAAAAAAAAAAAAATTATAGCCCATTTCATTAAAAAAAAAATAAAAAAAAATACATCGTTCGTTCAAGAACCACATCGATTGAACATTTCCGTTTGCCGTACATTTTGTTTATCTATGAGTACATACTCTAACCAGTCTGCTGACCACAGGTGTCAACAATAGATAATTTTGGTTAAGCTCGAGTAATTTCCCATTTTAAAACCGTTATACATTGCCTTGAGATTCACCAAGTCACATGTAGTTCACTCACAAACAAAATCTAACCGAACTCCATACAGTTGACCTCTTTAAGCTAACGTAATACCCTAATATAAAAATATTAATTATTTGATAAGAATAAGTATATATTTGTTACATTGCTTGTGAATATTCAAAAAAAAAAAACCCCAAAAAAAAAACAAACAAAAAAAACCCTAGAACTTTAAAGTCAAATATGTCGAGAAATTGGGTAATCTAATATTTCACTTATTAGTCTTTCAAGCATTACAATTCATTGTTCTATAGTTAGATAATCCTTTTGAAACAACTATAAATTGAACGGGATTTTTGCCTGTCTGTAAATTGTATGTTGATGTTCTAACCTATTGTGTATTATATCATTATTTGTTAACAAATGTTTATATCCTGTCTATATAAGTTTTTATTCGCAAATATCATTTTTGGAAGTTTGTGATAATAGTCATAACACAAATAACAATAATCACAATTTTTTTTTGTTTAACCAGGATAAAAAAAAAAACTTAAAGCTACCAACCTACTTACAGCCATGTTTGTTATTGGTCACTGGCTAATGGTTGACTCATTGGCAATCATACTTTAGTTTCTTACGAAACTATCAAATACAGTTCCATTTACTTTTTTCTTTACTTCTTTATTTACAAATTGGTTTTTTTATCTAAATATAATACATAACTTCTTCAGTATTACAATATCCCATTTTCATTCTCCCATTTTTTTCATGACTTCCATATTTGCGAGGCTTATTTTTCGGCCTTTTACATTTTTCAACTTTTCTTGTTCTTACTTTTTTGTATTTTTCTGTGATGATGAAGGTGATGATATGTGTGTCAGTTTTGTAATGTTCTCCTACAGCAGTCCTCTCCTAATTCCTGTAACAGTTTATTCATGTAATGGATAACTGCGTCCAGGATTACAGGGCTGCTATAGGTATATTTAATAACAGAAAAAAACAATGTGGACCTTCATCTAATTTACACATAGCTTCCTATCTAGACCTATTTATAATCAACTGACGTTGCAGTCTCCTCATCTTCAATCTCTCTGTTTTACAAACAATTAATCCAATATCAAACATTATTTTTCTGTTGTACGTACTTCATTTTGTCCTTATTATCGGAAATGTTGAAACAAACCCAGGCCCAAGTTTTCGTAATGAATCGAACGCACCGTCGGTGAATGAATCACAACCACAAGAAAATTTTATATCCATTTGTAGTCTCAACATAAGATCCGTGAGAAATAAACTAAAATTTCTAAATAATTTTTGTGATGAATTTGATATTATTACGTTATCGGAAACACACGTAGATCCCAACATTGCAGATGACGATACAAAACTTGATTCCTTCTCTTCAAATATAGTCCGAAAAGATAGGAACAGCTTTGGTGGTGGTTTACTCATTTATGTCAAAGATGGTATCGGACTCAATCGAATAAATGCACTCGAAACGAAAGAAGACGAATCCCTTTTTGTCAATATCAATGTTAAAGGTCAAAGCTTCTTATTGTGTCACACTTATCGATCGCCTAATTCAGATAATAACTACTGGACACGATTAAATCATGCAATTGGGATGGGTTTGCAGGTCAATGAGAGGATGGTAATAACGGGCGATTTGGACTCTGACTTACTTACAACGCATAATAACAAACTGATTGACACATTAAATTTGTTCAATTTAACCAACGTTATTGAATTACCTACTAGAGTAACGGACCATACTAGCACTCTGCTAGATCCGATTATTATTAGTGACTCTATGTCATGTTCCTTTTCAAATGTTCTAAAAACTCCATCTGCAATTAGTGATCATGATGCACCTATTGCATTTCTCGAATGTCCAATGTCCGACTTTAAATCTTTTAAAAGAGAAATATGGCTATACGATCGTGCTGATAAATCCAAATTTGCTGAGAAATTAGACGAAATAGACTGGAATACTATGCTTCCCGAAAGTAAAACCACTAATGAGATGTGTGAATGTTTTACAATAGAATTTTTTAAAATAGCTAAAAAATGCATTCCTACTAAAATAGTAACTGTACGACATAATGACAAACACTGGTTCAATAATGACATAAGACGTGAAATTCGAATTCGAGATAGATTAAGAAAAAAAGCGATTAAATATAATTGTGAAAATAATATTATGAAATACAAAAAACAGAGAAATAAAGTAAATACTATGAAAAAAATCGCCAAAGAAAATTTTGAAACAAATTTGGACTGTCTAATATCGAAACAACCCTCAAACTCAAAAACGTATTGGAAATTAATGAAAACGTTAATTAAAACCAAAAAAGGTTCAGAAACCATACCCCCTCTCCAAAATATTATAAATGATAATGAACTGAATGATACTGTATATGAAGATGAGGAGAAATGTACTTTGTTAAACAAATTTTTTAGTATGATTTCAAAGCTAGATGAAGATCATGTTGATTTGCCCGAATTTGATACAAAAACTAATAGTAAGTTTTCAGACATCCAAGTAAATATAAAAGAAATAATAGATATTATTCAGATATTACATCCAAACAAAGCATCTGGTCCTAATGTGATCAGTCATACGATGCTAAAGCTGTGTCCAGAAAAGGTAGCAGTTCCGCTCCATATTATATTTAATAAGTCCTTAAGAGAGGGGATATACCCAACTAGCTGGAAGATAGCAAATCTGATATCCATTTTCAAAAAGGGAGACTCATCTCTGCCATCAAATTATAGACCGATATCCTTAATTAGTTGTGTAGGAAAAGTTATGGAAAGAGTTGTGTTTAAGCACTTATACAATCATTTAAAAGCTAATAAATTAATTTATGAGTATCAAACAGGATTACTCCCTAAAAATTCAACTGTTCATCAACTCCTAGAAATATATAATTGCATATTAAACTCCTTGGAAAAAAAAGATATAAACTGTTTTGTATTCTGTGACTTCTCTAAAGCTTTCGACAAAGTTTGGCATAGGGGTCTCATATGTAAAATGAAAGCGTATGGTGTTGACGGAAACGTATTGAATTGGTTTCAGGATTATCTACACGACAGAAAACAGAGAGTAGTATTAAATAACTCGTCTCCTTCCGTCTGTAATGTCTCAGCTGGTGTTCCCCAGGGATCAGTTCTGGGCCCTCTTCTCTTTGTCTTATATATTAATGATATTGCTGATAAGCTTACTTCACTGTGTCGGCTATTTGCTGACGACACATCATTCAATTATTCTGGTAACGACGGAGAACAGATTAAATCTGTTATCGATCTCGACTTGAAAGAGCTGGATGTTTGGTCTTCTAAATGGCTTATGTCATTTAACCCAGATAAA
Source organism: Mytilus galloprovincialis (assembly GCA_037788925.1). Classification (NCBI taxonomy): domain Eukaryota; kingdom Metazoa; phylum Mollusca; class Bivalvia; order Mytilida; family Mytilidae; genus Mytilus; species Mytilus galloprovincialis. Next base: position 89,718 of record JAWDJN010000045.1, on the reverse strand, counting down.
ACCGAAATTGTGATATTTTCAAATATTGAGACTCCAGACCTTAGCTTTTCCTTAAATGGTAAAAATATACCTTTAAGTACATCTCATAAGCACCTGGGAGTTAATTTCAGTAGTTACGCAAAATGGAACAATCATATTGAAAGTATAATTACAAGTGTAAAGAAACACTTAAATGTACTACGTAAACTTAAATACCGATTATCTCGAAATAATTTAGAAAAACTATATTTAGTTTTTATTCGACCCATTTTTGAATATGCCACGGAAGTGTGGGATAATTGTGGGATAGGCTACTCACATAAATTAGAAAATTTGCAATCAGAGGCCGCAAGAATAGTAACAGGTCTACCGATATTTACAAAAACTGAAACTTTATATTCTGAGGTTGGCTGGGAATCTCTTTTTGAAAGAAGAAGGAGAAGAAAATTACAGATGTTTTATAACATGAACCAAAAGCATGCACCAGAATATTTATGTAATCTTGTACCTCCTTTTGTACAAAGTACAACCAACTATTATTATTGTTCCATTTTGTAGACTTTCCCTTACTACTGAATCGTTTATTCCCTCTACTATACGTGAATGGAATAAACTTGATCCAAAAATTCGCAGTGTCGACTCTATTTCTAAATTTAAGAAAGAATTAAAAAACGATAGTCTATTATGTAAAATTGAAACGTTTTATTTGTACGGCCCAAGGAAATTAAATATAATCTTAACGCAATTGCGATGTTCCGCTTCATTCTTAAACAATGACCTATTTAGAGCTAATATTATAGATGATCCTTCTTGCCATTGTGGGTCCGACATTGAGGATGTCTACCATTACTTCTTCGTTTGCCCAAAATACACATTATGTAGAAAAACCTTATCCCATAACCTTAACTGGCTATCTGAAAACTTTGTTTTAGATACAAAACTATTAATTTGCGGACACTTGGAACTTTCGAACGAACAAAATATTCAAATTTTCAAACATGTTCAAAATTTCATAAAAAGGTCAAACAGATTTCTTATACCTTGATAGAGCGTTATTATTACTGACACGGGACGTCATCATTGTCATCAATTCACAAGTCATCGTCACAGAATTATACTACTTTTCAAATTTTCTTTTTCTCTTTTTACTTTCTATCCTCTTTGTTCACCTATCAAAGCTAGTATTATATTGCATAAATTGTTTGTTTTATATGCATGTCCATTATATTATACTATTATTGTAACTTTATATTGTATTATGGAGAAGACTTCATAAGTATGATTTACTAGTGTCTAATCCATTTTGCTTTAATTCAGCAAATAAAATATGTTTAAACTAAATCCATTATGTTGCCTCAGTATCAAAATTCATTTTAATGTTTAGTTTGCGTATATAGGTATTCAGGTTAATATGTTTTATCATCGAACAATTGTATGTGTTCGAAACAATCGTACAGCTTATGTTTACGTATATTTATGAATTGGCAGTAATCCTATGTTGAATACAAGGAATATAGGAAACTCAATACTAAAATTTTTACGACCAAAAAGATGACTTGTCTTTCCCTTTTGTCAATTTTCCCTTTTGAAGACGGCGATGTTCCTTTGGCTCCATCATACGTTTTTTTTTTGGTATATATTCATTATTATAGTATAGAACAAATAAGAGTATACTTCTGTTTCTAATATAGTAGACGGTGTTCGGTGTATTTGTACATATTTGTGTAGTGTCAAAGACGCTTTAAAGTCGAAGATCAGATTGAAAAACAGGTTACCTTCTAACCAATAATATTAAAATATGTGTATTTCAATTGTGTTGTTTTTCTTAAATTTTCTACCGGAAATTTTTAAACGAATAGAACAATTAAAGACCAATGCGGAAATAGACATTAAATTCCGTAACAAAATAAATTAGGTTCGCCACTCCCAGATAGTACAGGCTACAATACAAAGCCCATACCGCATAGCTAGCTTTAAAAGCTCCGAAATTACAAATATAAAACAATTCATCATCATCATCATACTTTATCACGGCCTAATTTATGTATACATTATTGAACAAAGAACCAATATGAAACACAATTACAAAACGACAACATCTGAATGACAGGCTCTTGACTTTGGAGAGAAACATACATAGTGTGTGTGTGTGTGGTGGTGGTGGTGGGGGGGGGGGGGATGATTAGATGTGTTTACTGAGGCCAGTGATGTAACAATTCAAAATAAGAACAAACTATACAAATCAATTGAATAAGGCTTTTAAAAATCATCAGACTGACACAGATAGAATCATATCTAACCGACGCACAAAGTGGACATGGTCGGGAACTTGTGCATCCAGAAAACCAAAAAAGAAACTCAAAGTTACTGACAGCTAGTTCTAAGGTTGATAAAACAACTTATGAATAAAATATCAGATTGAAGAAAGGACAAATCAAATATCTTTGTAATTATAATACAATTTGAGAAAATCAAATTAAATTTAGAGACGATTTTATCATTGAACATACCTTATTGTCTGTATTTCCTTAATAAAGTTTCAAAAAGGTTGCGTGAACAATTTCAATCCATGTCGTATTGACTGACACATAAGTTTTTCGGATTTACTAATCTATATGCATATATAATTAATTCAGCAAGATTTACCCTTTTGTTATAAAGGGTTCCTGATTGATTATCATATTCCTTACATAACCCTGATACATGTATGTATGTTTTTAATACAATATTAATGCTTGAAAATGAAAATACACACATAAAATGTATGTTTCATTCCGAAATGGGCCAACAATGATAACAACTCGCCCTAAATCTTGTCGAGAGCATCATACACGTTTGATTTCATTAAATTGTTCTTATTTTTAATAACATACAGACCTACTTGCAAGACGGAGTATAGCAAAAGTGAGTGCTGACAAAGCTGTTTCCAGGGTTCTCAACAAAGGAAGTAAAAATGAAGATGCTGGTTCGAATCTCTACAAACAGAAAAACGAAGTTGAAGCAGAGAAAATTGTAAATAAACTTGAAAAGCTCCGGTTACTCAGAAGAGGAAAACATGGAAAATAGAACTGAATATGTACTGAAGAAAATGCACGCAAACAATTGAAATCGTTCATGGACTATAATATAATTAAATATGTATGAACAATCATACTCAGTAGTTTGTAGTGTTATATTATCATGTAAGTATATTTTGTAAAATTGAAATGTAACATTAATATAATTTACAGTTTCAATTGATTTAATATCTTTAAAAAAGTTATACAATAATTGGTCAATATCTATATTCGTATTGTAAACTTTTATTTTTGCACTGCTTCAAACATGAAATAAATGAAACAGACCATAATTATTCTAAGAAAATATGCTTCTAGGACAACCCATCAGTGATTTTCCTTTTTATCGCCCTATTAACGTGTCAATTGTAGGATTTGAATCTTGTATAAATGACTAAGTCTAATTTGAGAAGTGGTCGGAGGGGCCCTGATCCGGAAATCCCGAGGTGCGTATAATAACGAAATTCATATCTCGAAATTCGAAAAAATATTCTCGGATCCCGTAGGGTTCAATCCCGAAATCCCGAGCATAACAACCACCGATCTTGACGTCCCGAAAAAGTCCTGCCTCCCTCTAATCTCTACCCTATTTTCATTTTGGCCAAATCACTACTTTCACTTTCAACAAAAGAGGGACGAAAGATACCAAAGGGACAGAAAATCATGATAGGAAATGCAAGCACGGGAATATCGTATCAATTGGGAGATATATACCCCGTATGCAGGTGCTGCTGGAATGTTGCTACTTAGAAATGGTAAGTTCACAATTGGAAAGCCGAAATCATCTCTTTTGTCGTAAAGTTTTGTTTTCATCCGACCCTCATTGTCAATTTCTAGATGTAAGTCAAGATATGAGGCCGACTTAACTGTATCTGTAGTATCCTTCATCTCTAGCTCGATTGGATAGATGCGTTCCACATAGTCACCAAATTTTGAATTATTTAGTGAAAGAACATCATCTATATAGCGAGTTAAAGGATATTGCTAACTTCTTATCTTTCTTCTTAAGAAGTTCCTGCATGAGGTCAGCCTCATAATAATAAAGAAACAAGTCGGCAAGTAGAAGGGCACAGTTTGTTCCCATTGGAACAATATTTGTTATGCTCCATTTATGGACGTTATAATTTCTAGTCTGTGAGTCCCGTGCTATTGCACCTTTTGATAGAATTGAACATGAAAGTCACCCAAATACATGTATTCAGATGTGGTATGACATATTTAATGCAGTTCTAGATAAACATGCACCAATTGTTACTAAAAGAGTAAAAAGAGACAGACAACCTGAATGGTTCAATAATGAAATTGCATATGCCAGAAAAATGAGAGAGAAATACCATAAATTAGGAATGTGGTCCGAGTTCAAATTTTGGCGAAACAGGACAAACACATAATCGATGAATCAAAAAGAAATTTTTATTCAAAGATGGTAAAAGATTCAAAAGCTTCTAAAGATTTGTGTAAATGTATTCGAAGTCTTAAGCCATCGCAACAAGAAAAGCCATATGAACTTTTAAATGAATATGGTGTTAAAACTAATAATGTCAGTGACATTTGTAGTGTTTTTAATAAGTTTTTTACATCTTGTGTTGAAAACCTGAGGACTGACAGATGTATGAGCAAAACTCATGATTATGCAAAATTAAATCAATTTGTACAAAAGAAATTAAATAAGTCAGAACAAGTGAAATTTTCAATTCCACCAGTCACAATACACGGTCTATTTAATGAGATGATCTAACTTGACATTAGTAAATCCACCGGATCTGATAACATAGGACCAACAATTTTAAAATTGAGTGCTCCTTTCATAACGTCATCTTTAACTTACATTTTTAACAGAATAATAGATACAAGTACATTACCCAGTGTTCTAAAGAATGCAAGAGTAACCCCTGTTTTTAAAGCTGGTGAAAAATTCATGGCAACAAATTATAGACCAATTTCTGTACTTCCCGTTTTATCAAAACTTTTAGAAAAGCATGTTTCAAAACATTTGTATGACTACCTAAAAAGATTATATCTTTTACACCAGCACAGTCTGGGTTTCGACAAAAACACTCTTGCCAAACTGCCCTTATTAATATCATAGATAAATGGATACAGGATATGAATGATGACGATATCAACTTAGCAGTCCTGTTGGATTTTAAGAAAGCTTTTGATGTAGTAGATCATGATATTCTCTGTAAAAAACTTGAAATTTATTGATTTGATAATACTGCTGTTTCATTTTTTAAATCATATTTGAATGAAAGAAGACAACAAGTACAAATTGGTCATGCTCATTCTGAAAAACTTTATATCAAGTATGGTGTCCCCAAGGCTCCATATTAGGCCCCCTTCTGTTTATATTATACATAAACGACCTTCCTATTTATATGCAAATTGTTGCACTGATTTATATGCCGATGATTCAACTTTCCATCTTTCTGGTAATTGTTATCAAACTCTACAGTCAAAGGTACACGAAGATTTACATGGTGTAGAGGAATGGTGAAATGATAACAATATGTTCATCAATAAAAATAAAACAAAATATATGATTATTGGAACGAAGCAAAGAGCAATGCCACATTACAATGAGAGTTGTTTAACTATTAACAATCAAGTGATACAATCTTCCACATGTGAAAGTCTTTTGAACATTAAAATTGACCCTTCCCTCACATGGACAAACCAAATTGATGTGATCTGCTCAAAAATATCATCTAGACTATATCTACTATTAAAGATTAAAAAATTTCTAAATCTAGACTATTCTATAATGGTTATTTCTTGCCACTAATTGATTATAGTTGTAAAGTGTGGAGTAGTTGTAGCAGTGAGGGTTTAAAAAAGGATATTAAAATTACAAAAGAGGGCTGCTAGATTAATACTAGAAACAGACCCATTCGCTCCTTCTGCACCCTTATTCAAACATTTCAACTGGATGACAGTTGAACAGAGAATAAACTGTCATACGTTAGTGATGACATTTAAGTGCATTAAAAATGATGCCCCATCATATCTTACTAACAAGTTTCATTATGTTTCAGACAGAAATCCATACCCCGTGAGAAATGCTGTTCAAGGAAACCTCATATTCCCTAAACCAAAAACAGAATTGTTCAAAAATGAAACATTACAAATGTTAATTCTTTCAAATACAAAATAACAGATCATTTATTGAAATCAACCTAGTTGTATTAATAATATTAAAAACTGATCATGTCATCATGTTTATTTTTTTTCATCACATTTTATCAAGTTGTATTAAACATTATTATCATACTTGACTTTTTATACTAATGTATGCAATGTATATGTTTGCATTTTGTTTGATTTCTCATGATGAGGGCCTCAGGGAAGATTAGTTTTATAGCTAACTGTGTAACCCTCTTAAAATAAAGTATTGTTGTTGTTGTTAAGTCCAACTCGAAACTTAGTAAATATGTCCCCTATGATATGATATTATTAATTTGAATGCCAAATTAGAGATTGTTTCTCATTTTACGGTCCACTGAACATAGAAAATGATAGTGCCGATGTGGCGTCCGTAAACTATGGACACATTCTTGTTTTCACATGAATTACTTATTTCAATACATTTGTAACTGGTATGACCCCTTAGAAAGTAAATAGTTCAAAGAAAACAAAACAAAATACAGAGAGTGTCTATATAGTATAGTAGTATAATCTTATTTTACATGTGGCCATAATAAACGCGAAAAATAATTGACTCTAAGGGGGTATAATAGTTGTGGTTCTTGCGATCTAAAAACCATGATATGAAGAACGCTCTGATTGGTTTGTTTATTTTTCATTTTTGTAATATATCAACCCATTGGTTGTTCTTGTGTTTTAAACCGAAAGTCTTATATATGACTAAATGTCAGTCTGATGAAGGAAACAATATCCGGACACACATTTTGTCGTTTTTTTTCCAAAAAAACTCAATCTTAATAAGTTTTAAAATGGATGACAAATGCGACTATGCATGTTTCCTATAGAACACACAGGCATGCTGATTTATTTATTGCGGAAGGAAGAAAAGCGACACACAAAATGAGGTCTTCTCGTTTGATAGTATAGATACCTAATAATGAATTAAACAGTAAGACATTTTGGTATGACACTTCTCGTCAAAAAGTAGATAATTGCAAACCAACACAAAAAGCTTGATGCAAAAGTATACGTCGTTTTGTTCTGCTTTTTTAAACGATATTGATACACATGTTTTCAGAGATATGTTTTTCATATAGTCTATTCAATGTGACAATCCATATGGAGATAAAGACAAATCTAAGACAAAAATTTCGGCAAAACTTGAAGCGTCATAACTGACATATGTATCTGTAAAATGAACGATGTTTACAACAGATAGGCCTACTTCCGTCACTTTCGGAATTGCACAATATAGACAATTTTCCAAAATCCTATACACATGGCTACTCTATGCGACAAGGCTACATACGGGATGTTTTACTATACTTTGAATAATAAGATATTCCATATCTTAAAATAGTAAACCTATCTTAATTTCATCTCATCCTTGTAATGTTCTTAAAATAAAAAGATCAGGACCAAAACGAATGTTCAAATGAGGCTTAAACATATACAATAATTTCAAAAAATTGAACATACAATATCTTATTTGTATATATTTATTATTTAAATGAAACTTCAATTTTTCACGAACTCACTTAATTGAAATATTAAATTATAAAATGTTGATATTGACATAACCAGGATATATACATAATATACCGGGTAATAAGGTCAATAACAAATAACAATGATAAGAACAAGAATGATTAATCAGTTCGCTAGAAAACTACGGCAAAATGACTTTTAAGCATTTACGATACTAATTTTAAAAAAATACCATGATACAGTTGCATTTTTTAAAAAATAATATCGTAGGAACTAAATGATTTTGAAATAAAAAAAAATGTGTGTAGAAAATCATACTTTTAAAATCAATATACATTTACAAAAACATCATCATCATCAGAAGAAGAAAAACTAATATTATAGGTATAATACATAAGAGGGGTTCATTTTAAAACATTTGTGTTTGTCCAAAAAAAACAAAAATCAATTCCTTAATATTGTAATGGGCGGAGTATCTCATTTTAATGTTATTGGTAAAAATATTGCGGGTATTCACATGTACTTAATTACGTAGTTGATTTGACTATATACATCAACTATTTAAAATGAAAATTAAACCTGGCAGATTTTTTTAACGATTCATAATCTTCTAAGTTATACTTAAGATCCACGAATGAAGATAATGTATAGTTTGTCCAATGTCCTACCCTACGCTGAAACATGATAAATAACATAGTACTAATTGTTAATAAACTGTGGGAATTTCTTTTAAATGTTGATAAAATCGTACGTACACAACGTTAACCTTTACACCTGAGATACCAAATCATTCGCCTATTTAATACTATTTGAAAATAGTTAGATCAGTTAGATTATTTGAATCAAAAATATAATGCATTTCTCATAAGTGATAGGCACAATGCTCTTAATGTAAATGTTGAAAATAAAACAGTAAAAAACACGTCCACAAAACAAAATTATTTATAAGTATACGTTTTTGTGTAGACATGTAAAATATTTGCTATACAAACAGTCGTGTGAATCTCATCCGCCTTTCTGATTGTAATACAGTGGGGAAAATGTAAATTAAATGCTCAATACTATAAATATTTCACTGAGAAAAAACAGATTTGTTTTTGGAATTGAATTTATGTACATACAGAGTTACTCTTAATTAGACTGGATTTTTATAAGGCAATCCTCTTTGTTGAATATTGCATTATAAAGAGTAAACATTGACACTTCAGTAAACAGTATCACCTTGGACCGTTTAAAGTAGGAAACAATAAATAAAAAAACAATAAAAAATAAAACTATGTACAAAAAAGGGGGACGAAAGATACCAAAGGGACAGTCAAACTCAGAAATCTAAAATAAACTGACAGTTGGTTGACAATCAAGTCCTCCGAACGTAACAAATATGTTGTCAATCAAGAAATCAAGCATTTTGATAATATCAGTTTCAGAGAAATTTTTTTTTGAATAAGAGTGATCCTTTACAAAGTAGGATTATTCCCTCCCTAAGACAAGATATTTGTATCTACGTTGGCCATTCTTTTTTATGATGCAAAGCAATACCAACGCTTTCAATTTGTCTTTTAGTTTGGAATGTGGAATAGTTTAGGTATCCAATACAGTGATGGAATATCCAGTTCTTCATCTTTGGTTGAAATTCAAAAGGAACATAGAACAGACCTATGATTATCCAGGATTTCCTCTTTGGTAAGTGTCGTGAGGGTATATGTTGAGTTTCCAAGTGAATTGTCAATACCTAATTCGTTTATCAAGCAGTTAATGTAATGAGTTTTACACACAAAAACGATGTTGTTTGGGGCTTTATCAACAACATATTTGCCATGGAGGTAGGATAGGTGTTTTGCAACATTTGGGTCTTTAAAGATTGACGTAGCATGGGCATTGATAGACTCATTCAGTTTCTTAATTCTGATTTGTATCAACGACCTCACTGCCTTATCCATTCGGAAAGAGTGTCTACGTCTTCCGTCTCGCACTTAGCCCATTGCCTTGCATAAATCTCGAATCTAAAAATACAAACTTATTGATAAAATCAAAAATAAACAAGTTAGACTGCCGCAGCAAATTCTCTTAATTTAAGTCGACTAAAATTTGACAAAAGATAGCTATATCAATTGACAATAAAACAACAATTACACACACTAGATTAACTGTAAATGAGAAAACCACAGGAGGCACGTTATCAAAAGGAATATTGCATCGTAACGAACCTTGTGTCTATCATTGCAATCTGAGCCATAGATAATTAAACGCAAACGAGGATGTTAAACAAAAACCGATGGTAGTTCAATTGTTTTGTGGATGTCTTACACTTATTGAAGTACTTGAGTATTTGAAATTGATATAATCAGAGAAAACGTATAATGCTTATGAACGACATATGACTTTCCTATTAACTTTAATTCTTTAAAACAATAACCTGCCATATAATGTGTACTATCAAAACAATCTTACTCTGTTATGAAACAGTAAAGTGAATATACTATAGATTGAACTGGAAATTGACATCCACGCAAACCTTTATTATTAAAATCTTTGAATGACAGAAGCAATTTCATATTACATATGAAGCCAAATAATATTAATACGTAAAAGAACAATGATAATAAGATGTAAAACCTGCTTATTCGAAAATTTACTTGAATTGCTATTTGTGTGTTATAATCATAAATCGTTACTTGAATCAACATTGTAACTGATCTTTTCAAATATGAGACATTGTAATGCAAACAGTGTAATATTAAAGTTGACTTCAAATCATGATGACATTTTATGTCGGTTAAAAGCTCATTAGAGCTTATGTTTGTTTATGTTTGTATACCTTGCCGACTCTAAATAAAGCTTATTTATTATCATTATGATAATGCTTAAAATTTGTTCAATTGTGTTTTTGTTTTACATTAAGATACTAGATTTTTTTTCCATTTCCATTTTCACACAGCCTTAGAAAAGACATATGATACCAACCAAAATATTTTATTAAGTTATAAGGAGTATGAGTTCATTTAAAATACCAAAGTTAGTCTTACTTGTAAAGGTAATTTGCAGTTTTGATTTCCACTCTTATCTTCAAAATCTATAATTTTGACCTTAAGTCCAATTCATATAAAATCGTCCGTAAAATTAAAATAAATAAATTGAAACGAGTTGGCTTAAAGTAAGATATTTAAACTGATGACTTATAATGTCATTGTTGAAAATTTTCAGTGGAGGTATTTGTGTCACAGTGATCATTATCAGATGTACTTATATCACCCATGTGTTCAAATTACATCATACATAATCTTTTTAATTTTAGAAGATTACGATTTTTATCAAAGACGCACACAAAAACAAGCAATTGTTCCCGTTCACTTATAATAGTATATTCATCAATCATGGCAATGAATCATTATTTAGATTCTCAAAAGCAATTTTTTTGTTTATATTTGTATATGATTAGCTACGGTGTCAAAATAAAATAAACTACAACTCTGCTTCAGTTGAGATTTTGATATTGTTACATTTGTAGTTCAACATGAAACGATACCTTTAGTCTTACAATAATAGTTAGCCAGTTATCCATTTAACCTGTGTTATTTTGAAGAACAAAAGAAATAATTTCATATATCTGCATGGAAGAGTTTAACTTCAATCGATTCAAAATTGTGCTTAGTTTTTTTTTGAATTATTTAAATAAAACTATGTTTCTCGAACAATTTCGACAAATAGTGTCAAAAAATATCCCCAACAAAAACAGATTGAGGAGAAATCACAATATCTCATGATAATACTTGTTTAAAAATTTCGTGTAGAATAAGGATGAATGACAAACTAAGTGCTTTTAAATACAAAACATTCATGTTAGATAAGACTTACGAATATAAAAATATTTTTCAAAGAGGACAAACATGTGTTTAAGACATTCTAATGTTGTCGCATTATTTTGTTTCAAATATCAATGAAAGTAATGGTTATTTGTAAAAAGATACCATTAATTATCAACAACGAAAGATTTGATGTTCTAAATAATAGTAATAAAATTGTAAATTTAAAAAAACAATAATAATAATATTATTTATAATTATAATTATAATCATGATAATATTGTTAATGATAACAATAATAATTATAATTATAATAGTGATAGAACATATATTGCACTCGCAAGATCGTGCAATATAAACTTTTACCCTGTACTATATTCCCCAATATTCATGCAATAACCCTATATTGTTATATAAAAAAAATGATAATAACAATGATAATATTAATAACAATATTAAAAATTATAATGATACAAATGCAAATAATTATACAGTTAAGAAATTAAAATAGTAATAATGACAGCAAGAAGAAGAGGAAAAAAAAGACAAAGAAGAGGAAAAAGAAGAAGAAGAAGAGGAATGCTAATATAATTATCATTAAAACTACTACTACTACTACTACTACTACTACTACTACTACTACTACTACTACTATTTCTACTACTACTACTACTACTACTACTACTACTAATAATAATAATAATAATAATAATAATAATAATAATAATAATAATAATAATAATAATAATAATAACAATAATTAAAAATGCAAAAAAATATCGTTAAGAAATTAAAATAATAATTAATAATGACAGTCAGAAGAAGAAGAAGAAAAAGAAAAAGAAGAAGAAGAGTATATTACATACAATATCGAATTACCCAAAGAAGTGGTATATTTTGTTAAGTTCAATTTAATGACAGCAAGAAGAAGAGGAAAAAGAAGAAGAAGAGGAATGCTAATATAATTAAAAACCAATTGTTCAGAGAACAATTGAAGGTCTTTCCATCAAAACAATGTATTTTGATATGAAAAGTTGAGAAACTAAGTTTAAAATGTCATTTCAATCGTCAAATGATAGCTCCTAGTAAGCTGATTCCAAAAATATATTGTTTCCATACATTTTTTTTTAAAAAGGGAGATAATTTGTTACTTCCGGTTTGAAAAATGTTACTTCCGATTATATTTGAATATTTACTTGACACTAATTCCAAAAATATCTGGTTCTATATACTTTTATATTAATAAAGTACAAAAAAATAGCTACTTCCGATTTACAAAAGGTCACTTCCGGTTGTTTTTTTCAAGGTTAAATGGTTTGATACCTTTTTCTAAAAGTTGTATATCTTTATCATGTATACATATAGAATAAAAGCAAAGGTCAAAATCTAGAACGTCAAATTAAGCTATGACCTTGAGATCAATTTCAAGGTCATAAACCAAGGACCTCAAATCAAAAGACCATAGGTCCTAATTATATTTAGTTAATGAGTTATATCACCAAACGCGTATTTTTAAATACAAGAGGGGAGAAAACTCCCTTTTACATTCAGCGTACGCTTGCAATCAAAATTTACATCTTACGACATGTCGCAACTAACAATTTAGTAAAAATAATTTGTTGATACCTTATACAGTCTTTGGATATAAGTGAAAATAAGCCAAATTCAAATATTAGAATATGACCTTGACCTTTGACCTTGACCTAATTTTCATTTTTAGGGACCAAGGACCTCAAATCAAAAGATCCTAGGTCTCTATCACTTATGATTTATGAGATAGAAATTCATATCACGTATATCAGATGCATAAGGGGAAATAACTCTCATATGGAGCGGTCATATCGCTTCGGTCAAAATAGGACAAATCATGCCAAGGATATAACGAGCAATTTTGTAAAATAAATTTGTCATAATCTTTTACGGTTGCGAAGGAGATGCGATAACAAGGAAAACAGTGTTTGGGGAGATAACTCCTACAAAGAAAAGTATTTGTTTACGCAGGGTAAATTTCAAAAGCGCATAAACTGTTCGATATCATATACAAAATATCTAAGCGACATATTGCGAAACAAATGTTTATCGCAAGAACAAAATTAGGCGGAAGAAAAAAAAAATAATCAGAAGAAAAACAATAGGTCTTTCCACAGAAAAGTGGAAAGACCTAATTATCATTACTACTACTACTACTACTACTACTACTACTACTACTACTACTACTACTACTACTACTACTAATAATAATAATAATAATAATAATTAAAAATGCAAAAAATATCGTTAAGAAATTAAAATAATAATTAATAATGACAGTCAGAAGAAGAAGAAGAAGAAGAAGAACAAGAAGAAGAAGAACAAGAAGAAGAAGAAGAAGAAGAAGAAGAAGAAGAAGAAGAAGAAGAAGAAGAAGAAGAATATATTACATACAATATCGAATTACCCAAAGAAGTGGTATATTTTGTTAAGTTCAATATACGTTCTTTGCACGTGTATATTTGCTATGACATATATAGCATACATGTATAAGACAATACACTTATGCAAGGCATTTCACTTAAAATATTAAAGTATACAAATCAATACAAAATCTATCGAAATATATCGAGTTTTACAAATTACTGAACGAGGATGTTTTTAAAAGAATAGATGGTTATTTTTTGTTAAGAGCTATATCTCTTTTTCATAACAAATCGTTAAAAATAAATGTGAATAAGGTGGATAAAGTAATATCACCTTTTCAATAAATTCGCCAAATGACGTCATCAAAGCAAAAAAAAATAAAAATTCTTAAACGGATTTATATTTTCATGGTCATTTAGTATTACTACCTCCAACATTTGTCCAATGTTGGTCCTATAAACGAAAAACTTCATCTTTAATTTGAAAAAAAGTCTTGTATCGTTTTTTTGTTGACTAGTATTTATATTCGAATTCTACTTTAATTTTAGTATAATTCTAGTTAAACGAAACACCTTACATTGCCATCTTGTATTTGATAAAACATAAAAAGTACATGTACTACAAGACTATTTTTAAGCACGATCATGTTTTCGATTTGATAGAAAATCTTCATCATCTGATGAAAAGAGAAGAACTAATAGAAAGTATCAAGTTGGAGGTACTTTGACGAAAAACATTTTCAACAGCATACTACCGTATCGCTGGCGTGTGTGTTCACATTACTTCATGTATCACTTTTGCTGTACCTCTGAGTAACAAGAACGTCGTAAAAGAATGGGAAGACATTGTATAATCTGTACTGACGATCAATCATACAACATATAACTCCTAAGTCTATTTTCTCCATATGAATTTTTCCCGGCAGGGTGCTTTTAACTATGATCCTAAATAACAAGTAGAGTCAGGTGTTCATTCTAATTTTCAGTGGTTCTTTCAAACCATTTCGAAACCACACTCCTAAATATGAAAACAAATGAATACACATTAATATGGTAAATCTACGTCATATGGACGCAACTGAAAATATCAAACATATATATTTACATTTTCACTCACAATACAACTACCAAACAAAAAAAAAACCCAGATTAACACTTAAATGAAAACAAATCAAAATTATAAATCTACGGGCTTTTTTATCACTCAAAATTGTTATCCTAATAATTTTGTAAATTATAAGACCTAAGAAATCCACGAATATATAGAACAGACTTATCTTCAAGACACTACTGATGCTTGTAAAATTCAACATTGAAATATGTTATAAAATGCGAATATAATGAACCGTTGAATATTCTTTTTGCTGTAAAAAT